>JBBPDC010000011.1:11143096-11187940 GCA_037974485.1 Hemigrammopetersius urotaenia | reverse complement strand
CGTTTGCGTATAAAGAGCCGTACGCATCTTTTAGGTCCCGTTTTGTGCGTACGCAACGGTTATAAATGAGACCCCAGTACTTAACATCCTTAAAACCACTTCAACATTTTTTTCCTGCAAGAAATGGCCCAAATGCTAGGACAAAAAAATAAAAGCATGTCACAGAAATAATAACAATATAATATAAAGTTAATTGTTCAGTAGCAGACAATGACAATATAAGTCAGATGTTTAATGCTGTCTTACACAATAAGCAGAAAACAGCAGAACATTTTTACATTAAAAAGTACCTTCTTGGTGAGGGTGCTGGCCCACTTGTCTGCACAGCTGAAAACTCCATCAAGCCTGGAAAATTAAGTCAATTGACAAATAGGAGTAAAAGGTTTTGTATGGTGTGAAGATTTCACCAGCCATTGCATGGTTCTAAAACTAAGATAAACATTAGCAATGTCAAGGCATAAAGTGGACAGTACAAAGGTGAGAGCAGCAAAAATGAAAACCAGAGAAAATAATAAAAACTATACCAAAGAATACAGTATAAAAAGTACATGATACAAACATAGGAATAAGGCTGTGAATGACAGAAGAAAGATTGTCCATGTTAGATAAGATATTGTTTTTAAAGCAGAGAGGCTCGGGTCCGTGTTTGAGAGAAACACGAACCAAATTCTGAGGTGAGAAGAATCAGAATCAGTCCTACTCTACCTTTGATTGTGTCAAAGTTTAACCTTTACTTTCTAATCCTATAGTATTCCGAATTTGAATGAGTTTCGTCAAACTAAAGTTTCACTACTGTGACAATCAAACCCATAAAAGATCCACAAAACACAAAAAAGATCAAACTTACAAAGATCCAGCTGGAACAGGTCATTAAAACAAACGGGAGTGTCCCAGCCTGCGAAAATGAAGATCTTGCCCTGCATCACACAAGCAGAATGCCTGAAGAACAAAAGAATAGAATCAAAAATTTTATTTTCATTTAAAATCTTCATTTAATGCATAGAATGCAATGCTTACTTATTCTTTAGCGCACATTGAAGCAATTACCAATCCATTTTCTGCTGCAATAACTGCTTTGTATCATTATTTCACTTGATTTATCTTTATCGGGCTCTCACTCACCCAGAGCGTGGAGCAGGCTTATGTCCGTTGACAATGGGCTGGTACCAGATGGCCATTTCAGGGTTGAAGATGTAGAGGGAGTCACTGCAGCCATCAGGCTCAGGGTGGGGGCGAGGGAACACCCCTCCGAAAACAAAGAGCTCTCCCCTAAATAGTGTGCAGCTGTGGTAAGCCAGAGGAGGAACTTTACCCTGTGCCTGAGAAGATAAGAATAAGATTTTTACTTAAGGATTTATGTTTAATTTCTATCAATGCATTCAATAAGATAAATAAAAACTAAATAAATACTTCTACTACACACAAGCCCTCACTTATAAACAGCTAATACTAAGTAATGGGTTGGTATTCCAAGTGAAATGCAACCATTAGAGAAAAGTATGGAAAAGAAAGGGTGGGGAGATACAGCTTACCTCCACCATAGTCCACCGCCAGCTCTTTGTGTCCAGAATGTGCATGTCATTAAACCATTTCTTATGTTTGGAGCCACCAAACACGAAAATCCGTTTTGACTCTGGGTCGTAGGTCGCTGTGTGGCCCATTCGAGCCTCTGGTGTGGGGCCCTCGGCCAGAGTTTCTGCAGGCACCCAGGAGAGGTCCTCTGAAAATAAAGATGATAAAGAAGTTAATAAAACAAGTCAAAACTGAATATTCAAGCAATTTTATTTGCAGTACTGATATATAACCCACATGCTTTGCTGCAGATCAATAATACAAGCAATAAGGCAAGCTATTAGAGGGTCTGAACGGCTCACCTGTGCACAGCTTCCAGATGGGATCCTTACAGAATTGCATCCTGGCACCTTGTCCTCCAATCAATATGGCCGTCTGTGGGTCTATTTGACAAAGGGTTTGTCCCCAGCGGCCTGAAGGACTGGCCACAGAGGCTTGAGGGGAGATACGATTGCAAACACTTAAAACAATACTTGTACCAGTTTCTATGAATATATAGTCCATCTGCACAGCACTAGAATATAACCAGTCATGCATTTTCGTCAGGAAAACCCCTTATAGAAAAAAGGAGGCAAAAAAGAGACAGACTCTGATTGCAACATATAGAAGCAGTACTGGTGAAACATGTTTTATGGTGACAGTTCAGGCTACATGATTTGGGCCAAAATTACTGGACACTATGTGTGAGAACTAGTCAACAGTCTCACTACCACACACACAAACACACACATGATAAGATGAAAAACAGAAGAAATGGAATAGAAATAATGGTGCCACATTTTTTAAATTCTATAACGATCATCACAATTTTTCTCAGCTCTACACAATCACATACTCACCACACTGTGTGGGGGTTTTGATTAGTCTTCCCTTGCCTCTGGGGTTCTGAGGTGTACGAGTGGTAGTCTGCTCCTCTTTCTGTGGGAACAGTCGTGTTTGGCCGGTGTTCTTCCCTCGTCTCTGCGGTGTTGCCTTTTCTGAAGGGTTTGGGCAAATATTCTCTTGTCCTTGGGCTTCTTCCTCTTCTCGCAAACGCTTCTTCCGGCCAAATCCACCTCGAGGTGCGATAGTTGTGGCATTGCACTATACAGAAAGAATGGCTTTAAGACAAACTCCACAAAACCGAGAAGTACTTTATGCGGGAGCTGACTCAAGCACCTCACCTCTGGAGTGTACTCTTTCTGCGCAATAGTAAATGCAGGATCAGGCTGACATTTAACCTAAGAGACATAGGGGGGAAAAATAAGTTAGTTAATAAACTAGGGGAATACACCAACAACTTATATTCCATATGGAACTTACCCCTTCAAGTTGGACAGCTAATGTTGCCCCATTGGACCATTCACCATCCTCCCATAACTCCCAAGAGACACACCTAATAGACAAGAAAAACAAAACAAAAAACAAATAAAAAAAACAGTTATTTTCAGAATTCAACAAAACTTCACTTCCGCAGAAAATAGAACAGGAGAAAGGTTGTCTTACTTGTTAAATGGTGTTAATTTGGCCAAAACGATCAACACATCATTTTCGTCGCTGAGCTCTACTGTAACGCTAGTGCACTTGTCCCATCTTCCTCTTGTGAAGAGAACAATCTGCTGGACGCCTGGTTTTACTGCAACAGAGCACTTCCCGGGTCCACTCATGCTGTTCAAAGCAATAAAGGATGAACAAATTAGGCCAGCACACCTTGAAACAAAACACTAAATACATCAGAAAGAAAAACAATAATTGTTCAACCACACACCACCCACTGCAGCTCTGGATATTTTAAAGGGCCCATTTTCTAGTTTATTTAAGCACCTTACCCACAACAAAGGACACAGAGACTGGAAAATGATCATAAAAATAAATGACTTATTTTTCCAAAACGTCAGAATTCTAACAACCCATCTCCACATCTCCAAAACTTGTTTACATTCTACATGCAAGTATTTTGTTTTAAAAAGACAGGACAAATAGTTTGTTTTCCATTAAACAGGCTCTAATGTTTTTCCTGATCCAACAAATCCACTGTAACTCAGGACTTGTTAATGATCTGATTAGTGAGTTGTGTTAACATACGTAAACATACTACTGGTCATATAGTGTATATACAAGGACTGGGATTATTTGAGGTGTTGTGAGACATGGACAAACATTTCACTTGTTCTGCCCAAACAACAGCAACGAACTTTATACATGTATATCCAATGGCCTTAAAACAGACAATTGTCTACTTAAACAACTCCTAACTAAATGTACTTGATCAAAGCAGTGAATTCTCAAAATATTTACCATGTGACATTAAAACTTATATTACAATATTTACTATAGATTGAGATGCAAATAACATCAGTTAAAGGTCAATAAAATGAGCAGCATTTTCTGGCTTTGTTAGCAAAGGTAACTTTTGTGAATCAGTCCGATCTTTAGAAAACATCCAAAAAAGACAAAACGGTGACAGAAAGGAGACATTTCTGCTGGGTGAAATGCTGAATTTACAGCATTTGTGTTCCAGTTTATGAAACGAAAGCTTGTTTATACGTTTAGGCAGTAAACATGTTTACTTACTTTACAATCAGTCGAGGCGCCTCGTCAGGTCCAAGCACCCCATAAACACTGAACTCGTCCATATTGGTCGTTTTCTAACGTCCGTGCGTGGATAAAGTTAGATCTAAAGCTAAAACAGAGGGATTCTACTAACTAAATTGATTAGAAATCCACATAAACGTCGGGCAAATGTCAGAAAGACCTGTTAAAGCTGCATCTCCCGCCAACTCGAAAAGTGCAGATCTGAAAGTCCCGCCACTACAGAACATCAACGGAAGTTCCATTTACTCCGCCCAAAACTTGACTGACAGCTTCTTCAGCCAATGAGGGTTCTCCTTCTATTATTGTCATTATTATATAATATCACATATCCGACTCTCATCCCACGTGGGCTTTGTCAAATTTTCCAAAACGACCAACCTGTAAATCGAAAATGTATGTACTTCTGATGTATGATGTTAGCCTCTGTCAGGTTTCCTTGGTCTCTAACATAGATTATCGTTATCTTTAGCATTTTGGGCTTCTTTGGCCAGCAAAATTGTAGCTATTTTTTGCCGATTTATTCTGTATGTCACTTGTTCTGCCCAAATAAGAACAGTGAAGAACTTTATGCATGTATATCCAATGACCTTTAACAAGGAAATGCAGAAAACTGTTTACTTAAACAAACTTACAGTTATCTGGTATTGATATTGATATTACTCCGCCCAACACTTGACTGACAGCTTTTTCAGCCAATAAGGCTTCTCCTTTTATTGGACCTGTTCCCATACAAACACCATAGAACTTGTTCTCATCCAACGTAGGTTTCACCAAACTTGTAAGTCGCACTTGTATGTTTGCGATAAAAATGAAGTTCATTTTCTTTTATTTATCTTGACCATACTGATATGTATTTAGTTTTCTGGGTCTCTGACCTAGATTGATATCTTTAGCATTTTGCTTAGCAAATTTAACCAGCTAAAAGTGTTAGCTAGTTTTTGCTGCGATGTTTTTGCTTGATGTTTAAAATCACAAAAAACAAGCAACTTGTAAGTCAACTGTATGTTTGCCCTAAAACGAGGCTCATTTACTATTATTTATGTTTGCCACTGCTAATTTTCGTGGTCTTTGACATAGAGTGTTAAACTTTTACCATTTTCGGGGTTAACGTAGCAAACTAGAATAGTTTGCTGGTTTATTTTAATACATATGAGCTTTTTTGCTGCTATGTTTTTGCTTGATGTTTAAAATCACAATAGCAATTCTAATTTCCAGTTTTCATGAGTCTTGTGCGACCTTTTTAGCAACGTCATGATATCTGCGGTGTAGTTCATGTGTACGTGTATTTTATGTCTACAGAGCTTGAATGTGTTTGAATATGAACTTCTGTGTGTAAGGTCCCAGCAGCAGGACTCGTCATGGTGGATCGTTGTAACAATGGAGAAAGGAAACGCCTTCCACGACTGGCAGCGTCCTTGATGGTGCATGTTGCCTCAGGGAGGGAGTTAACCCCTGGTCTGCACAGAGCCAGCCTCAGTCCTCCAACCCCTGTTCATGTGTTTGGGGAGCACCCCTCTGCTTCTGCTGGAGGAGGCAGATCCAGCACCTTTGACCTCCTCCTTCCTCAATCTGCCTCAGAGGATGCGTCTCCGACTAGGCCAGATACCACCAAAGCCCTTACTCTGGACCCTCCGGCCTTGGTGGAGGACTCGGACTCCGATTCAGACATGCAACAGCAAGACTGTCCCTCGCTCATAAGCCTGTCTGTCTCTTCCGAAAGAGAGAGCTCATCACCTTGGCAGATCAACAGCGCAGAGTGCTCCTCCAAGAGAGTGACAAGGACTGGAGGTAGGCTGACCGTGCTCATGAGCATATAAGTTGTGATGTCACAACCATGTTCACATTTACATGTGACCACTCATTCAGCTCATATCAGTTTTGTACATTCATGCTCATGTGCAGCCTCACAAAGAATCTGGTGCATTTCCGTTTAATTCCATAACAAGTCTGGAAGATGGTCATGTAATACATAAGGGCTTTAATGACACAAATTCACAATTAGCACATGGCACATTTTGCAATGGGTGTTTGCTTGTATGTGTGCTGCATGTTATTTTTCAGTGAGGTTTACGGACTGGCATAAGAATCGTGTGTCGGCGCTGTGTAGTGAATGCTTCGACAAACTGTTGAAGGAACATCCAGAGTACCACAGCACTAAGAGCTGCCTTGCTGCATTCATACTGGAGAGAGGTGGGTGTGAGAAAGTTCTGGAATAAGTTGTAATTTTGCCAGTAAGGGTTCAGTCCCAAAGGGGCAGCTGGCAGGCGGAAGTGACATCACCGGCACCCGGCAAGGCAGGTTGCGGCAGCTGCCACTCCTTAGTGGCGCTTAACAGTGGCAGGTGCCGGTCGGATACAGTGTCTACCGCCGTAGAGAGACACCTACCCACCGCTCCTGGAAGTAAACCAGAGATTCTACGCTAGACTGGAATACATGTTTAAATGGATGGCTTGTTTAATATTTTTGATGATGTTATTGTTGACGATTTCAGATCTCTTATGACCACAATGATTGGACTGCCTCTAGTGGTGGTAAACAGTGACAGGAGCCGTTCGGACACAGTGCCTGCCACTAGAGGAGTGGCAGGTCCGGTGGCAGGTCCCGTTTTTAATATTTGTATGACTACGAGTAATGGTTTTGTTGATTATTGTAGATCTATTTAAGATCATATTTGAGAAAACAATAATTGTATTCTGCTAGTGGCGCTAAACAGTGACGGGAGCCGTTCGGATACAGTGTCTGCCGCTAGAGGAGTGGCAAGTGCCACTTTTGTACGTCGCTTGACAGTTACTGACTGAATGTGCAGACGATGTCAGCCACGCTTTTATTGAGACAGGTCGCCACTGTACCCTACAACTCAGGAGTGACACGAGTCTTTCATTCACCTTGTTCGCCTCCGTCTTAGAATCTGACTAATCATTAGCCCCATTCGTGGAAACTGCAGCATTTGTTATGCATTTTGGTGCTAAATTATTAAGAAAAATATAATTTTGTAACATAAATTTGAATGTAAATGTAGCTTAAAAAAATGAGTTCCTATAACAACTGTAGAGCAACCGTATATTGGTAAAGCCTTCCCGCATCATAATAGTGTTAATATTTGGAGTGTTTCACTGAGTGATCTCCTGTTTTTCGTTTTGTTAAGGCCCTGTATTTATATTGCTGTATATTAAACACAGCCCACACCAAAGAGAATGTGGTTGCGTGATTTACAATTTACATTGCAGTAGCCGAATTTTGAGACAAATTTCGTCTTCATAAATGTATTAAATGTATAAGTTTTAATAATATAGATTTATAGAATTGACTTCATACGTTTTCTTTTATAAATTTAACACAATATTATTTTGTAAATGAAAAATGTATTTTATATTACATTTATTAGAATTAATTTTATATGCAGTCAATTTTGAAAGTAATTTATATAAAACTTAACATGTAGCCTAATAGCCTATTCCTAAAACATCATAGAAGACGAAATATTCATTATTTGCATCAGTATCTGACAGGTGAAAAATGTTTTTTTCTGTATTTGGGTCTCGCATTAGTTATGACGGATACATAAAATACAAAAACAACAGTACAATATTTTTTTTTCTCAAATGTTTAATACATTTCTATATGTTTCGTATATAATCCCATAAATGCAAGATAATTATAGTGCAGTGATGATTTGTGAGCACTATAAGTACCTTTTCAAAGGGGAAAATATAAAAGAAACATTACAGACTTTGTCACGTCGTGTTTTAAGTTTATGAGGGAAAAAAACAATTTGACAACAGAAATTTGTACAATGCTGCTCTCTAGGGGGTATTATTGTGTTGCCACAGGCTGGTGTCTGAAAATGGAATACAGTACCAGCAGTCTATGAGGTTCTCTGCAGCACATCTTTATAGAGCGCTTTTAAAGGTACTCTTTACATAGAATTGACTAGTTAAACGGCACACAGACAGACACACACACACACACACATATATACATGTATTAAATTGTATCAGTGCATATCTGGTCATGTATAGAAACTTGTCATGTACTGTATACTATCATTGTTAAATTTGGTACCATGATTGGTAGACATTTATGTGTGGGAAAGTTGGAGCCTTTGTTTAATTTCTTACATATTTGATGTAGTTTAGTTCCTGAATAACTGATAATTACAATCATTTTTTTCTCAAATGTTTAATAAATATGTCGAAATACTGTATCTCAAAAGATTTACAATCAACAACATCGTTCTTAGTCATAAAATTATTACACAAGTGTGCTATTAACATATTCCTATCTAGCGTAGCTGATGTCCAGAATCTCTGGTTTACTTCCAGCAGCGGTGGGTAGGTGCTTCTTTACCGCGGCAGGCACTGTATCCGAACGGGACCTGCCACTCCTCTAGCGGCAGACACTGTATCCGAACGACTCCTCTCACTATTTAGCGCCACTAGCAGAATACAATCATTGTTTTCTCAAATATGATCTTAAAGAGATCTACAATCATCAATAAAACCATAATTCTTAGTCATACAAATATAAAAAACGGGACCTTCCACGGGATCTGCCAATCCTCTAGCGGCAAGCACTGTATCCGAACGGCTCCTGTCTCTGTTTAGCGCCACTAGGAGAATACAATAATTGTTTTCTCAAATATGATCTTAAGTGATCTACAGTCAGTAACAATAACATCAAAAATATTAAACAAGTGATCCATTTATTAATTTGTTCCAGTCTAGCGTTGTAGATGCACAGAATCTCTCAACTGCGGCATGCACTGTATCCAAACGGGACCTGCCACTACAGCGGCAGCTGCCGCTACCTGCCTTGCTGGGTGCCGGTGATGTCACTTCCAGCTGCCATTTCAAGACTGAACCCCCTCTCACTTTTGCTTGGCCATGTGCAAGATACTAGCACAGTCTGTTTCTGCTTTATTTGTGTGTATTAGAGGTGATTGACAGTGGAGGGCAGTATTGTGAGCACTATGAAGTAGTGGCACTGGGAACAGGACAGGGGTGCTGCAGTGGCTGGCTCTGCTTCACAGGCTCAGTGGTCCATGACTGCCATAGCATTGTCATTGCACGAAGGGCCCTCAAAAGGTAGGAAAATGAACTGTTTTTTGAGCCTTGAAGGTGTTCATGTAACCACAGGCGAACGGAACATAAAATTCCAGTAGGTTTATCACCAGGCATGACTACTGCCTATCAAGAGCAGCTAAATAAAGATCATCTGCAGTTATAACCATTTTTCAAGTCAAGCTAAGTAGGTTAAATGGTCATCTCAACCATATACACAGGATACAATAAAATGGATCAATGTTCCTTCAGGACAACACAAACAAACACCACAAGACTACACAAGAGCGAGGAAAGGGCTAAAGAGAGTGCAAAAAAGAAAAGATAAGAGCAACAGTACCGCAATTTGCAGAACAAGACAAGTCAAAGGTTAACCAATGTGCTAGAGTGAGGGACTGTTTTAATAATTTAAATTAAAATTACATTTTAATTTAAAAATTACATTTACAGCATTTAGCAGATGCTCTTTTGCAGAGCAAAGTAGTTCATGTCTGTTCTTTAAACATGAAAAGCTATACTTAAATCAATCTGCTATTCCATCAAGTTACTTGTCAAAAGCAAAGTCATATGTAAGGAATACCTGGAGTTAAGAGGGTAGGTGCCCAAAGGTTTTTTTCGTCTTATAATTGTAGGGAAAAAGAAATGAGAAAGCAACAACAAGAGGCCTAGTTAGTCACCAAGGTGCTCCTTAACGTCTTCAGAGGACGTTTGAAGACAGCAAGGGACTCAGCAGATCTGTTCGAAAGGGAGAATTTCCTTCCACCACTGGAAGACCAAAAAGAGTCTTGATGCATGTGTTCCTCTTATTTTAAAAATGGAGGTTTTAGATGAGCAGTACTTGATGCCCTAAGAGGACGAGAAGTGATGCTGCTTGATCAGTGCTGATAAGTAAGGATATGCAAGTCCATTGTTGGCCTTTAACACAAGTTTTGAGATTTTAAACTTAATGCGGGCATCCGCAGGGAGCCAGTGAAGGTTCTGTGGTAGAGGTGTTGTGTGTGAGAATTTTGTAATATTGAAGACTAACATCGCAGCTACATTCTGAATCAGCTGAAGTGGCCTAGTAGCCTTCAGTGGGAGTACAGCCAGTAGACAGTTGCAGTAGTTCAGTTTAGAGATGACCAGAGACTGGACAAGTAACTGTGTAGCTCCAGTGGTGAGAAAGGGTCAGATCCTTCCAGTGTTGTAAAGACTTGCATGTCGTGAAGATGTGGTCAACCTGCAGCAATAATGACGGATCTTCATATATCATGATACCAAGATACCTTACCTTCTTTGACGGGGCGGTAACCGAATTCCCAAAAGGAAAGTGAGGTCGTGGCTTGGTAATGGACTCACTTTGATGAAGAGTAGCTTCTTGCTAGTATGCAGGGTTAGGTGGTGGGCTGACTTCTCCATCCAAGAGTATAGTCTGAGATGCAGGTTGAGACCTGATCGTCACTGGAGGGGAAGAGAGAAGAAGTTGGGTGTCTTCTGCATAAAAATGGTAGGAAAATATTAACAGAACTGGTTTATAAAGAAAAGAGAAGTGGTCCAGGGACCGAACTCAGCGTAACACCAGTGTATAATCTTCGTGGAGCAGACTGGATGCCTTTCCATGCCATTTGATATTTCCAGTCATCAAGGTAGGATGCAAGCATCGCCAGGTTGGCTGATTTAGCTGCAAGTTCTTCGGAGATGGCAAGTAGAGCAGTTTCAGTAGAGTGTGCAGCCTTGAACCTGGATTGGTGAGGGTCCCTGAAGCCTGTTTTGAGAAAGAAAGAAGAAAAGAAAAGAGAGTCATTAAACATGTAGGCGATCTGGAGCTTGCTCGATGGGATAGGGAAGAGCGGAGACATAGTGGGTTTTCTGGAGATTGGGAGTAGTGACACTTCCTCAAAAAAGAGCAGAATCGGTGTGATCCATGTCACGGTAAGGGCCAGGAAGTGACACGAGTGGAGCGATGCCAGTCCAGAAATGAAGTCAGCAGTTTTTACACAGAAGGTTAGATTGTGAGTCAGGTATATTTTTGCAAAGCCTTCCTCTACTGAGCGCACTATGATTTAGCTGCCCTCAGTTACCGCAGCAGGTTTGTGGTATTCAAGATTACGAAAAAGGATTTTATACAAGTATCAATAAAAATTAGACATAATCCTATTTGGTTACTTGCTGAAGGTGATCTATGCCTGTCTCGTACACTATTTTATTTACTTTATTTAATTTTTACATTATGTCTGTGAATGACTTCCATGACCCTTTATATCTTTCTCTTTTTGATTATCAGGTATTTGTATAAGCAGCTTATGTTGTTCTATAGCTCTGAGCCTGAGCATAGAGAACGCTCCATATTCCAAAGCACTTCCACAGATCAGCTTCTTCAGGTCAAACCAAAGATGTACCTGCACCTCTACACCAGCCAGACACCAAAAGGAGCAGCACAGTGCATGCGAATGTGAGTGAAAGACTTAACCACCTTGGAATTTCTGTACTGAAGGTTATTTTGTTTCTAGAAAGCTTGTTTATGAGTAACTTTTCATACAGTTTTATACATATGCAAAGTGCTTTATATGCAGGTTATGATTTAAACTAAAATGAAAGTAAAATGCAAATTAATGTGTAGTTTAGTGTTGTCAAAAGACCCGGTACTTCGGTACCAAGTCGGTACTAAAAAAATGTAAATGTTACGGGAGCAGGTTTTCTGAAGTACCGGTGGTACCGAGCACTCGGTCAATCCGGTTCTTGCTGCACTATGTGCGTATTGTGCAGTTGCGTCTTCTTCGTAAAAACACAGAGACATGGCGACCGGCGGTGTTGCAAATGAGGGGGCTCTGAATCCGCTCATTATGAGGAAAGGAGGAAAGAGTGGAAGTATTTTGTTTTTGCGGCTGATGACAAGGGTGTCATCGAAGTTTTATGTCAAAAGGAGGAAATACATCGAACCTTATAAAACACCTCAAAGACCGTCACCCAGATTTAATGAAAGAATTCAAGCTGACAAGTTTTAATTTTATTTTATATTTAGAGCCTTTGTTATAAAAAATATACCCTATAGTAATTTGAATGTCGGACTGAAATAAACATTGCCGTTTGCTTAGTTAATCGTTAGCATAAGCGTGTCTAATACTAACACAAGTATCAGAATAACGTTTCTTTATTAACTATTTAATGCTCCTGTAGCGTTTAAAACAGGACATAATAGCATACTATTACGTACAGAGGCTTTTAAAATACCTGTGTAGCCAAAATGTGTGTTAGGGAACAAATGTATGGTTTGTGTTTGTATCTTTAAAATCGGTCCATCAGAAAAGGAGTTATGAAATATGGTTATTCGTGTTTTTGTGTTTTGCTTTGGTACTGAAATTGGTACCGAGAACCGTGGATTTTCACTGTTATTGGTACCAAATACTGAAATTTTGGTACTGTGACAACACTAGTGTAGTTAATTTATTTTTGTTTGTTATAATTTGAGAAAATTACATTAAAAAGAAAAAAAAAGTCTTAGGCAGTCTTAAAAACTTGCAAAAGTCTTAAGCGCCTGTACAAATAGTTTGAAGTCATTTATATCAGCAGTGGGCTTCTTTCTGCAGCAAAAACAGCTGAATATTAGAAGAAATGTAAACAAACAAGTAAGGAGTAAAAAAGGATCAAGATTTATTTTTTCTTCTGGTTAGCAGAACACCGGTTTGGATCCAGGTTTCTGCTTAGTGTCTCCAGTCATAACGGGGGATTACTGTATATATATTTATATATGTCCTAGCTGACAAAGCTGTTGATGTCCTCCCAGTGGTCATCACAAAGCACTTCCCACTCAGTAGACCCAAAAGAGTCCTATGTATGTAAATAATATTGACATAAGTAGTTAGATTTCACATGTTAAGACTATTGCACATAATAAGATATTGAGATCTAGATATTGAGAATACCATCATAAATAATGCCCAAGTGCTTGCACCCAAAGTATGATGAGGTCTTTTTGTTCATGATAAGGTTGAACATTTTAAAGTTAGAAGTTGGGAAGCTGACTGACGTTGCAGTTGCACATGGTGGTTAATAAAATCTGTTAATTTAACAGGAAGTTCCAGGACAGTGGTTATCAATCACTGAAGCTACAGTGTCATGCCAAAGGCTCTCTGATCCCTGCTGCCTTCCTGCCTCCCAGTGTCTGGGGTTCCCACATCTGCTGTATGTCCGACAGCGCAAAACTCACCCGCTGGACTGTCATTGGTGTACAAGGGGCGCTGCTAAGTCACTTTATTAAGCCACTGTACATCACCACTGCAATACTTGGTGAGATTACAAATGTGTCCTTGGGTTTTTGGCTGCTTTAAAATGCAACCTTTGTATAAAAACACCAGGGAAACAAGCCCCACATTCGAAGCTGTGTGGTCCTGTATTTGTGACTGTGGTTTTCCTTACTGTTTCCTGTTTGTTGCTCAGGTGACTCCAACCATAATGCAGAAGACGTATCTAACGCCATCAACAAACGCATAGGAGCTGATGTGAAAGATCTCCTGACACCTCCTTACCAACAAACCACCATCTTCTTCCAGGATGGAGAGAGTTTGGGGCCTAATGTGAGCTCAGATCACTGCAAAGACCTCAGTGTTAACTGGTGTCTGGGAGACTCCAGCATTGAGATTCTAGACAGTACCACTGGCTGTGCCATCAGCTGGTAAGGAAGATATGAACAAGTTCTGTGAACTTCAGCAATAGAATTTGAGTGGGGCTGGGTTACTGCTTTAATGAGTTTGCTTAAGGACAGTAACAAGTTCGTAATTCAGGAACTTCTGCATGAGTGAGTGGATTTTTCTCAGCTGCTTTAAATGAGTAAAGTTATGCTTTGCCTCTGGCTGGAACACCTTAAGCCACTTTCTCTTCACATCCAAATCTTAATTTTTCTTCTTTTGCCAGTTCTCCATTTGTGAGTGGCGCAGGCTTCTCCAGTAGACTATGCAAACGAGCTCAGTACTTCAGCTTCAGAAATGTTGCCATGCTCTCTGATCAACAAGACCTTCTGTCATTTGCAACATACCACAAAGCCAAGGTATATATCAGGTATTGGGTGGACACAGGTATGACTAAAGTAATTTCTCTCATATGTGCTGACTTTCTATTGCTGTAGCTCTTGGTCCTGATATAGCACTGCCCAGTATGATGTAATAGTTTTACTTTTTGGGGCTTTTAAATTACTGCATTAGTTACATCAGGGCTGGACTCTAAAATGTGCTGGGTGTTGTTTTTAGCTCCAGTTCTGGGAACCTAATTCCCTGCACAGTTTCAATGATTCTCTGCTCGGACACACCTTCATGAGTGAAGTTGAGGACTCTGATGTAGTGCGTGCCAAAACAGTAATTCTACAATAATGCCTGTGTGTGTCTACATATTTTCTTTATGTTCTCTTTAAGATTGCAGCCCACCCGTATCATACTGCAAAGACTGTGGTGAACCAGCAATTTTTGGCCAACAACGGACCATGGAACTCCAAAAACATTGTTGACCGTTTCAGTCGATGATTTGACTGATTTGAAGTTTTTGAAAATGTTCTTTTCTGAAAATAAGTTGTTTTCTGTTATTGAATGTTAAGCTGTCTGAACCAAAAGAGATGAACCCCAGTTCTGTTAGAGTCAAGCACAGTTTTGTGATTTTCTTAGAAAAGTTCTGCTCAGCAGCTCATTTTGAAGGGTTTAGTTATTGAGTTAGAGCAAGTTGTTCTTTGGCCCACAGTTTGCCACCCCTTAAAAACATTTTTTATTAAAGAGAGTCATGCTGTTCTGTCCTGAGACTGTGTTTCCTCGTATTGTAAGTCTCTTTGGAAGTGTCTGCCAAATGAACATAGTGTGATGTGTGTACTGTAATTTTAGTCATTATTACTTGACCCCAGGTTCTAAACTGGCCCCGAGCTCTACCATGCATTATTTAAGTTTCAGATTTTGAGTCATCACTGAAGCTGTTGCAAAACACTGTGCGCATACACACATGTGATCACACACATTCCATCAGTTCTGCATTAATGTGCCGAGTCAGCAAAACCCTACAGTTGTTAAAACCTTGCAACTGTAATCAATTTGACAAACTGATTAGTGTGGTAGTCCTAATCAATTAATTCTTTTCTTGAAAATGAAATACATTTTAACAACACTTTGCTAAAAATCACAAAGAAGGTAAAGTGGCCACTTATAGTCAAGCATGAACACACCATAGCACACAGTGTGAACAATGTGAAATTCTCTGCATTTAACCTATTCACCAAGTGAAGCAGCACCTGGGCAGCAGTGTGTAGGGACTGTACCTTGCTCAAGAGTACCCCAGTTCACAGTCGTGTGAATCAAACCCACAATCTTCTGATCAAAGGGATAACTCCCTAACCACCAGACCACCCAGCTACATACTAATTATCTTCATAATGACTTCTTACTTGACCTATTAATAAGAAGACCGATGTAGAAGACCAGGCTTTTTACTTCACTTAACGTGTTTCAGTAATGACTTCATGGTCTTGTATATTTGAGCTAGATGAATTCAGGGAACAAAACTAAACACATCACAGCAGGTTAACTGGATTTAGGGTAAAGGAGGAGATTCTGATTTGGTAAAAAATTTGGGGGTGATATGAGCTGGGTTTTTTGTTTGAATTCATTCTGGATTTATTTTCATGAAATTGCATTTTAAAAATTTTTTTAATAAGATTTCATTGTTAACTGTTAACCCTGGCTTACTTTTTCGACTGCCTTATAAAAGACTAAAGACAGTTCCACAGTTTGGAAGGTTTAGACAAGAAAAGGCCTTTTACTGCAGTTTTATAGGTATTTGCAAATATTGCTGGAATATAAACAGACACATTCATAGATGCAAAAACAATGTTAACTCTCTATGGCATGGTGTTGCCTTCAGGCAACAAACCATTATTTTGGCCCACCCACTGCACCATTAAAACCCCCCAAAAAACATCACATTCAAAGTCCGATGATTAGTGGGTATAGGTTTGACTTTTCGTCTGGGGGTGGAGCAATCCTTTTTCAGCCAATAGCTGGATTGGACACCCTGCTAGCAGAAGGTAAGATAAATTTCACTTTATAACAGGTTTAAATTGAAAGAATTTTTGCATTAAAATATCTGCAATGCACATGAATATGTAAAGAAGCATATCTGATTGAGTTTACTTGTATACTAAAATTGTAGTTTTTCATCTGTTGCCTCAGGGCAACAATATGCTACAAGGGTACTAAAACAAAGGTTTATACGTGTGTGTGTGTGTGCATGTGTGTGTGTTTATATATGAACACAAACACTGTGCAGCTAATCTCTAACCCACTGATTGATAAAATAATTGTTTCTGATGTTTGTTGAAATATAACTTGTTTCTTGTTGTTGCAATAAAACTAATGTATCCAATGCCTGTTTGTTCCTCGTTCCATATAAATACCTTGGCATTTTAGTACCCCTGTAGCATTTTGTTGCCCTGAGGCAACAAACCAAAATCTGTTAGGGGGTCTTGGGTGGGACACATTTTATGATTGATATATTATCAAGGACCCCCAAGCTCCCAAAAACTAGGGTGAAATATTTTTCTCCTCTTAAAATAAAAATGAATGCCATAGGGTTAAGAGCTTCAAAATCTATTCTAAAAGACGCGGGTGGGAGGTTTGGGTGTGTGGGCTACTAAAAAAATGAGGGCTGCTGCATTTTATGCAAGTTTTTGAGATTTTAGTTTTCATTAAATTACTTATAGCTTTGATAAGGTTTCACTGTTCTGAGCCTGTGCCTGATGGTCTGAGTTCAGGGTGGAGGAGGAGATTGGTGGAAACCTCCCCCCCTCGAGCTGCATTTCAATCAGTGTTTGACAGAAACAGCAGTTTCAACGCCCTGAGATCACTTTTCATACAGGTAAAAACCAGTCAAAGAAATTATGTTAACTAAATAAATTAGTAATTTTTTCGTATAACTTTTGGATAGTGGCAAAATAAAAGGCTTATTAAAATCATCTGTTTATATTTGGGTCACATGCTTTTTTTTTCATTGGATTGCATTGTTAATTTTTTTAACTGACCTACTGATCATGTAAAGTTCGGAGTTTAGGAGAAGATACTGGTTTGGTGGAAAACAGTGTTTGAGAGAAACTGCACAGTGAGAATTGAGAACTTTGTAAACTACACTGATTAACATTATCTTTAATTATTTTAGTAACTTGATCCTGTTGTCTGCGAGTTCATATGTTTTGCCCACATTTCACATGGTTTTGCTAGTCAGCTAGCGTAGCCTGAACCATGCCAGAGGCCACAACCAGGACTGTAACCCACGAGCAGGCCAGTAAGCTACTGCACAACAAATTCGTGGTTGTTCTTGGAGATTCAAGTGAGTCCAAGCCATTAGTAGTTAATTTTAATGTTTCTTTGTTATAGTGCTATGTAATGAAACCATTTTAGATTCTTCAGATGTGCAACATTTGATTTTTTTTTTCGCCCCCTTTCTAGTTCAACGGTCCGTGTACAAAGACTTGGTGTTGCTTTTGCAGAGAGATTCGTATCTGACTTTATCCCAGCTGAAAAGCAAGGTATGCCCTTCCAAATCATATTAAAGGTTATGGTGTAAAGTTCCTATTGGTGTAAGGGTCAGGTGTCCCGATACTTTTGTTCATGCAGTGCATGACACTGACACATTTAGATAGATGTCTGCTTTTCAGCTGACCGCATTGTTCTTGTAAGTGTTCAAGATCACACAATCAATTGCCAGTAAGCTCAAGTTAATGTGAGACCTGTCCAATTCGAGTGTTTTTTTCCTCTCTAATAGACAGACTTTTTCTTTGGCTTAAGCTGTTTATTGAAATGAGGAATCCTGGTGTGGGACATAACCACTGGATAGAGTATTTTCATTTCTTTTGTATTTTGTTTCTGGTCAGGGCGAGATGTCCTTTGAACAAGACTGTCTAGTAGAGGGAGGGAGACTAGGCTACATGAACAATGGAACAGAGTATCAAGAAGTTCGTCAGTACCGCACAGACCATCACCTAGTCCGGTTCTATTTTATCACACGGATCTTCTCCCGCTACATGGAGAGCATCCTTGCTGACTTCAAACGTGACATGAAACCAGATGTGGTCATAGTCAACTCATGTGTTTGGGATGTGTCAAGGTAAACCAATGCAAAATCTGCAAACGTATGCACACTGTTATAAGGAGTGGGAAATGGTTCTTTATAGATACAAAAGGCTGTAATAGCATTGTGTGCATATCAATGATTTCTTGTAATCTGCTGCTCAGATACAGTCGAAGGTGGGTCTCTGAATACAAGGAGAACCTGAACAGGTTTTTTGCACAACTGAAGGCCATTTTGCCCAAGGAGAGCCTTGTGTTGTGGAACGTGACCATGCCTCTGGGCAAGAAGATCATAGGAGGCTTCCTTGTACCAGAGGTAGGTCCCTTGGTCAGAGATGTTCTAAAGCTGGAGTTCATTAGTTCTCTTATGCAACCCAAGTATCACAAATCACTGTCAGCTTCTTACCAATCAGGTGAACCCTTCAATTCACTTTTTTTTGCTTTACAATTATAATGTTAATAAAAAAATTGCTTTTTAACGGGGGAAGGACATCATACTATGCAAGAATTAAGAATATAAAACATTTTACTCCAGTGTAAAGGCCCCCAGTGGGGACCTTGCTTTACTGTTATATTTTCATTTCTGCATATTTGCATTAATTTTCATTTTCAAGAAATAAACTGCACAAGATCTCGGGTTTCACTTCACTGGCTGTTTGTTATAAATGTACCCAATTGCAGGAACTAATCACCCCTTTATTTTTTTAACCGTAGGTTAACAGAAAAGTTGGTAACAGAGTGGACAAGAGACAATTTCTTAATCAGAGATCGAGATAATTAGGGGTCCAAGCACGAAGTGCGTAGGAGCCCTATTGTTTTTGTACTGATTATTTTTTTATATTTAATTTGTATTCTCTCCTCTGTTAATTCAGATCGAGTTCATTGGTCCATCACTCCGTTTTGACGTGATTGAGGCAAATTTCTACGGTGCCATGCTGGCAAAGGCTTATGAACTGGACGTTCTAGACTTGCACTTCCTGTTCAGGTTCAGCCTCCAGCACCGCATGAAGGATGGGGTGCACTGGAATGCTGTGGCACATCGTCAGATCACATGCTTTCTGCTTACACATGCTGCTCAGGCCTGGGGTGTGGAGCTGCGCAGCCACACAGCTACAGGTTAGTAAAGAAAACTTTACCAATAGAATATGACATTGGGGCTTTTATATAACTGTAATATATGCAGATTATTACTGTAATGGAATTAAAAGGCTGCATGGCTACTGTTTTTGGCATACTGTGCAGTGAAAATATTTTGCTGGACATGTGGACATGATTACAGCCCAAGTTCAATCAAAATAAGACAATCACCATAAAATGGAAGGGATTTTAGTTGCAGTTCCAGCATGTGTGTAACAGCTATATATCCTGAGCCATAAAGACACTACCTAGCCACAGAGATGTTCACAAGTCATTTTTACCAAGTCCAAGTCAGGTCTCAAGGTTTAGAAGATATGCTAATTGGCCACGCCACCTGATTCCAATTGGCTGTTGCTTAGCAGGGGGCGGGACAGGGTGCTGTGATGTGCCCTCACCAATGTGGAAGATTTCCTTAAATAATTTTAAATCTAAATATTAAATATGAAAAATATATCTCTCACTCTAAATGTGAAACTCCACAGTTAGATGGGCCTCAGTGACCCCTTTCCAACGACCGCTCGAAAACCGTTATTAGCTGAAAAACGTTCATCTCGGTCAAAAGTAATGGGACACCGGGGCGAGGTGAGCGGTTTTCAGGTCGTTGGAAAGAGTGCGGGATATAAATAAATAATTGAATGAAATAAACATTGTTTGAGTTATGACTCACGAGTCACAGCACCCGAGTATGAGTCAAGTCTCAAGTCATTGAGGGCAAGTCTAAAGTCAAGTCACAAGTCTTTGTGCGACTTAAATGCGACTCAGACTCGAGTCCCCATCTCTGCCTAGCAATGGTCCCCATGATCCACCAAAACATTTGACTTTTTGAAGCAAGGACACCACAAAACCTCTGAAGGTGTCCCATGGTATTTGGTACCAAGACATTAGCAGCAGATCTGTTACATCTTGTAAGCTGTGAAGTGGGACATCCATGACTCACATAGTTTGTCTAGCACAATCCACAGATGCTCATTCGGATTGAGAGCTGAGAGATTTGGAGGTTGAACTCAACACCTTGAGCTTAGGGGTGTACTGACGATTTGCCGAAGCAGAGAGATTGTAGTGTTGTCTATATCAGGGGTCGGCAACCTGCAGCTCTTTCATCCTTACGTTGCGGCTCCCTGTGGCTTTTGAAAATAAATAATAGTTCAACACTAGATTGGCGGCTAACTGGCTATACCTATAACGGCTGTGTGTGCTGATTGACGCAGTGCCCAGTTTCGCACAAGACGCTTCCTGATGCAACTGCCTGCTGCAGTTTGTTTGGACGTTTAGTCCTGTAGTCTGTTGGCATACATCCACACAAGCTGCAGCCAGCAGACACAGCAAGTGTCTAATCAGAATCACGTTTTTTGCCCGAGTATGTGAGCGACACATACAAGGAATTTGATTCCGGTGGAGAGTGTATCTCAAGCTCAACAGTATAAAACAACAAAATGTCAAGATACGTGTGTACACGTGCCTACACCACACCCATATGTCTCTTACAGAGCACGCTTGCTGCTCCAATAGTCCAATAGAAGCGATTCTGATGAAATTACGTAATTTGACGCTGTTAGCCGTTGTAGGTGTTAAGTGTGTTTTTTATTTTTATTCATTTTTTTATTGCGGTTTGAAATTAAAATACAATGTTTTTTATTAAGTACTAAATGTTCAAAATGTTTTTGTTGAATAAATAAAATTTCACAACACACTAGCTGAGTTTTTATACATAGCATAAAAGTAAAAAAACAATATTTGCAGTGTTATCTTCATTTTAGATGTCAAAAAGGATTTGCGGCTCCCTCTGTTTTCTCTTTTGTGGAACCCGGGTCCAAATGGCTCTTTGAGTGTTAAAGGTTGCCAACCCTTGGTCTTTATAGACTACATTCTATCTATCTATTGTAGTTCTGATAAGTGTTTAAAAACAATGCTGGAAAAAGATGTTCCTAAGTTGATGGGTTTTTATAATCACATTTTAGAAACAGTATTGCACTTTATGTTAAAATTACGGTGTTGAATAATTCAGTAATAGTTTAAGAAATGCACTTGTTGCCCTTTTTATTGTTTTCCGTTTAAAACATTTTTTTTGTTGATTTGTCGTTCTGAAGTAACATTAAGTATTTATTTATCTTTAAATAAACATGTTGGCAAAATTGCACAAACTGTTCAGAAATGTTATTGGGCCTAAATGATGATTTAGTTCTTCAGTAACTTGCAGAATAGTAAAAAAAAATCTATAATTACAAATCAATATACATACCGTGATAAAATGATTTAACTGTTAAAAAAAAAAAAATATATATATATATATATATATATATCGAGATCTTGGCCATATTGCCTACCCCTACTTGAGCTATTTGTCATGTTCCTCCCACTATTTCTGAACAGTTTTTCAGAGTGTCAGTGTGCATTTTCTGCTGAAAAGGGCTGTTGCTGTGAAAGGGTGTAGTTGGTCTGCAACATTGTTTAGACTGGTGGTATGTTTCACATTTACGTGAACTTATTCAGCTTTACATGATCTTCTGCTACACTGGCTCTTCCAGTTATTTCCAGTTATTGGCTGCTGCCCTCCTGTTCTTCTGTTTTCATTTCTTTCGTTTTCATTCTTCTAAAAGCCCTAAGATGCAAGACACTCCAGGAGAAGGTTTAACTACAGGATATGCTCAGGGAAGGAAAAATGTATGCCACTGTTAGCACGCCATTATGGCATCCACCAGAGCACCTTACGCTACATAAAGAAGAACAGGGCCCTGATCAGGAGGACCGCTTCTGTGGCAGTGCATCTCGGCCCGCATCTGGACGGCTGTTCTGGTCTTTTCCAGAATGCACAGATTGCCAGTCCGCCCCTGTATATGGTTTAACTTTACATTTTCGTTAAGGGTAGTGTATTAAGCTGATTTTCGCTCTCACAACCAAAAGAAATTATTAAAAATAAAAAAAAAAATTTAAAAAAAATTATAGTGAGGCTTGATCGAGAGCTAGTGATGGAAATGTCGGTTCATTTGGATCAGGCTTTTTTTTTGGCTCCCAACGGCTTTTCATTTTACCAAATTTAGTCAAATAACCGACTCGTTCGCGACCGCCACATCTCTATTGAGAGCAGCGCATAGCGCGTTCTGAACTATAAGAAATAAAATACAGATTAACCTCACAAGAAACACTGTTTTACTTTGGCAACAACTTAGTCCATGTCATGATTTCTTGTTTTGTTTTAATGCTCTTTTCATGGGCTAAGACTGGAGACAGAAGAAAAAGCCCGTGCATGAATTACAGTGCAAAGTAACCTCGGTATTTATATTCTAGCTCTGCAGGAGTTCAGGATAAACTGTACAGTACAGATACAGGTTTACCTTTACATTATCGTTAAGGGTAATGCATTAAACTTTGAGTTTATTGAGTTTAAATGGAATTAAAGTGTTCTGGGAGCATATTTGGGGGAATATTTAGGGTTAACATAGGCAACACAACAATGCAGTTTCACTATACGTGGGTGCGGGTTACTGTATGTATTATAATGCGTATCCACATACATTATTTGTCAAAATAATTTAGACCCTTAGTTGCTTCCAACACATCAACTCAATGTGTTGTGTGGGGTGGGGGGTGGGAGTATAGAATTAAAAGAAATGGCTGTTATGAAGTACATAAGTATATGATTTTGTTTTCTCAGAACCAGCCTGGCAACAAGGACAGCGATATGATGGCTATAGACCTGATTTCTGTGAGGATGAAGTATCCACTCTCCCTCAGTTTGGTACCAGTTTTGTCAGTTTTGTGGAAGGTAAGGGGCAGCTTTATAGCCTTTGCCATCACTAACTTTGATTTAGATCTTACCTGATCGTGATAATAGGCTGTGTTAAGATCTCAGTTTTGTCTTATTAACACATTTTATTCTGATTTGCATTCAAGGTCGTAACACCTTGCCTCAGGCTGATGTCAGACCGGTGCCTGCAACCCCATCTGGTTCTGCGACCAACTTGGTGATGAAGCAAAAGCAGAATCGAAAGTATAACCCATACACTCGTCAGAAACCAACCCGTCCTTACAGATACTAAAAATGGGGCATGCAGCTTCTGTCGAGATGAAACGGAGGATCTTTGTCATCCCTCAAATCCCTCTGCATTTTACAGGTTGTAAATATTTTCAGAATGCAACAGGCAAATCTTGTTATTTTGATTAAACTAATAACTTTTTTTTTTCTTTTTGTAATGTGTGCCACTGTGGCATTCCAAAATGTGGCTTATGTGCCTTTTTAAAAGTTGTGTGTTCCTTGTTGGCACTGACGTTCTTAATCTTCCCAAGCTTTTACAGGTGTTTATGTGAACACCAAAGTTCATTTGTGTTGTTAAATATTCCTTTGATGTACCCTTTTTAGATGCCTTGCCAATCCTAACCAGTGTTCCGCTTTTTTGAATTTGCGCTCTTTTTGTGACTGCTACAATATTGTATTGGGTTAGCTTGACTTTGGCCTCAGGGCTTCTTTTGTTGTTGTCGTTTTAACCATAGCACTTATGCAATTTACAATAAAGTCTTATTTGTACAATAATAGCCGTCCATCATCATCTGGCAATCCAACAATGTTTAAGAAGTGCTTAATATCTGATGCTTTAGACCCGGGTCTCTCAGCCACTTGGCTGCGGACCACTGATGGGCTGCGAATGATTTTGATTGGGCTGCGAATCTGAAATCGAGACAGGCCATTGCTCCACAATTGGTTATTTAATATAATCTAATGTGGCCAAGTGGGCCTTGGCAACATGTTGATTGATAGGTAGGCCTTAATGTTAAAAAGGTTGAGAATCATTGCTTTAGACACACCACTCATTCTTATATGAGGAACATTAACTCTAAGTCAAAAAGTATGTAGACATTGATGCACTGCTGCTTTCCAGCAGCATTTTCTGCTGCTAAGTTCAATTACTACTCTTCCAGCCCTCACTGTTTTAAAAAGAAAATAGAAAAATGTAAAACTTAATTTTTAGTTGGACCATCTAATAACCAGTCAATCAAAATTGTGACACTTCATAATCTGCAGAGAACTTTAATGAAAAGAACCAAAAGTCAAAGGCAACAAACTACCAAGACACAAAAGAACATTTGTCGTGTCAGTGGTGGGCTATGCGAGGAGTTACCTGATAGGAGAAATAAGTGACCCCCCTCATCTCTCCTACTTCTTGTACCCCTATTTCAGCTGCCAACTCTGAGCCGTGAATCTCCTTCTCCAGCCAAAGCAACCTGGCATCAGGGTCTTCATCTGAGAACTGCAGCAGATAACCTGAGGGCTTCAACACCTTCAGACACTGCCTTACAATCTGACTAGCCTTCCCTTGCCCTTCCTTAGACCTCATTAATGCATCTATTGTCCCCTTGTCTGTTATTAAGTCCAGGCTCCTGGGCTCAAAGTGTCTCTCTAGGTCTGTGCAGTCCATTTCTTTGAAGACCAAGGTCGAGGATGGGTTGCAGGGTTGTACTGGTGTGTTTTTTGCATTTTCCTGCATCAGTTGCACTGCCACTGGAGAGATATCCGCACATGTAACCTTCACTACATGTTTTAAGTGCCTGTAGATACAGGGACCCAATGCAGAGGTTCCACAGCCAACATCGAGAACATGTAGTGGTGCACCAGGACTGGATGTAGTTTGCAGCAGAGGCAAGATGCAGTCTTTGATTGCATGGAAACCAAAGAACCACTCAAAATTCTTGAATGCTCCCTTGCTATATTCTGTGTAAAATCTGTCCCATGTTGCCTTCTTGTCCATGTTTGCAATGAGATCATCTGTGGGAAGGCAAAATACATATAGTTCATCAGGATGCTTCTTGTAACTGCAGTTTCACTGTTCCAGTATATTATTAGTGCACAGCTGAATTTAACCATGGATGCAATGGATTGCACCTATCAATGGAAAAAAAAATCAACCCTTGTAAAACTTTCCATTACTACTGTGGATTTATCATATACCAGATTACTAATGTTATTTTATCTATTTTTGAGATTTACACACCATGTTGGCCTAGATAAATGAAATGTACAAATTAGTACAATCAGTTAAACAGGTCTCCTCAATCAAGGTCAAGAAATGAATGAGTTGGGCTAAAAAGATACACTATGTGGACAAAAGTATTGAGACGCCTGACCAATCAGAAGACCTGGCTCACAATCTTAGTTCCAGTTCATCCCAAAAGTGCTGCATGGGGTTCAGGGCTCTGTGCGGACCAATAAAGTTCTTCCACAACGAACTCATCCAACCATGTTTTTATGGACCTTGCTTCGTGCACTGGGTCACAGTCATGCTGGAATAGAAAATATTCTTCCCCAAATTGTGTCCACAAAGTTGGAAGCATGGCATTTTCCAAAATGTCTTGGTATGCTGAAGCAATATAAATGTCCTTCACGGAGAGTACGCGCTGGAAAGCGGTTGTCCCAATACTTTTGTCCACATAGTGTATAAACATATGTCGTCTGTGTAACGTGTTTATGTGAAATGAGGAAACTTCTCCACTAACTTGTCAGACTGGTGTGATGGCAGCGTATGGTCGCCTCCCTGTTGAAGTTCCGCAGACACAAGGACAGCCTGGTGAGTCTCTGCATTTCAGAAGTTTGAAAGGGTTAAGGCAGCAGGGTTTATCAGTGTGTGTAACTAATAGTACAAATTATATTAAATCGATATTATTACTCACTAGACCGTTAATCATGGGTTATTTTTGTTTGGTTAGTCTTGTTATGTAGATGTTGGTCCAACATGCGGAGTGTGTGTGTGTGTGTGTGTGTGTGTGTGTTAAACTGACCCGGCAGTGCTGAAAGGTTCACAGAGGGAGGGGGGAAACACAACTCCAATGCAAGATGGCGAACGAGCAGCAGGAAACATCCCAGGGAGAGATGGAGGGTGAGTGAATTGAACACTGCCTGTTACAAAAACAGCATAAACAACATCTGTCACACTTCTACAGTAAAACCTCCGTCCTTTTAGCATTTAATCTTTTCTATGTCGAGACATATTTATATTTTTTGATCTGCCTGGGCCGAGCAACAACATGAGGGGGGGGAGGAGAAAGAAAGAAAGAAAGGAGAGTGAGAGGGAGGCCATGGCTCGTTACAGTAAACCAAGAGACGGGTAAACACGTTCTGAAACTGAAAGGAATTTGAAATGTTATTTTAAACCCTTTTTCCACGTTTTTAACGTCTAACGCCTCTGGAGCCTCGGTGTAAATAAAGAGGGGGTTGTTCTGCCGCCTCACGCATACAACGAGACCAATCAGCATGGATAGCGATTTTGAATCAACCGTTTTTTGTGTTTATTGTAATAATTTTCAAGATTTACTTTTAATAATAAACTATTTCACATCGTAGTAGTGTGTAAACTGGGTTATCTAACTGCTAGAGCCTCTACTTATAACTGTCACCATAGAAACCCTGGCAGTCACTACTGCAAGACAGGGTCTCTTCAACTTTTTGAAACGAGGATACAAAAAGACACAAGGAGCAGTAATTATATAGTAGGCAGATGCTATTTTATTTATATCAGGCTATTTCACACTGGCACGGCGTTTATTTTGTAACGGACAAATGACCCGGTAGTACAAATAACATTGACATTTTACACACTGCACTCCAGTACATCGCATTTAAATCTGGAATTCGGCACTTTTCCAGAAACATCAGTAGTGTGTTATGGTGTATATGGCAGTTAGTTCCGGCGGCTCAATCTGATTGGCTGAGCCGTGTTCTAACCTCGTTGTTTGTGAAAACAGGACCTTCTTTGTGCTGTATCTTGTCTATTAATCCGCAGAGCGCCCATTGCCAATTTCTCACGGTTTACCTTAAAATATTGTCTACTTGATCACCTAAAAATAGTCAAAAAAGTAATTTCATTTAACATTTATAACACCATATTTCGCATTGCAGACCATTAGGTCATATTCTGAGGAGGTGTGACGGTTGGTCTGCACCAAACGTCCAGCTTGTCGTTGCTCCTGAGTAAACTATTGTGCGCTAAATGTTAAACAACATGTATTTCGAAGTGCAGCATACAAAGCAAGAAAAATACGGCTTGTGAACTGCTTTCTAGACTGACGGCAAACCAGCGTTCAAGGAAATTTGGTAAAAATGGAAGAAGTGAGGTAAACTTCTACAGTTTCATGACTTCTATCTGTAACTGCAGAAGCAGTCAGTATGGAAGCACATCTGGTAGAAGGCTCTTCTCTGGTGCACCTTTATTTCGTTATATTTTAACATTTACTAATATCCTTTATCATTGGGATCAACGTGACCCCAGCTATTTAAATCTCCAGAAATGTTTGAAAATAATATTGCAGTCCAAGTTTGTGTTCTTTCTTTGTTGGCTAAATAAACAGTCCTTATAAACAATGTAATGAAGCCCCCCACTTCTTACTGCCCCTTGTCATATGAACTCAGTTGTTCTCACATGTATGAGAAAGTTAAGGCCCTAAGTTTCTGAACATTATAAAATTGTAAATTACAGTGCCTTCAGTATCAGCTAAAACAGACATGTGTAAAATGTTGATATTCATTTTTTATGCAGCTAAGAGCTCAAACTGATCCCAAAGAGCACTGATGCGTACAAAAAGTGAAAAGGGTATTGAGTACATTAGTTTTGAGTTTACCTGGTTGTCCCCATTAATTAAGAAAAGTAATTTAATATGAAGCAAAAAGGCCATTTATTTATTTAGAGATAATAAATATGGTGTCAAATGACGCCAAACAGAAAAGGAGAGTAGAACTGACAAGATGCCAACCTAAAATAATGGAATACAACTTAAATGTAAAAAAAAAAGACTTAAACAAGATGTAATTACACCATGTGTGCACAGTTACAAACTATACACACTTTATCTCTATTTAACATAGTGCACTATATAGGCAGTAGCAAGCTGTTTGAGATTGATTTATCCTATATCCAGACACTCCATCTAATTAGTGAATGCAGCTATTTTAAGGTGTACCCATTGCTGAACAGGCATTCAGCAGTACACACACATATTTTACATTCTCCGCCTTGAAGCAATGACCAGATGATTTAGAGTAAAACTGGAGTCTTTATGAGTTTAAAGTTACCATATTCCATAGCATCGCCCCCCACTCCCACCCTTCAGCACTGCACTCTGATACAGTATTTTCTAGAGTGATGGAGCACTTTCCAATACCTTTGGGTTGAGTTTGTGCTCTAGAACTAACCATGCATTGATGAATACAAGCAAATCCTCCCAACGTCTAGAGTAAAACCGTTCCAAAAGAGTACCGGCCGTTTCTGTGGAACTGGTGCTAACTCCCTGTTAATTTTCATTACAAAAACATTGATTGTCTTGACTACCCAGTCAGGGACCAAGCAGTCCTGAATCTGATTAATGTAGTCCAGGACTAGCCTCAGTCCTTGCTTGGGGAAACTAACCCATAGAGAACGTACGTTGTTGCATTATGGCAGCTCAGTCCTCATTATCAATGTAATTCATTATGCATTTTTTTCCCATGCTTTGTCATATTTTTGAGTGATACACACTATGGGGAGATGCAAGAGGCATGTGATACGATATTGCAGATTAATATTAATATGTAATATTTTGCCTGCTCACTGATACTTGATTAGAAGAAACTGATGTTTTATAGGTGAACTGAAGTTATTACGAAGGAATGATCATTATGATGGAAGATTCAGGGAAAACCAGACTTTTTGTCTAAGTTGGTTGAAAAAGGTCCATTTTAATTTCAGGGTGACTGTAAACTCTATTTTGAATGACAGAGTGTCAGTTAATATTCATAACAATGTGCAGTGACTGAGACGTCTGGTGTTTGTATTCTAGGAGTGAACTGCCTTGCCTATGATGAAGCCATTATGGCACAGCAAGACCGAATTCAGCAGGAAGTAAGTCTGTTTAAGTATATAAAACCTGCAGTTTTGGCTCTCTTTTTTTTTGGATAATATAAGCTGTGCAATGCTTGTTTACAGTGTGTATGCTAGTCCAGTTCCTTCAGAATTGATATTTCTAACTCTACGGGCACATGTACTGCACTGTTTACAGTGAATAATAATATAATTATTCCATGTTTTGATGCGAACACATACTTCATCTAGTGTTATGTATGAGCAAATACAGACTCTCCTGTTCACTGTCTTTGCACAGATAGCCACCAGTAACCCTTTAGTGTCAGACAGACAGGAATTGTCTGTGCTACAGAGAGAGTATGCTGAGGAAGACACCATCTACCAACTCAAGATTAAGGTTAAGATCAAATGTTTGCCTTTTTTTTAAAAAAAAAGGCTAATGTTTAAAATATATTTACATACCATTTACTGTCATATTTATCTTTATAAATATTGCTGTCATTTTGTTTAATTGATGCACCCACCCTGCAGGACCTTCACAAAAAATATTCCTACATTCGGAAGACGCGACCTGACGGAAACTGTTTCTACAGAGCTTTTGGCTTCTCACACTTGGAGTCTCTACTGGATGACAGCAAAGAGCTACAAAAGTAAAGCCTGGGTTTGATATAGTGGTTTAAATTGCGTTTTATGTACTATCATTCTGGCCTCTGATTTACCCAAGGTTAGTGATGTGAATGAGATTGGGCAGTATGCAGAAACTTCCAGGGGGGAAAATGAGCATGTTTTCTTTGTTGGTTCATAAAAACTTCACAGAAATATTTGTAGACAGTATTGCAATAGATGTTATTAATGCCCCCCCCACACACACACAGACACACTTTTTGAAAGCTTTTAGTTAGTGGAATGCCTCATTAAGGGAGAGAGAGAGAGCATGTTTATTGATCGGTAAATCAAAATTTAACCTCAGGCACATGCTCGTCGAGCCCAAATTGCCACAGGCCCCATAATAAAAAACTGGCATTAAACTCATCATTGTCCCCAGCAAATTTCAAAACACAGTCTTGAGTATTACTATGGGAATAATGGCACACTGTTATTCTTGTGGTGATGTCTGTGCTTGTAAGCACTTTTCAAAGGCACTTGATATGACACTAAGAAATGTCAGATTGTAATTGAGATTGTTTTTAATTGAACGGTAACTGAACTGTTTCAAAAATAGGCAAGGTGTACCCAGACTTTTGAACAGAAATCACATTTTGGTATGAGGGACATTCACTTTTTAAAACTGCATTTATTAAGAATTTCAAAACCATATTACATAACGTTTCTGTATAGTCACATTCCTCTGTGATGCAATGTTCCAAGCATTGTACCAACTTTTCAAATATCAGTAGAAAATGTTTGTTTGAGCACATAGCCTCTGAATTGCTTTGTGTGGTCCAAAAAGTTGGAAGTCAGATGGTGCTAAATGGTGCAAAACTCGCCACACGTCCAATTACTAGTCTTCCAGCCTTCACCGTTTCCAATGAAAATTTGTGTGTAAATTTAATGGCTCTGTTTCTGTTTACACACAACCTAAAATCAAAATGATATACTGTTATGTAAATAATCAGCTATGTGACTTAAGTCATTTCTAGGTAGATTCATTATAAGCTAATTGTGTTGCTAATGTCATCTTTATATAGGTTTAAAGCAGTGGCAGCAAAAAGCAAACTGGACCTTGTGAACCAGGGCTTCACCGAGTTCACTATTGAAGATTTTCACAATACGGTGAGTTGTAACAATGACATTTTTTCTGTAGACATTTTGATATCTGTAAATGTGTGTTTACATTGTGGCGCTTCAGTAATGTTTTTGCTGGTTGTCATGCTCTCTTTCCATTAGTTCATGGACCTGATTGAGCTATGTGAAAAGCAGCCAGCCCTTGGGGAGCTGCTGAGCTCCTTTAATGACCAGAGTATATCAGATTACGTGGTGGTGTATCTGAGGCTGCTCACTTCAGGCTACCTGCAGAGAGAGCATACCTTCTTTCAGCACTTCATAGAGGGGGGGCGCTCTGTCAAGGAATTCTGCCAGCAGGTAAGAGGATGATTCAAATGGGGTTTTTGGTCAAAATGAAATTGACAAAAATGGATAACTCTGCATTATGCATATGAACAGGCATAATGAGATGATTTGAAGCTAATAAAGTTCTTAGGGCTGGGCAATATAAAAATCGGTATTGCAGGATTTCAATTGTACCACAGGGGGGCATCAAAGCTCACGTTTTTTACAGAGGGTGTTTCTGATGGAATTTGACCTGTAGTAGTTTGACTCCTTCACTGGACAGTTCATAAATTCTACTTATTGGTTTGATGGACCTGATGCATAACTAATTCCAGCCCTAAAATTGATAAGAACACATGTTGGCTGTATTAGCCTTGTCATCCAAAACTAAAGGAAGCAACATTTGGAACTCGTGGGGCAAAGGAACAATTTTAAAGTTGTGTAAATTAGATTTCTGGCTGAACCGCCGCTTATAAGAATTTCTAATAAACTCTGCAAAAGCCTACAAACAAAAGATCTGAGAATTTAAGGGAATGGTGGCTAATGTTTACATTCTGCTTTGTAGGAGGTAGAGCCAATGTCCAAAGAGAGCGACCACATTCACATCATTGCCTTAGCGCAGGCATTAAATGTGTCCATACTGGTGGAGTACATGGACCGAGGCGAGGGCGGCACGGTTAATCACCATGTCTTCCCAGAGGGCAGTGAGCCACGCATCTTCCTCCTCTATCGACCAGGCCATTACGACATCCTGTACAAATGAGGATCCTCATTCCAGCACACAGGTGGAGGAGAAAACAGCCAAGATTACTCATACATCCATGTGCGATGGTTATACCACGGTATTACAAAACACATACAATGAACCGTTCTCTTCAGTAAATTTCCCCCTTATTAAAGAAGCCTAATGAATTAAACAAAAAAAACTTGAGTAAAATCAACAGTGAACCAGCATTAGGGTTGTACAGTTTTTTCTTTTGTGGTTGTAAATGTTATAAACTTGCTTTTAGTTAGTGTTTTTTCCTTTGTTACACTGAATTTCATGAGTTTTATTAAAGGGATTTTCACCTTACGTTTACTGTGCATTTATAGCAAGATTGATGCATTTCTGGCTTCTACATTTTTGGAACTCAAGTAACTCAATAAATAATAGTGTGAGGGACCTACACAATATTATGCATTTGGTTTTAATATTAGAACGATTCTTGTATGCAATTCCAACAAGTAGGGTGCAATCGAAGCATTTGGCTCATAATAAAAACAAACACCATCACTTAAAATATTAATACTTTTATCACCAATTGTACATATTCCACACTGGATTTTAATATATCAAAAACAAAAAAAGGGGAGATGATCAATTATTACTCAACCAAATATTTTCTTCCTGTCCAGCCTGAAGTTATTTATGAAGGTATAATACAACAAAAAGGGTACAAAGCAGGCTGTATATACAGGGGCAAAAGTTTACAAGGCCATATTTGACTTGCTTGTTGTATCAACTAGACATTCATTCTTTTGGCACAGTGAGAAAAGCAGTCGATTCTTTAGGCCCTTTTCAGACAATCCTGAACTCAGTTTAAAATATAAAAGAAACAACAAATAATGCAGGACAATGCTTTAACATCTCTTGGTAGAAAAAAGGCTTCTTCATACTCTCAAGGCACTAAATGTTCAATAAAGCAGCATTCTCCTTTCCTCCGAAGAAATCTCCACGAGGATAAGGATATTAAGAAGCAGTTTGCCCAGAAGTTGCAATATTACAGTCGGAAGTGGTGTATTATATTACACAACACACTGCTTTCATCACACCAAGCATCAGTGTCCAAATACACAGTTTCTAACTGCAAGGGATTTCTGAAATGATTACAAGGCTAAACATGGCTGAAACAAGATCTGGGCGGCTTAGAGACGAACTGACTGCATGTGGTTCTGAAGAATAAGCACCAGATTTCTGTTCTCATGTTCAAGTGAATCTTTGGCAACAGCAACAAAAATCCTGAAATGAGTTATGGAAGATACAGTAAAGCACTTAATAATGAAAAGCTAAAAAATATGTCTTCTGTATTTAGGGTTTGCCCTGAAAAATAAAGACTTAAACCCATACAGGACACATTTTTGCCCCACAGAGTGAGAAATGCAAACATGCTCTACCCTGGCTGAATGGATTGAAGGAAAATGGACGTTTCCAAAAGCCAAGACAATTTTCAATAATGCTTTCATATCAAAGTTAATTCCAGTTTGTATGAAACGAGTCGTCTGTGACTCCAATGTCCTGCAGCTCAGTGATGTTATAGCTCACTTCCAACCTTGACATACAAATCCTTTTCTATCGAAGACAAAAGATCTTTAGTTCTCAGTTTGCCTTTGAGGACGACACCATCAGTGACCTTTGAGTAAAGAGAAAGCACGACAGCATGCTGAATTCTTTCTTCATAATCGCTGAGAGATATAAATAAATAAATAGCGGTGCATGGAGAATCCCTCAGCCCGGATCGATGGGAGGCACGCACAACTGTAACGCGGCTTAGATGTAGTGTTTTGTGGTTATGGCTTAGTGTGGCTAAAGTTCCAATACATGAGTTCAAGTAGTGCTGCGGTGAGGAAAAGTGGAGTGTAAATGCTGGCACTAAGCATTAAACTACTGGACTAGTTGTGCTTCTCATGAAGTCTATGCATTATTGGTTCCTTGTAACGTCCATGCATTGATTAAGCCTTCCCGGCACATCGTTCTTTATTAAGATGCCTTCATGTGTCCGCTACTGATTCTGCATGCAGAAACAACCCCACACATCCTCCCCTCACGGTTTCTCTAATGCCCGTATACCAGTTCGACTCCCACCCCCAGACCCAGGCTCTCCCTCAAGCCACGGAGCTGCTCCTCTCCCAGACGGATCTTGTCGTCCAGCTGCCGCTGTTCCACCAGCAAGGCCGCCTTCATCTTCACAAAATGGCTGTAGTCTCGCAGCTGTTCAGGGGTCAGGCAGCGGCCCAGCACCCTGCCCACCGCCTGCTCTCGACGGTCCACGTGCTCCTTCAGCTCCTGAGCCTCAGCCAGCTGTGCCAGGAGCTGCTTCTTCTTCTCCATCAGGGGGAGCTAAAGGACCACACAAAAGTGTAAAGTGTCAATTTGTTGTATGTCAGCGCACAGTGTAAACAACACAATTTTTTTCCTCTGCATTTAACCCATTCACCAGGAGAAGCAGGGAGCAAAAGGTGGGGACAATACCTTACTCAAGTGTACCTCAGTGGTGCCACTAGCAATTTTGGGATTCAAACCCACAACCTTCTGATTGCAGGGGCAACCCCTAACCACAAGGTTAAAAAACATCAAAGCCAGTTGAAATGGTCACTTATTCCCCTCATTATACCTAAACATGATGGCCAAACACTAGGGTATGTCCACTGTTTACAAGAGGCTAAAAAAGTTAAAACGTGTCTATTTTTTCTTTCCCTTCAGAAAGAATAATAATGTATTACGTTAAAGTCTTTAAAAACTTAGCAGTATATTACTGTTTTTCTATAAACAGGTTTTATAATTTTTTATCCTGTTCTGTACTGAGAAAACACATTAATTGTTGGTAGAAAGAAGGCAAACCATTTAAATATTTAGCACAAAATCTCCATAAGAACCTGCTTATTTTCTGACCTTCGGAAGCACCTTCTAGTGCATGACCAACATGGAGAATGTCAAGTAACAATTAAAATATTCAACGCATATGGGAAGAGGTCTGGCAAAATGAGTCATATAATCTTTTAAGTACATAATACACTCTTATAAATGGATCTTGATGAACTTAACGTGCTCCCACCTCCACTGGGATCTTTGGTGAACTGAAAATTGAATATTGGCAAAATATTGCATCAGCGTCTTTTAGAATCTTTGCCATTTAGTTCTTACAGAAGTCTTAATTGTGTATGTGGATGGGGCCACTAGTGTAAAAAACTTTAATGTTTATGTTAAGTGCTTTAAATATTTATGCTATAAATTTAAATTTTTAATTTTACAACCATTACAACCTAAATTATTTTTACACAGCTAACGTAAAGCTAATGTAAAAACTAAAGCCCAAAAGTAAAAACTAAAGCCCAAAATGTAAACATTGATTTAAGCAGTTGGCCACAGAACAATCGATTAGTACATAACTGTTCTCCTCAGAAAAAAAAAGAATTTGAGGGTAAAACATTGCCACATAATGCCATAATGTGTGTATCACATCCATTCTGAAACACACATTCATTTACTGTCACTTGTTAATTACTATAATAATTTATTTAAAACAAATGTTGTAAAAGAAAACACCTATGTATCAGCACCTAAGTATCAATCTCCCAAATCTAGCTAAAGATTTGTTTGTGCAGACGGACTAATACTAGGATTGGACTATGGAAAATGTAATGAAGTGCTTCACTGACATCTCAAAACATCAAAACAAGAGACACCAGACTGAACCAGGACTACTGATAACTAGTACTGGACACTAAGAGAAGTACAATCCCAGTGAAGCAAATTTTCACCTCCAGATAAAAAGACACATATTAGATAAAAAGGTGAGTGAAGCCGCTCCTCACCCTCTCAGTGTGGCCTGACTCTGGGTCCAGGCAATCCAGGGCACTCTCCACTCTCAGCAGCCGGCCAGAGAGAGACAGTAGCAGGCTAGTAACTTTATCCAGGTCCCCAATGAACATACGAAACTTGTCCACTTCGTTAGGCTTGCAGACAGCCAACACCAGGCTCTCCACCTCCTCGCCCAGCTGAGCATTAGCCCTGATGTCCTCCTGCAGACCCCTCTGAGCATCCCGCAGCACACCCAGCTTCTTACACAGGCTCTCCATCAACTGCTTCTGCAAGCACAATACCAACAAAGAAACATGAGACATGACTATTGCAAAGGAACCTTTAGAACCAAGTAAAAACTCAGTGGAAAACTCCATTTAACTGGGGACCTTCTGTAGCCAATATGATGCACCTAAGAATGCACACTAGATTTGGGTATACAGTAATCCCCGCTTTTTGCTGGGTTACATTCCAAGAGCACCCGTGTATAGTGAAAACCGCACTAAAAATGCCTATTTTTATAGTGTAAACCCTACATATGCATCCAAATATGCTCCCTGGACACTTTAATTTAATGTAAACTCAGTTTAATACATTACTCAAAGAAAATGTAAAGGTAAATAAATCTTTATTGCTTAAATATCCATTAGTATTAGCAGTGTGTGGCGAGCGAAAACAAACACTCGTACACAAAAGAAAATCATTTACATACATGAATACACTCAGACCCTTAGCAGAGTTGTCATACTAAAACCAGCTCAACAAAGCACTTTTCATCATTCGTTTCTGTTGGTTTATATGTTTAGCAAGTAAATGACTGCTTCAGTGTCCTTTACTGTGGATAGTCAGTATCAGTCTATCTGACTCTGGCTGTGGGATGGTCAGTTAACTCCAGATAGAAAAGACAATGAAGACTGCACCGAAACTCTGTACATTTGTCCAGACCTTGTAGTTGAGCTCCTCGTCCTCCTCCTTCATATCTGAGAAGTTCTTCATCTTATTCAAGAGTTGGGCTTTGGTGGTGGTTGCACTGTAATTGGTGGAGGCCGAGCCTTGAGAAGCTAAGGAGCCCTGTCTAGAGGACCTAGGACAACAAGTACGCATGGGTCAAAAACAACCAGGATATCATGACAATCAGGTCTAATATGGCATAAACTCTATTTAACTGTATGTAAAATTAAATTTTAAATTAAAAAAGGTGACCCACCTCTCTAGAGTATCTCCACTCACAGGGTAACCACCTCTCCAGCCCTCTCCACCACTCCCTGCTTCTGTGCAGTGAGGGAACAGCTCTCCCATCAGCTCCTTCCTGGCCCGGCCACAATCCTTTTCCAACAGAGAATCTACTAAAGATGCTCTCTGTCCTCTTTTCATCCTTGCCAAAACAGCCTCTTCATCGGTAAGTGTGTCTATGTCGGTTTCCAGCACTGTTACTGGTTGGGCAAAGCACTGCATCTCCATTCTTCCTTCCTCTTGCCTCTGCTGTTCCACTGCAGCGCCCTCTTTCTCATGGAACTCATCTATGTCCGTCTCCAAGGGCGAGCTGTGAACCTGACCCTGAGGTGGACTTTGGGCAGAATGTTCCAAACTCTTCAAAGATGCTACAGGAAAGCCCACTTGCTGCGGCTGATCCTGGAAGTGCTGCTGGTAATTGTTTTTGTTCATTGAGAAGTAGGACTCGGGAGAGACAGGCCCAGGGTACAAGCCGTTCTCCAAAGTAGGGGCGGGTCCTGATGACCAGTTAGAGTTGTGAAGACTAGTCAAGTCCCACTCTGCTTTATGCTTATGGAAGACTGGCTTTACCACAGGTGCTCTGTACCGATCTGAAGGTGGTCCCCAGCTTTGGTCGGGTAACCTGGAAAAGTAACAGATTAATGAAGGCAGGTGTGATACATCAGAAATCCAAAATTACATAAACGAGGTCAGAGCAATCATTCAGAACAATAACTTCACACTTGCTATCAGATCTGATGGTTTAGTAGCAATCGTTACCTTGTACTCGACTCAGCCGAAGGTGCGGACGTGTCCACTGCTCTGTTTAGATCATAATGGTGTGATGAGGGTGCCTCTCGTTCTTTGGGAGGCGGGGCCACAGGTTTGAAAGCTCTGCGACTAAAGGCAGGGCTGGGTGGAGCAACTGAGCATTCCTGGAGGCACTGCTGACAGTTCTCTGTTCCATCTCTTGGTGGCAGACTATAGGACCGCTGGCGCGACATTTCATGGACTATAGGAGGGCGGGGCGAATATGTTTGCATCTGTGTGGAGGATACAGGTGGAGAGGAGAAGAGATTGTGGTGTGATGCCCGTCTATTATGGAACTGCCCCCATTTTGGAGGTGGTGGACGAGGAGGAGGAGGGCCTTTTTTCTTTTTTGCCTCATCACCAGATGGGACATTCTCATCAAGCTCTGTGAGGGTGGAAGAAGTCAGTCTCCTGGCATTAGCATTGGCTGACGTGTGACTCTGAAGGTAGAGGGTCTCAACTCGCAGGTCGTTTTCGGACATGGCGCGGTTTCTAAGCAGCGAGGATCTGAAGGGTTGATTCCCATTGTTACGAACCCGTAGCCCATTCCACTGGTCCTGAACGTCTGGACATACAGTGACCTCTGCTGGCCTGGAATCTCGTCTACTTGGAGCATAGTCCCTGCAGAGCAAGAAAATGAGTCATGATGTGCTTGTGCAACATGGAGGAATTTTATGAAACACAACATAACCCCTCTTGCACTTCACACTCAATGTAATTTACAATGCAATCAAAAACGGCATGAAACAGCAGTAATAAAAATGGTCAGCCTCCTTAAAACTTGCAGCTGTGGTTCACTGAAGACTCAAAATGAAACAATTTTCCCCTTACATGAAGTTTTAGCTTCATTAGCCTCATAGCTCCAGTGCAAAACTAAACAAGCAAGCATCAGACATTAAACACGTCTGAATTGATCAACTACGGCTGAATTGTAAAATGGACTTCTGATAAAACATTTCATTAAATAGAGGAAGTGACCTTACCTCTCAGTCAGGCTGAACTTCCTGTTGAGCTTTGTTTGTTCCATCTGTCGTACAGGATGGGCCTGTGGAAGACATTTGCCAAGTGATTCAAAACAGGAATTGGAACAGGAAAAGTGTTTGGATGCTATAGTTTCCTTGGTGACTGACACAAAATGAGCCTCATGAAGAGCTTTGTTGTAAAGATGGAAGCTGTTGACCACTTTCTGGCACTTTACAAACCAACTACTGCTTCCATTTGCTGAAGCAACAGTATTTACAATGAGTTTCACACAACACAAAATACAAATTATGTGTAAGAATGTTTTACTCTTAGCCTGAGAACCCTAAGAACAGATCATTTGGAACCTGAATAGCATGCCAGTTAAGAGAACACATTTTATACGACTGTATCTTCATGAGATCTTCCGAAATATTTTTTTCAGAATGTAGGACATGAACTGAAAGCAATGAATAATAAAACAACATACATATTCAATCTTCCTGTCAGATCGGGGCCAGTTTATGAAATGTTACATATTCATTGAAATAGCCAATCCTTTTCTCATGGGATGCTGAGGAAGCACAATTTTAGTATGTCCTGCACATCTGGTAACATTAAACAGGATAAATTCTGCAGATAATGTGTCCAGTTCACTGTCCAGTTCCTATTTTTCTAGCACTCTACAAAAAGACTACAGAGAACTACTCAAGCATTGAATAGTGTTACAAAGTCCAAAGGATTAATGTTGATAGGTGTACCTTAAGTTGGGGGAAAAAACTATATTTTCTGCCAAACAAAACATTCTAGACATGAAATGAAATTTGTTTCACTAAATGTAAGCATTGTTGTTTATTAACTTTGCTGGTCTTTGGTCTTTAGGTACAACAAACTTTAAAGCTCCTCCAGACTATTTCAAATTCAGCATTATTTAGCTCGGCCCAAAATAGCTTCAGAGGCTTCACGTATGCTTGACACCGTCTTATTTACACATTTATCTCAGATCATATGTTATGATAGTCAGTTACACAATAGATGTCTGAACCTCCTCTTAATACTTGTTCAGTATGAACTAAGCTGGACCAAGACAGAGCATAAGTCTTGTCCAAGGTTATTGTTGGCTGGCCGCTGAGGTTCTAGAGCATATGGCCCCGATCCAGCAGTTCAAGGAGCCCAGAAACTTACTCTAGGCCTACTGGGCTTCATAAATCCAACTAGTCTGCACCGTTCCAGGCACAGTCCTGTGGACTCCTTCTATGCCATAACTGCACACTTATTTAGAGGGTTTTTACTGGACTATGAAGTACAAGGGATAGACCCTTCACTAATGCTTAGGTTATAATATTGCAAGGATTTCTACAAATCTCTGATATGGGGATACACTGGTATAAACATATATTATATTGTGGCGTTCCAACAGTGTACTCATGCAGCGACTGCCTGGGAGTTTTATCCTCGTAATGTGTCTTAAGAATGGCTATAGCATTTTTCAAAGCAGATGCTCAGAAATACATAGATGTTCATACAGGAGAAGGATAAATCATTTCAATATAAATTAATGGAACATTTTTTGTTCATTCAATCCCTTTCTTTCAGTCTGTTCATGATGGAATTTTACAATAAAAAGTGTATTAAAAATTATTCTATTATAAAACCATTTATGTTTTTATTATCTTATTATAAGAAGAGTTGTGGACTATTTTAAGCACTGATGTACGTCGCTCTGGATAAGAGTGTCTGCTAAATGCCGTAAACGTAAACGTTATTATCTCACCTCTGTTGGGGTGCGACTCCTGGCCTTGTATCCTGGGTGTAGACTGTAGTGGTCAGACTGATACTGCTGGCTCATTACGGGTCTGAAAGCTGAATATGACTTTGGAATATCAATGCTAGCTTCACTGTGGGAACTTTCCATATGACAACTATTTGTGGTTACATTTTGAGAGGGGAGTGAAGGGGGTAGATGGGAAACGTGAGGTAAAGGTGGTGGCTTTGTGATGCTGGCGAAGTCATGACTTGCATACATGGCATCTTTGTCTGTCTCCCATTTTCTCTCCATCTGTTCCACTCTCTGTTGTTCTCTTTCTGCCTCCTTCCTTGCTATTTCTCTCTCCCTCTCTTGTTCCTTTTCCCTCTGCTCCTTTTCCCAGGCCTGTAACCTCTCCTGTTCTCGAAGTCTTTCTTGCTCCTTCTTGCGCCTTTCCCTCTCCCGCTCTCTCTCCTGCTCCCTGACCCGCTCTCTTTCTCGCTCTTTCTCCATCATCCTTTCTTTCTCTCTATCTCTCTCTTGTTGAGCACTGCTATACTGTCTCCTAGTCTCAAGTGAACCCATTAAAGTTCCATCATGGACTCCGCCCTGGTAAGAGAACCTCCTGCGCCCGAGGTCTGTGACTGGCTGATGGGGATCCGGAGAAGCGGCATCATCCTTTCGCCCCTGTCTTTCTGGCCTGTGGTGGCGACTTGTCAGGCTTGCTAGGTTGGTCACAGACTGACTCAGGTTCCTGATAGTCTCCTCAAAGAACTTTCTGCGATCTGCAAAAGGTGGGATGTCGCAATCTTCTGTTCGGCTGCTGCGCCCACTAGAAGAACCCACCCTTCCTCTTGTTGTTCCAGGCTTCCAAGATGACGGCCCTCTTCCTTCACCACTTTTCTTTTCAGCTAGTTCTATTTCTGGTTGCAGTTTGTTTTCTGGTGTCCAGCGCCACCGACGAGCTTTGCCTGCTGGTGCCACCTCCTCAACCACATGCACACATACTGGTCTGGTCATCTCAGTTGATGGCATACACTGGATGTCATGCTGCGAAACCTGAGTGTCCTCAGTCTTGGTTTTTGAATGTTTCACAGAATTGATTCCACAGCTCTTGTCTGGATTTGGCTGCAATATTAAGTCAGAAGGAGTTCTTCTGGGCTTAGGTGGGACAACTGGGGTGTTCTGGAAGCTGGTGTGGTTACTGCTTTTGGTTTCAGCTCTTGGTTGATGGATTTCTGGAGGCTCTTCTTCTACCAGATGGAGGTTGCCACCATCCTCTTCCTCTACTGTATCCTCAGCACAGGGGAGGCCTCCTGGGCCCTTGTTCTTTTGCAGCTGGGCCTTCTTTCTCTGAATCTCATTGCGAAGATTTGTGGCAAAACGTTCACTCCGACGGCGAGACTTAGACGAGCGAAACTGTCGCTTCTGAGGGGGCTTTGAAACTTCATCATCATCCCTTCCTCCTCCTCTTTCGTGATCCTCCTCCAGTAAAGTGTCCATACTGGCTGCAGCACTTATTGGACCAAAATCTCTCTCCAGGATTTCTGTATCTGTGGAGGGTGCAGACCCAGAAAACCCATTTCTTGCAGGTTCATTTGGAACGCTGACCGACCGTCCCCAGGAATGCTGAATTGGAGAGGGACTCTGGCCTGAATCAAATGGTTCCTCGTCTATCCTTTGGTCCTCAATTTCTGAAGTTGTCAGTGACCCAGGAGTGGAGCACCTGCTTCCACTCCATTTACCCTGGGCTGCAACGTCTGGACTGTCTTCTCTCAGGTCCTCCCCAGGATGCACAGGATGAGGCCACTGACTAGGAGGGGATGTGGAATGTTCATTATTGTTATTGGAGAGTTCCATCATATGTAACTGAGAGGCAAGTAGTTTTTCAGGCGCGCTATTTCTATGCATCATGGGTGGGAGATGGTTCTCTAAATGGCTGACTTGGGTATCAGGACTCTCTACTGGTGGAGGACTGAGCCTAGATGAATTTCTAGGCTGGAGGTGATTGCTCTTTTCAAATTCTGTTGAGCCATCTTGCCTACCTATACACAGTCCTCTTTCAGAACTTAAGGTATAATAAGGTTCTGTGCTATTTCCTTTCAAGTCTTGGCCATTTTCTTGTGCATCGTTCAGACAACCACTCCCATTAAGTCCCTCATGAAGATGAGATGATGTCTCAATCATGCAGCAAGTCATGTTCGGAATACCAACAGGAGCCGACACACATCGTTTGTCTGTCACCCCTGGTCGACCTCTGGCCGCTCTGAAGCTATCCTTCCTCATGGGAGGTTGTGGAGGTCCACTTTTCTCCTCTTCATAGCTGTAAGATGATGGCCGTGCCTTAGCCACTGGCCCACGAGTGAGAGACCTAGATTTGAGGTTTCCCTCCTCACAGTGCAGTTCTCCTGGGCCACTGGCCGCGGAGTGTGGTCGGCAGTCTGTAAACCTACAGGAGGGGCCCAAGCCCTGAAGCAGGCTGTCCATGGAGCTATTCTCCTCAGGCCGCAGAGATACTGTGTAGTCAGAAGTGTTTGAGCTGGCAGAGAAGGAGCTATAAGCCGAGTCTCGTTTGTTGTTGAAGATGGCAGGGTCGATAGGGGAGAGCTGACTGTCGTAGTAATCCTGACTGGAAGGGTTCTCCAGACTTTCCATACTCCCCAGCGAGCTGCTACGGTCTGTGCTGTAGTGCCTGGAGAGGTGGCCCAATGGCATGGACAGCTCACTACAGGGGAACAGTCATAATTAGTTCATCAATCATGATCAACCATCAAATATCAAATCAAATTGCAAATATGTCCACCATATATAAAGTAAATAAACCAGCTCGCTGTCACCATCACCACCAATCGTAGTTGTAGGTGTATCATTTGTTCTATACACTAATTAACCAACAAAATACTATGAATGCTAGGTCTTCTTTTTGAATTTTTAGTCAAGACTGAAAAGTTAAATTGCAAGTGAAAATGCTTGTTTTTCATTTCAAACTGTATAAATGCTTTGCATGGCAATAAAATTGTCAGTGGTGACAAACAAACTCAATTAAAAAATAATGGCTCATGCAAGAAATGCAAAAAATGTTTCAGCAAGACATTGCTTGAATGTTCTAAACAATATTAAAATCCAGCCAAAGGCAATATTTACCACATCTATGTTTTTTCCTGTCAGATAATAGTTCAACTTCAGTGACTTAGAAAAGGTTGAACTTGGATAAGTATGAGAATTTGGAATGACTTTTTCTCCCCGTAAAGTCCTTTACCCTCATTACAGATAATCATGTATAATAAGGTTAGTGATAAAATGACAAAATGTGACAAAATATATTGGCCTACATACACTTGGCACAGTGATGCAAACAATCAGCTAATCAGTGTGTCTAAAACCACATTTCACCGAAGAGCACAGGCCTAACCTCGTCATGGTTTTTGTGTACAGACTTTGAAACCATGTACACAAATTTTATTCTAGAATGATTCTAGAGCTCCTTCAGAAATAATTTAAATAAGGTTTAAATAAGGTTCAACATAATTTTTGAAAAATCTTTGTAGATTTACATCAGTAGATGTTCACACAATTCTGCGTTTTAGTCATTTCAGTCTTTAAAGAATGCATGAATCAAAAGTCTAAAAATAGCAATGGCATCCGGCGAGGCGTGTGTTGACACAAGACCTGAGATCACTGGCTTCCTGCTGATTGTGTTCCTTTAGACACAGAGACCAAAATTCCCCAGGCAAAAAATGCAATATCATTCGCTCACACACACAGCAGCTAAATCTATTACCAATCATGCTCTAGCAATCTGTTATGTCACTCAGTCTCAGTTATGTCAAATTTATTGAAGTAATTGAGGCTGGGGAGGTGAAATGTATGTATCCCCACCTGTTGTCACCCCCTGAGTGCCACGGTACACTGAAGGTCTGGGGGTGGAGCTGCATGGCCGGGGGGCCGTCCGGACTGCCTGCTGGACCAGGCACAGGAGGTGGCTCTGATACCTTTGCAAGGTGCCAGGAGTGAGGACGGATCAGGGGCACAGTACGTCTGCCGGGAGAAAACAGACAGCATAAGACATGACGTACTAAAGGCACATTACTGTTTCTGCCACACACACATTGTTCTATACTCATAATAAGGCTGCACGATTATGGCCAAAATGTTAATCACGATTATTTTTGATTAATATTGAAATCACGATTATTAATCACGATTATTCATTATTTTAGATAAAACACATTTTTGTGTCACTTTCTATTTTAAACGAACTGTAAGTGAACAA
>JBBPDC010000011.1:11118712-11128795 GCA_037974485.1 Hemigrammopetersius urotaenia | reverse complement strand
TCACGGGTTCGAATCCTACCTTCTGCACCACCACTGGGTCCCTGAGCAAGACCCTTAACCCCAAGTTGCTCCAGGGAAACTGTCCCCTGTAGTTAGTGAATGGAAGTCGCTTTGGATAAAAGCGTCTGATAAAAGCCGTAAATGTAAATGTAAATGTAAATGTAAATGTAAATGTGATAATAACGTGTTAACGTACCCAACCCTAATTTTAATAAAAAGGTTGATTGCTGTAACAAACCTTTTACAAATTAAGAACGTGGGCACAGTGAATTCCATAATATTACACAGATTCAGCAAAGCTTCACTGTGAAGAAGGACAGACAGGAGTGTTTCCACTTTGCCACATCTCTCAAGACTGTATGATTTGACAACCTGAACCTGAAATGCCTTCATGATTTAGTACAACAACATAGATAAAGACCATTGTCAACATAAGGCCTATTCTTGGTCTGTTGAATCACACTGCATCATACTGACCTCAATTCCATTCCAAAAACTTGTCTTTATCAATAACAAAACAGGCTACAACCATCTAATACATTTCTAGTGAAGCTCTCCTTGGTTTTACAGCACCAAAATGCTTTGTTATAGTGAAATAGATCGTATTGCCAACACATTGCCCTACCTGTACTTAACCACCTTCTTTGAGGATTTAAGCAAAAATTTGTAAAACTGTAAATGTTGGCAAAGATGCATCTTCCTGAAGACCAGTGCACTGGTCATTTCATTGTCATGAGGTTTCCTATACCTTATTATATTTAGAAAAGGCCTAATGCATCATGCAGTGATTCATTCAGTGAACCGCATTTCAGTCTGACATCTACTTCCGTAAACCTATATACCAGCGACAACAACAGCCTCTAATTGCAATGGAAATGTTTCTAAAAATGTCTGCACGCCATGTCCCTTATATAATGTCACTGCTCTATTAGTCTTATCTGGCACTGAACACTAACACATAGCAAACACCAGGCTGTTCACTAAATCAATGCCTCACTTCACTGATAAGCGCTGGAGCTGCACCACAACTCACAAGGTCAAAAAAGGATGCAGTTTGAGCTGGGACCCTTTAAAAATTGCATGGACCTTCACATTCTTTCAAATGTAAAGAAAGATTAGGTAAACATGGAGCAGTTCAGAATAATTGTCTGTGGGTGTTATTTGGAGATGATTTAGGGTGTGTTCAAACGTTTTAGGTTTGGTTTGATTAAAGCGATTAAACTGGTTTCGTGATTCGTTAGTGTAAGTGAGAAACTTGCCATGCGAATAATGGTGCAGACCCTGAGGAGGTCGGCCTCAAGCCACTTCAAACATACTCGGTTCATTTATAGTATGAACGCTACATGGACCAAAGGCACCTAAATGGAGCAAGACTAAATGAACCGCCATTTCCTTTCTGCATAAATTCTCCAGTACATGCAAAAGACACTTACAGGTGCTTGTCTTCATGAGCTCCCTCTGGGCCTCTTTAATTTTAAAATGAGGCTCAGGCACATTCAGTCAGAAATGCCTGATACACACATTTGACCACATATATTGATTATTTTATCTGGTAATGCTTTTTCTCAGTTTTTGTAAAAAATGTAAGTCAGGACAGACTACGTTACAGATACTTTGTACTACTTTACATAATGCAAAATCAGAGCTTATTGCATTAAAATTGGCAGATAAAACAAGGTGCAAATAAAACCAACAAGCTCAGATAGAATAATGAACGTGCTGATTCAGTTTTGAAGTTAAAGTTTAGTGTAACTAAAATGCAACAATGTTTCATATCATGAGCCAAACAATGACCACAAACACATCCTGACTATTTAAAATATACTATAGCGCCTTAAATTCAATGTAGCAACATTTTATCGTTATTGTGATAAATGTCAACATGTGTTTTTCAGAGCATATTGTGAATATTGTATGTACTAAAGAACATGGACCAACTACATGTTTAATTACAGAGAGAATACAATTAGTTTTGCTGAATCTAATTTAGATTGTAAAGAGGCAAATAACGGTCATTGCACTTTTTGTACAAGAACTGTGATACTATACTTTTGCCTTATCGCTTCCTACTTGAGGCACAAGCCAATAAAGAGGACATTGGCTCATGTCGAGGGTGGGTGGAGGGGTTGAGGGGGTAAATGTGGTGCAAAATCCAACTCATTTAAAGATACTAAATGAAATAATTTAACCCACTGGTAATATTCCAGATCCTTAGGGTTTTTCAGACCCCACTTTGAGAATCATGGGTCACATTAGTAAGTGTGACTAAGGCAGGAAGTGTGAGGCAGAGCACACTGTGAGGATTCAAGTGCCTAGAGTTGTTCTCTAAACAGACAGAACATGAAGAGAGGTGGCCTAACTGAAGTCTGTCTCAAGTGGTGTATGTGTGTGTGTGTCTGTCAGCATTGCTGTGTCTCTCTGTGATCACTACCATATGCCTACAGCTCTCTCAGGTCATCCCTCACTCCATTCTTCTTTTGTTCTAACTCAAAGGCTGTAAAATGGGAATGGCCAGTGGTGGTGAGCTAGAGGCATGTAAATACACACACACACTTTAAAAGTTGTCCATCTAGCAACAATAACATGCACAGACAGACAGGCATGAACACACACACACACACACACACACACACACACACACACACCCCCCGTGGTAATTGCGAGCCTCTCTGCAGTAGTGTAAATAAACACAGAAGTGTTGTTGAGGCTGTGGTTGTGTGGGAGAGCAGCTCTGAACATTGCAGGAATACTTCTCTGTGGTTTTGGTGAGGAATTGTCAGAGATGAAAGCGAGAGGGTCCCTGCAGAGACTCTGTGCATATTCATGCTCACAGAGCACAAAGCCAGGTGAGGGAGTGTGTGTGTTCCTGTGTTTGCTCTTCGGTAAACCCGGACACATCATGGTTGCTCTTGTAAAACACTTCATGACCTTGTTTTACATGCCTTATTTTGTATGCAGACCGACTCACATACTTTTGGAAAACACCCATCCACCGAGGAACAACAACAACAAAAAAAATTCACAGTGATTTAAATAAAAACACATTAGAAAATACAGGGAATTTGGATGACAAGTTAAAAATTTGGAGCTCTACATAAAGTACACCCCACCAGTCCAGACTAATGGGTTTTGCAGAAGCAAAGGTTTTGAGAACAGAAGGTACTATCAAACATATCTGTCCCACACAAGAGCAATTAGAACTAATAGCCCTCATGATAAAGGAATACCCTGTGCTGGACAACAGTCAACAGTTTGGCGATTTACCTTCTCAAACATCCATTATTTGCCAGGTTTTTGAAGTGTGTTGGGGAACTACTACACTTTGTAGACCCCGACCCTTCAGGAGCAGAGCTGTGCATCCCTGCTCCAGGGTTTTATAACCTACTCTCTGTCTGTAAACTTGACAACCATCTAAGCATCGGATTGACCTCCAGAGATGCCGCAGTCATCCGTGGCTAGAAGTCCAAGAGGGCATAGTTGGCCTTCCACTCCCTCTAATCACACAGCATGATTCCTGCTGCCTCATGTGACTCTGAACAAGACTTAACTGACTTAACTTTGTTGAATCCATGCACACACGATAGAAGCCAATGGGAAGAGGTTTCATCACCTGCCCACTGGCCTGTATTATAAGGATCTTACAGTTTAACAGGTTTTATGATCTGAATAATAATAAAATAATAATACCTGGTCAATAATACCAGAAAACAGGTTAAAACTGTTTAGTATCTTTTCAAGTGGGCCCGTATTCTACATCAAGGCCTCATCTTCTGATAACTATGACAGGATACCATGTGATGGAAACAATTCTGTGCTACCAATAATGAGCTCCTTTGTCTCACTCCTTCCCTCAAAAGGCAATTTTCCCAGGATAATGTGGATTACTCTGCATCTGGTGTATATAGATGTTAGACAGAACTTGCCTGAAGAAAACTCAGGATGTCCTCGCAAACATCCCAATATGAATCTGTTTAAACAAACACATGCTGCTTCTTTACACTCACTCTGGGAGGGTCTGTAATTTAAATGATTTCATTTTGCGGTGAGTGATTTTCATCCGGTACGGATCTGCAAAGTACATGGTATTGCAAATGCGACAGCAGTAATTCCAGAGTGAATCATCTCCTGTAACTGTCTCCTCTGTAACAGTAATCACGGTTTAAGCAACCTTACGGCAACACAATAAAATCTGCAAATAGACATGTTGTGTCTCAGTTCAAGATATCTGAGGGAATTTGTGAAAATTACACAGAAACTTTACCTACTTTACAAATAAGGTAAGGAAAATCACTGAAAATTACATTACAGAACTTGTTTTGGTGAGCCTAATACAGCTTGAACAGTGTTTTAGTTTGATAAAACTTGCCAGCACATGACCATTCACGCCACTATAAATAGAAATAAGTAAAAACAGCTTCTTTCCAATTGCCTCCATGTAACAGCTCTACATACCTCAGTCGAACAGGAACAAAACTATTCCAGGGCCAGGGCCAAGCCCAAGCCCAAGCCCAGGTAGGTAGGCTTTATAGTGGGATTTGTAATGGTATTTCATGCAGCCAGCAATTTAGTGCACATAGACTTTTGGGTGCAGCAGCCAAGTGCTCCCATCCCTATGTACTTGGACAATAAAATAAAGTCACACCTTCTCAGTCTCACTTCACTTACTGGCTAAACTCCCTCAACAAAGCACAGAGCAACACAGAAAAGAAAGAGAACGGAGAAAGAACAGAAGCTTCCCAATGATACCTTCCATTGAAACAGACCTGGTTTCCCCAGAGGTCCCGTCTAATGGCTTGTGCGAGCCATGATGTAATGGCGCTCCATCCTTGTTAGCTCCAGACAGTCACGGGTTTATTTAAAGAACGCAGAGAAGGAAAAGGCAGTAAGTCCCCCATTCAAAGCTGGCCTCTGAGGAGTTATAAGCTTCAACTGGTGTGTGCCACATGGACCTTGCTAAGCCACTACACCTCCACCCTTGGCCTTCATCTTTCCCTCCCTGTCTGACCCTCTCTCTCCTCAGTGTCCACCCACTGCTACCTTTCTTTCTCTCTTTCTTTCCCTCTCCCCTGAGGTCATATTCTCCTTGGAGGTTTGGAGATAAAAATAACTGTGTAGTGAGTAGCGTGCTCTGCATACGCCACACCTATGTTCCATCAAGCCTCTTTCCGTGTATTTGTGTGTGTATGTGTGTGTGTCTGCAGCATGTTTGGCTTGGGCACTGGCACCAGCCAGTTTGTTCCACGCTCCCCAGTGATCATGAGGGAACGTTTTACAAAGGAGGTCTTTGTGGAGCTTGAAATGGTCCTCCATCTTTTCCCCCTCCTCTTCTCCTTCACTTTTTTCAAGACATCTCCCTCAGGAACCACCACTCATTACGAGCCATGAAAATAAAACAATTTCCGCACCCCGTTCTTCAAATGAGCCCTGGCAGACAGCGCAGTAGAGGAGGTAGCTAGCAGCTAGTGGGAGAGCGCTCATTTGCTAGCTTTTAATTAACGTTTTTTTCATTTGTGAAAACAAACGACGGGTGGAACGAGGGAGAGGCCGTGGGTGAGGAGAGGAAACAAATGGCATCACTGTACCTCCTTTCCTGCCCCTCCTTGAGATAAAATATGCCCTCCGTTTCAGCTCCAGGAGGTGAGAGGAGGCTCAAATTACCCAAATAAGGCTGGAAAATTATAAGTCCCATGGTGAGAATAGCCTTAATACAACAAGGAGCTTTGAGTGGCCAATCTTAGGAGAGCTGCCTGTGCATCAAAGGGTGTGTACACTCCCAGGCTCTGCGTCTCTCACAGGGAGTGTGTGTTTGTGTGGTTTTCATCAGAAGGAGATGGGGTGAGTCCCAGCTACAGAAGGAACACAGTGCTCATCCAGTGTGATGAAAGCATGCACCAGGAGCTTCATCACATCAAACCAGAGCAGTACAGGTCTCAGAGCTTTTCTGATACTGAGTTCAGGTTCAAAGAGCACCCTGTTCCAGCATGTTACTGACTCCTACAGAAGCCTTAATGACCACATCATTTAAACATTGATAAGAAGGCAAAATACAGCTGACAAATGGTAAATGTACTATCCTTGCTTTATAGACAAAGTCTATACAGTTATGTTCACAATAATAGCAATCAGACATCAGTAACCTGATCAATCACTGTTTTTGGTAGAAATATATTTCTACATGGCAAATAATTTACTAGTAGGTGTAGTAGAGTAACAGAAAACCAACAGACTAACAGTCATTAAAAATGCACACTGCTGATTCTTTGCATCATTAATTGAAAGGGGCGTTTTCAAAATAATAGCAGTGTGGAGTTCGATTAGTGAGGTCATTCATTCTTTGAAAATACTGGTGCCAATTATTTAAGGAAGGAGGGCAGCAAATGTTGTACATAGTGGTACAGCGTACATTGTCTAAAAACTTGATTGAAGAGTTAAAATGATTGCAAATGCTTTAAAATGGCAAACAAAACCTGAAAGACATGGAAGAAAACAAAAAACTACCATTCAAATGGATCGGAGAACAGCCAAAGACTCTGCCAATGATCAGCTCTAGGAACATCAAAGGAGACCTAAAGTAACCTGTGAGTACTGTTACAATGAGAAGACGCCTATGCGAAGCCAAGCTATTGGCATGGAACCCCCAAAAAGTCTCACGGTTGAAAAAAAAAAGACGTGCTGAAGAGGTTACAATTAGCCAAAAAGCACATTGGCTGACCTAAAAAGCAAAGGAGCAACATTTTGTGGACTGATGAAAGCAAGATTGTTCTTTTGGGGTCTAGTGGCCACAGACAGGTTGTAAGATGACCCCCAAACACTGAATTCAAGCCACAGTACACTGTGAAGCATGGTGGCACAAGCATCATGATATGGGCATGTTTCTCCTACTACGGTGTCAAGCCTATTCATTGCATACCAGGGATCATGGATCAGTTTGAATACCTCAAAATTCTTGTAGAGGTCTCACTGCCTTATGCCGAAGAGGAAAATCCCTTGAAATGGTTGTTCCAACAAGACAACAGTCCCAAAAACACCAGCAACATCTTGGTTCCAGACCAACAAGATTGATGTTATGGAGTGACCAGCTCAATCCATGGACCAATAGAAACTTGTGGGGTGACATTAAAAAGGCAGTTTCTGAGGCAAAACCAAGAAATGCGGAAGAGTTGTGGAGAGTGGGCCAATCACCCTGGGCTGGAATACCCATTCACAGGGGCCAGAAGTTGACTCCACAAAATACAGATGTACAGCAGTTCTCAGAAACTGTTATACAACTAAATACTAGTTCAGCGATTCAAAAGAAAGCAAAATCTTAAAACATTTTTCAGTTTATAGAGGGAATGTCACTTTTTCTTCAAAATTCACTTTTCTTCACTTTCTGTAAAGGAATAAGACAAATTTGATAAACTTCTTCATATTTTGGTTTGGAATAGAATGTGTAGTGTTCCCAATGCATGTGTGTGTATGTAAATAAAAGCTATTATAAAGATTTTGAGCTTTATTCACTTTTTTAAACACACGGCTGAACTCAACTGTACACTCATACGCGCACACACACGCACGCACGACAGTGTTGGTCTCAGTATCAGCATCCAGCATTGATTACTGGTATCAGAAGGTAATCTGTGGTATTGGTGCATCCCTACTTCAGGTTGAAAAGACATCTTACTATTATTTAGTCTCACTGAGAACAAAGATGTTCCTCTAATCTCGTCCTTCAGGGACCTTTAATTCACAGAGCGTCCAGATCCAGGAGTAGTTTATCTTTCTTGTTTAAGTTAAAGCTGTAACAAAGCAGCACAGTGAGCTGATGTGCGCTCTGTAGACTCTGGCTGGAAGAGTGATGGAGAAGAATAAGCTCCCTGTCTCTCAGCCCCAGCCCACACGCTCCTGCCCGACTAGATGAGGTCACCCCCCTCTAATGCTCTATAAATAACAGGGCGTGCCCCTCTCCGGCAGCCTGGCCCTCTGCCGGCCATTGTGCCACAGCTGGACACACGAGGGCACTGCCCAGCTGCCCAGTCACCTGATGTGCCTTTAGAATTCATGCCAAGCAAGAAAGCTGGGAGCAAGGAGGGCAGGAAAACAATCCTCAGCTTAGGAGGAACGCTTGGCTTGGGGTCGTGAACACATGTAAGAGGATCATACTGTTTAAAAGACAGAATTATGGATGCAATTTCAACAACAAATAAAGCATGTCTCTTCAGATGATGTCCTGCTGGATACAGGAATCTGGCCATGTTCAATGTGATTATTTTCCCTTGAAAGGAGAAAAGTAGCTCCCACTCATCCCACTGACACAAATCTAGGGGGGGTTCGAGTTTAAAATAAACACATTTGAAACAGAACATGTCAAAGCATGTCCAAAGAATTAGGAGTTTCAACACCCTTGTTTTGAGCAATAATTCAAGGATGCGTCCCATAGAGATCGGTGAGGAGGAATGCTGGGAAGAACAAGTTACCCAAGAATGCTGCTCTCAAACAAATGCTCTTTTATCAATGCCTGTAATGATTTCCCCAGTTAAAAATCATTAACAGAGGGGCGGCCAAAGGCATACAGCCCAGAGTCTTAGAGTGTGGATGTTTTTGGGCAAGCATGTTGAAATTTGGCCATTTTCTGTGAACACTCTGGGAATGAAGCCGTTTGGGAGGATCACAGATACAAAAGCTGTTAGTGAAATCTGATGAGCACTAGAGTTTTTGTACTGCATTGTTATCAGTGAAGACTCTATGGAAATATTTAACCAATAAAAATGACAAAAATTAAAATTGCAACCATACGCACCCCCTGCAAAATATTAATATGCAAATGACAAACAACTGAAGATATTCAGCTCACTCAGCACCTTTTTTGTGGCAGATACTGGTGTGCTGCTAGACGTTCAGAGAACTGTGCTCACCCTTCTACATCTTGGTAAAAAAAAAAAAACAGCTTGACCAAATGTGCCACAGCAGCTAATAGTCACCAGTTAGTATGAGGTTATTTTACTAAAGCTAAATGGAAGCTATTTATTTCCATTAGTAAGACATTTTTTTATGTTTAACTACTCTACACCCAAACACACGCATGCACACATGTACCTGCAGACACACCCACACACTTTAATATGAATGCACAGGGCTGAACTACTGTACACTGAATAAGTTTCCCACCTTGTTTCACTGTCCATTTTATCAGGTCAGCTTCCACACAGTAAGTTAACCCTGTGGTTTACACTTACCCTGTCTCATTGTGAGTCGCCCGTTAGCCCATTCACAGTTAGGACCACCCAGGATCACTAGTGAGCATAATAATTTGGGCGGAGCGGCAATGACGCTAGCATGGTAAAAGCAAGTTAATGTGAATGTGCTGCACAGAGTGAACCAAACAGCAGTGCTGCTGGAGTTTTTAAACACAGCATCCACTATAATGTCTCTACTTTGCAGATGTTGGTCTACTTTGCAGAAATAAAATCACTTATTATAGCTCATCTGATGCTGCACAGTTTATGTTAGATATTGTCTCCTTCTTCATGAGTGGCTAGTTTCCAAACATAAGGCACTGTTGGCCGAATATCTGTGGTTGGTGGATGATTCTCAGTCCAGTAGTGTGTGTAATTCACTCTGTGTAGTACACACACATTCCACCACCATGTCAGAATCACTGCTGTGCTGCTAATGATCCATTACCCATATTATGTCTGCTCACTGGTGGTCCTGTGGGGGTCCTGACTAGGGCTGGGCGATTTGGCCTAAAATCAAAATCAAAATTTAGATGAATCTAAATTAAAATGGCTCATTTGAATTCTGCCGAAGGTCTGAAGCCCACCCCACCCCCAAATGATCCCAATGCCTATTTTTATAGTGTAAACCATAAATATGCCTCCAAATGTTCTCCCAGATCATTTTGGACCCAGTTTAATACATTACCCTTAAAGAAAATGTAAATATTAACCCGAGGCTTAAATACGGAAAAGTCAGGAACGAGAGAGAGACAGCGAGAGTAAGAGAGAGAGAGAGAGAGAGAGAGAGAGAGAGAGAAAGAGAGAGAGAGAAAGAGCAAGGGAGAACGAGCGAGCGAGAGAGGGATGATCCACACACCCCAGAAAA
>JBBPDC010000011.1:11088794-11116188 GCA_037974485.1 Hemigrammopetersius urotaenia | reverse complement strand
ATGCAGAAGAAGTATTTCGTGCTGTTCACACTGTGTGCTGTGGTGTGTTCACGTATGACCAGATTGTCACCTTCACTAAAGCTAATTACATAAAACTGCTTCTCTGTTAAATCACTTCATACTAATGCTGCTGCACAGTGTATAATACAAAAAACATCCATACACATGCAATACAGACACAACTCTCTGAACAACGTTATTAATGATCATGTTTTCTGCCCATATCAGTGCTCAAAACACTCAGAAGGCCCAAATGTTTAAGAAAAAGAAAAAACAAGCGATACATTTTTCAGAGTGCGATAACACGCAAGAGCAAACCTTCATTTCAGTTGACAGTCAAACCAAAACAACTTGGCATGGCATAACTCAATTACTTAGTCATACACTCAAATCAGTAATGTGTATATCAAGAGCACTTAAATATCCATTTACAGAGCTATTGAGACGTCATATATCAGCGCGGGCAGACATATTCCCAAACATCGCTAATGCCTCATACATGCACAGAGAGCACCTCTGGCTTTTGAAGCCGGTCCAGAGGCAGCAGCGTGCGCTCTCACAACAGCGTCTCTCTCACCAAGAGGTGACAAGGCAGCTTTGAAGGGCGTCCAAAGGGATGAAGAGGAAACCTCCTGAAGGGGATGGCTCTCTTCTTTCTTTTATCGAAGTTAAATTAGAGGGCAAATTAAAGACACATCAAGCTGCTTCCTAGTGTGAATAGAAATAAATCATTTTTTTTCAAGGTCAGCTTGTTAAAAGTTCACTAAAACTGGAAAACGGTCATGGCCCAAACAAAGGCAAACCAAGCAGGGAGAAGTACTCATGATAATGTTGTAGAAATTACATCATTTACATAGTTTCTATCAAGAAAGATTAGGGTTCTAACAAACTATATTGTAGTAATTGACTGATCTACTTAGTCTACTGTTAAGTAAACCAACTAAAAAGCTTTCAAAGATTCCGTAATATTTAGATTAATGTCTCATCTACAGGGCACTAAATGTTTTAATGAGAATGAGGCCTTCATGCCTCTGGAAGATTTTGGACCAGGGAGTTGGTGCTTTCCACCACCATCAATAAAAGCAAATTAACTTTTTGGTAAAATGGTGTTCCAGTTCAACTTTAGATTTAATTATCAACTTTTTAACATGCAAACACTATGGCTTTACTATATGATAAAGAGAGATGTGGAGGAACATGTAAAACACGCATTATCATCATGCAAATTCCCTGAGGGTCTATTTCATCAAAAAACCTTTTTAAATCAGGTAATCTTCGTTTCCGAAATGACAATGGTCAGAGCCATCGAGTTGTGACCTTTAGGCCGGAGCTTGGACAGATTGATTCATCAGTGTCAGAGCAGACACGGCTGCACGGAGGAGGGAGGCTGCAGCGTGACGGCTCAATACAAAACCTGCCATCTTCCATTTCCCCGCTGTTTATGAAAAGACCCATGGTGTGTCACTGGACGATACGATGTGTGAGAAATGACCTTGTAGCCTTTGCTAACCTTGTTTAAACAAAGTGCCCCCTTATTCTCCTTTCGAGCCTTTATATGTGTCTCTGTGCTGACCTCCCTGGGAGGAGCACGCTGGACGGCTGAATGATCCTATGACTCGCAGATTTGATGTAGGAAAACTTAAGCAAATTAATACTTCATAATAGAGTTGGGAGAAAAAAAGGAATAATACAATATTGGAGATACATCTCAGTACTAATTTAACATACTTTTATTATTACAATTTGATGTAATATATTTTTATTTTGGTGCATACACCTACTCTAATAACATTCTTTCTAGTTCTTCTCTCAAGTTACAGCAGAAATAAATTAAATGGGAATGTTCAAGAGAGATTAATAGTGTGTTATATTCCTGACGATTTGTATTGCATTTTAACTATATATGGGAGAACAAAATTGCAACTTACTGCAGAATCCAATCATCATATTTGCTGTATCATAAAATGTTAGAAATGTTATACAATGTTATATTTGTATACACCAAAATAAAAATGACTTTTTTTTTAATTATGAAGTTATATTGAATAAATAAAAGATACTAAGATACACCATCAAATACAGTCATTTGCAATGCAGTCTCCGACACACCTAAAAACAACAGTAAGCGCCTGAATGTCTTGCTTATTAAGAATTAAGCTATACACTAATTCTACACCATATCTAAAAATCTCTGCCCAAAATCATTATGAGTACAGTCCCACCCAACAGGACGTGTAGAAACAGAAGCATGTGTTTTAGTGTGTGTAAGTATGTCTACGTGTGTGTGGGGAGGGGTGCTGTTAAAGCAATAAGACCCCCAATATCTCTCCCTCCATCAAAGCCCCTCCACCCAAGGCAAAGGCTGCAGGAGCCAAACTCACATTCCTATCAGATATCAGATTCTTCCCACACCCCATACCAGTTACAGACCAGCGCACCATCCAAACAAACATTGTTTCACCCAGTTCCTCTTCAATTCCATCAATTCAGTAGCACCAAAAGTAGTCATTACCTCATATTGCTGTGTCCCACACAGTAGTCAGACAGATAATGTCTCTGATCCAGCTCTGGGAAAATGTTCCAGAAAGAGAAGCTTGTCGTTACTGGATAAGAGAGAAAAAGAGGAAGTCATTCTATTCTTTACATAGGGCTGATAAAAGATGTTCTGGAACTGAGAGTCAGTAGAGTGACCTGAAATGCCAGCACTTGTGCAAGCCAGGACTGAAAAGGGCCTCAGAGCAACATTTCCATCTTAAAAGTCCAAAGACTCTTCCTTCACCCCAAAACTATGGTGCCTGGGGAGAAAAAAGTTCCACTGGTCAATTAGAAAGTGGGGAGAAAAGTATGACTAGTGTGCCCTGTGGTCTATATAAACTCCACAGCAGAAAATGAGAAACGCAAGGGAATGCACAATGTTTCCATCCCAAACCCTGAGAGAGAGAGTGTGTGTGTGTGTGTGTGTGTGTAGGGGGTGTGAATAAAAAAGTGTGAGTGAGTAGGGGGAACACAAGACACAGAGAGAAAAATACAAAAAAGAATGAAGGGGCAGCACAAGAGAGAAAAAGAAAATGAGAAAGACACAACAAGTGAGAGACTGAGTGAGCAAGAGAGACAGAGAAAGAGAGAAAAGGAGTAAACAGAAGTGAGAAAGAAAGAGTAAGAGTGTGAGCAAGAGAGTGAAAAAGAAAGTGAGTGCATAAGAATGAGAGAGAAAGAGAAGGAGAGAGAGAAAAGAGGCAGAGAGAAAGAGCACAAACATAGTGGTAAAGGAACCAGCAGTGACCTTTTCCATAAATCTGCTTTTTTTTGGTATTAAACTATTAATTTGTCATATTGAATCAGTCTCATTTTCAGAGCCAACAGGTTTCGAGCTTTCTTTGGCAGTTTGTTTAGTGGTTTAGCATGAGTATGGAAATGCCAGCACCAATTTTTCCATCAGTGGGACATGCGCCCTGCTGTGCCACGCAACTGAACTCCCTCTTTGGACCTGTATGACATCAGTCTACATTCAATACAAAGACCTCATTTTTTTTGGTCTCTCATTCAAACTTGTTCTCAGCGACACACTGTTCGCTGCAGTAACTGTTTAAAGAAGAAGGGCACAGTACATGCATGTTACATTGCCTTTTACGACAGGAGCCATTACTAAAGCAAACGTTCCACTTGACCACTTTCAGCTTCTATTTCATGCAGAACAGCCTCAGTCCTTCAGGTGTCGTTAGTAGGAGGCCTCTGTTCCACTGTGCTTAGTCATAGTGGCTGTTCTCACTATTGGCCTAGTTCTGTTATTCTCCAGGAGCCTAACCTTTAAGATCAGTGGGGGGAGATGGATATATTTCTGTCATTTGATTCACTCACTGTTAATAAAATTCTTTAGCTATTGTTTCTTTTGTGCCAGAGAATATGTTGCTTCTTCAAATTCTGCTCTGTGCTTTCATGCTTGCAAAGAAAGTTTAACAGTGCATCTGATAATAAAGGCAGCATAGTCCTTCTTTTATACAGAGGCAGAAAATCATATGCTGATGCTGATCTATTTCACTCTGGCCAACATGGACGGGTGTTCAGCTACTTTGGCGGCAGAGTTTAAGACAAGTTAAGTCTATGAATGTATTAGTGGTGAGACCTTAGTTTTGATAGGATTTAACAGAGCCAGAGTTAGAACAGTGAGCCAGTTTCATACCCTGAGGCATTCCTTCATTTACCCTGCTCTTGCGCAGTGCCTCTGACGGTAGCTAGAGATGGTAGATAGGAGAAACATACTAAGCATGCAGGTCGTGCCTTGCCTCTAAATTGGATGGAAAACACACGTTTGGACACAAGTGGTGGGCCAACAAGGTCACAACAGTATACGAACCACAACTCTCTGGGCACAATGGTGTATATGGAGATCACTAACATTCATAAAGTGACTTGTTCAAGTGCACAAACACTCGACCCACCTACACATATTCACTGCATACAGGCATGTGTTTCAAGTTAACCATTTAGAATGCGTGGGTGGAGCAGATGGGGTTATCAGATTGGCTGTGAACCAACCTTCAGAATGATGGGTTAAAGCTCACTGAGAATAAACCAGTCTGCCACATGGCTCAATTAGGCCTGCGCGTGCACAACATCCCACATTCAGTCGCAGAAAACCCTAAGGGTCTTTTTAAATGAAATTTATGCACCCTTGCCATTATTATGGGCATGACATAATGAAGGAGTCTTTAAAAGATGAACGAGTGGTCTCATTGAAGGGAAATGGGAATAGTGAGTTAAGCAGATGGACATCATCCCGTAAATCCTGACTGCAAGCTCACATAAACCAATGATGTGAAAGTCCAGACTACAGCAAGTATCTGATGGATGTCTTCATTATTCCAGTAGAAGGTCGGTTACTACTGTGGACCCGTCTAAGGTTCTGGGTGAGGCAGCACTGAGGCAGCTCGTGATATGATCAGAAGGGCATGACACATCAATGCAGTCTGGGGAAGAAAGAAAGAAAAAAAAAACATTCCCCGCAAAGTCTGGACACATTTACACGGGTGTCTTATCTTCCAGTGTTTAGTCGAGGCTCGTCTTGAATTCATTCAGGCTTGTTAACAACCCTTTGCTGTGGCAAGTCAGTCCAGAAGTATTATCTGAAACTAGGGGCTCTGAAGAACTGAAACCACACACAGGACGGTTTTAATGTTCTCACAGGATTCTGCATTCTCGTGTTTCCTAATAGATATACGCACTTTTGAATCGGCACATAGTATACAGACTGAGAATGAGTAGATTTCTTCTTAAACTTGTCTCTAACAAGCACCCCCCTCTTTCCCCCCCTATATCCTACCCCTCCCCCTCCACTCCACCCTTCCCCCCCTCTGCAGGTTCACGGGGTGAGTCTAGGAATGTGATCTCTAGGGCTCTTGCACCCCAAAACATCTAAATGCAAGAAAAACAAATCAACACTTTCTGTGGAACGCAGCAGGACTTAAATACGCCAAAGGGAAATCAACTGCAATTCGCCAGCAGGCCCCTGCACCCAGACACTCAGACCTCATTTATTAATGGGTAGAGGCCTTCGGGGGAGACGGAGTACATTAAGAATAGATAAGCAGAAGCTTACACTGTGTGTAAACACATCAAACACTCAAGCACTTTTCCAGTATTTGTTTAATAGCCACATTTGCAAAATGAATAAGACTATTTGATATTTTATGGACCAACATGGCCTTTTTAACTCTTAAACCAAAAAAGGTCAACCTAAAAATAGCTGACTTACAATATTCAGCTCAAGAATAACACAGACTGGCCTCAGAAAAAAAATTGATCAATAACAAATTGTTAAAAAATATTTGTTCCCATCATCCATCCCTAGAAACAATGCACAGGAACACTGTGATATCATGGGGACATTAAACATATTGATTTCATGACAAAAACACTACAAAGCTATACTGATCCCAATGTCCTCAATAAGCATCAACTTTCTAGTGTTTTAATGCTTTAAACTGTTCCAGAATCAGAATACGGACTCAAATGGTAGCAATGTGCTGACTATATGTTTATGCAGCATAGAAAAACCAAAGTATGAAGACATAGATATAAGGTTAGCATGATGTGGAATGAAGAGATCTAGCTAAGTGAGACACACTCCATAACACCACTAAGCCATGGTATACTGATCCTACAATACTCAACAAGCACCAACTTTCTAATATTGACCACAGGCTTCAAATTGCTCTAGAATAAGAAGTGGCAAGTCAAATGTGCCAGTGTGAACGTGGGCAGAGCATTTATAATGATGTGAACAGCAAAGAACACAGAAATCCCATAGATAAGCACACCTGTCCAGTGTTTGGGTTTGTTGGTGTTTGCTGGAAAATGTTGGGCTGGAGTCCTCTAGGCTGTAAATGGTGGCCCTGCTCCCAGGGTTGAATTTGCCAGCTGCATTCCTCTGTGCAGCCAATTTCTGCTGCTGGTGAGGTGTTCATACAGTGAAAACTGCGTCAATTGCGATAGCTAAGATATCACGCTCCACAGAGCACGTCCTGAGGTGTGACCAGATACGAGAACTCTAACTGACCTGCAAGTGAGTACGACTTAGAGCCATCTACATGAAGCATTTCTTTAAAGCAAAATACAGTCACCAGTCCTCTTTGTCACAGTTATTTTACCTCTGGTCTGTTGCACTAGACCTAAACTGCCTGCTGAAAGTTTCACTTGGTAACTGTTCATTCACAGAGAAGTATTATGTACCTCTAGTGAGGGGGGTTGTGGAAGCAGAGTTTTTCAGTTTTTACTTTGAAAACAGTAAAAGAGGAGGTAGCACATGCTTTGAAGCTCAAGCACTACATTCCTAGAGGACTCTATTGGGGAACTAGTCAGATGCTGCAGCTTAGTCATGTGTCAGATGCTTGAGGAACCTGTCGATGTTCTTGAGTTTAAACATTACAGCCTTGTTGAAGCAGCTGCTGTATCTCTTGATATATGAAGCTACACCTCTGCATCGGCCCCTACTGTGATTTGGGCTGCATCATTGAGTAATATGGAAGGGGCATACATTTTTCCACAGTACTGTTCAATGCTTGCTTCTTAAAATGTGCTTTTTGTGACTGTTATTTTTTCCTTTTGGCTTGTTTCTTTGCTCTATACATTTTTGTCAAGCTGGGACACGTTCAGTTTTTGGTGGCAGGGTTGTTCCCTTTCAGGCATTGTAAAAAATGACACTTCTTCCTTTTTCCCCTGTCTGAACATCCCACTGAACTAAGCTGAGGTTTCCTGTGCCTGTTTTACTGGTGGACTGATTATTCAGTAGCGTCATGGAAGATGTTAGTGATCATGACATGTATTTTATCTCTCCTAAATTTTGTATACAACTGTTCATCCAACATTTCTTAAACACTCAAGGCTTAATCAAGACTATAAATTGCTAGTTTGATCCCCCTTTGCCTTAGTAACAGCAACAGTCCTGGCAAAGCTTTAGACAAGGTGTTGGAACACTGCTGTGAGGATTTTTCTTTCCATGCATCATATGAATGGAACTCTCTCCCCATAGTTGCTGGAGACCCAAATCTGCCAACATAAAGATTCTTTATATTACATGTTTTACATTTGTTTCATGGATTTAGTTTGTTTTGTAAGTAGGCATTTTTTTCTTCAGTGAGAAGCATCACCTATTGTTAATATTCATAATGGCAGATGAGATTATTTCATTGCTACATTATCTGCAAATTAAAGTCTTACTAATGTGCAGTTAACCTCCCAAATGTAGGAAGACACAGGAGGGTGCTTCCTCATGGAATAATGCCTGTATTTAACAGAGTGGGAAGAGTCTGAAGAATAGTGTCAGACATCAGGGGAAGGAGTGGTGAAAAAAATCCACAAGCTATCTGCAAAAATCTGAACATGAATGTGGAAATAAAATGGTCTAACAAAATCACAAATAAAAGGGAAATATTACAAGCTATTTCCTAAACGACACTGCAAACATTATTAGAACAAACTAGTCTGGTTGCCAAGGGGTGACTAAGACCAATAAACATTAAAGGAAATGTATGCCAATTTTCCAAAATTCGTTATTCAGAGTGGTCTGATGTTTCATTCTACAGATGTCTGAATCATACACACACAAACACACATATATACAGACACAATGATTATACTCCTACCTATCGCAATTAGGATGGAACAATATAGTTATTTTCTATCATTAAAAAAAAGCTTGAAGTATGTTTGAAGTCTTGTTTAAAATCCATGTACAATCACTTGTCCATCCATTCAGTCCACATATGGAAACTAAGCAGCAAAAACAGTTAAGTTTTCAAATCCTAGTTGTTGTGAGGCCACAAAACCAACACATTTACATATATTTCCTTGTTCCATTCATGCTCAGGTTCTAATGACATTTTTAGTCCCTGGGATCCAGCAATACAGGGAAGCCAATCAGAAATAAGGTCATTAACATCTATTAGTCTTAAAGGGGTAGCGACAAAAACGGCCTATTTAATTCTAAAGGATGAAGAGGATGAACAACGTCATGAATTAATGAACCGTGATGAATTACATTTTGGTTCACAAACACACATTTCCTGGTTCAAATTGGAAGAAATATGTAGAATGTGGCCCTTTTAAAATGCCTCAGCCAATCTGTGTCTTTAATAGCTAAAGACTGGGCAAAAATAATTAGACTCTGACAGATTTATCAGGACACCAATAACACTCAAATGGAGTTGTGACTGGTTACCCTGTGAAAAAACGCTGTTATTGATCAGAGGCTAATTTACATATTGCAGACACCAAAATTGCGTTAACTTGCTTGAGACAATTTACAACAGTATACCCCATCTCTCTCCCTCCCTCAAAAGATACATGCAGGGCCATTTCTGACTGTAAATAAAATATTTGTTTGTGTTCCAGATATTGCGCCCCCTGGTACCTATTACTTGCACTATAAAGAAATCTGAGTAGGGCTAATCTTATTTCACATCAAATCACTCCGACTTGATGTAGATATTTTGGAAAAATAGACGGAAAATAGACGGAATTCCTCTTCAACTTTTTTCAGACTGTTTAGGAAAGTTTAGGCGGACTGAAAAATGCGCAGCACACCTCACCCGTACACACAGAATGAGACACCCAGGCTGTTTTTTGAATGAAACTCTGCCCCCGAGTTTCACGTGAATGTGAACGAGCCCGTGGGGAACTGAAGGAAAGACGCTGTGCTCCACTGCAGAAAGGCATGGAAGACTTTAACATAAATTAACGAGAGATTACAGAGAGAAAGTAACAAACTCAAGAACTTATTTTAAGCATTTGTTGCTTTGAAAAATGGCTAAACCCAAAGGAGTCTGAAACCTAACACCTATCTGCATACACTTCTCTGCAAACTTTGGGCCAAAGCTCCTGAGTTACAATCTGCAGCTCCATATGTCATTACAGAAGAAACCAGCCCGGGCTTTGTGTGAAGACTGCAGGAAAACAAGGGAGACCCTACCGTTCCCTCTGCTCACACGCGTACTTACTTTGGTTATGATGAGGGGCTCCCCATGCTCCAGCCCCCCTTTCAGAGTGAAGCCCCACGGAGCACCTCCACTCAGCTGAACGTGGATATGGTTGAAGGACACGAGCTGCTCCACGGTCTCCATTCCGTGGTGGTTCACTCTCACGCTTCAGTCCTCCTTCACTTCTCCCAGGCCACGGAGTCCTCTCCCTCCATCACTCTCAAACTGCCCAGCGTGAGGGGAGGGCCAGGCTGCTCTGGGTGAGTTTTCGCTCCCACCCGTTTTGCGGAACGCCCCGCCCCCTCACGTTACTACTGGGTACTATTTCACACTCAGAATAGGTGGAACGTTTGTGAGACCGAACATCTACCCAATAGTAGAGCAGGGGGCGGGGTTATAAATACGGGTGGAAAACAAAATAATGTGGTTAAAAACGAGCTTTTCTAAGTTCAGAAATTGTTTTACTCTTAAATACGGACGCGTAGATTCACTGTTATTGTCCGGTATGGTAATGGCTCTGAAGAAGACGTTTCTACGCTGAGAAACTCGCATTCTCCATTGTCCGAGTGCCTTTCAGCCGTGGTAAAGCATTTCTTCCTACGCAAATTCCCAGGCTTCACCACTACAAGAGAGGTGGTCTCAGATCAGCCATGAAACAAAACAGTCTGGAAAAGGAGTGTTAAAATGTTAAAACTGGCTCATCATACAGAACATCTTTGCACTTTTGCTAAAACTGGCCACTGATGGTGAACAAGTCACAGGATTCTTATATAAACGGCAGAATTGCAACTCTTTGCTGCTGGAATACTGTACCTATCAAAATACCGTATTCATCCAGAGTGAAGCTATGGTAGATTGTCTTGTTAAGTTGTTTTGTTGCTCTTGTTTTGTATGCACTCCTTTGCCCTTTCTGAACTTGTGGTCTTGTGTTGCACCATGATCCTGGAGGCACATTGTTTCGTTTCACTGTGCACTGTGTGTATATGGATGAAATGACAATAAAACCTACTTGACTTGACTATTTAAGCAAATTGAATGCAGGGGTGTGCAATATGAAGATATAGCAATAAAAGCTGGCATGCTTTTTCTGAGTGGGCTGGCATGTCATTTATATTATCAGTATTCCAAGAACACTGAATAACAGCATGTATTATAATCTACAACCAAACAGAATATATTCCTTTTTAAAATTTTAACATTTAGACATTATCAGCATAAAACACCCAGAGGACACATTGTGCCCCCTTGTTCAAATTACCAGTCCTATAAAGAGTCAGTCAAATCTGAGCTTACATCACACCACTCTCAATGTAGATTTTGGAGACACAGACAGACTTTCCCTTTAAATGACCATTTCCTGTGTTCCAGATGGTTTTGTATCACTATCATGATATTATCAGTACTTCAGGAACACTGAATAACTGCATGTATTATAAACAAACAATGTGTACTAATATTGTCAACTGCACTAAACATTGCAAAGTTCCCATTTGTGGGACTAATACAGGTTTATCTTATCTTAACTTATTGTCTTGTCTGGTTGTTTTGTTGCACTCTCATTTGAGTTCTGTTTCTGTTTTTGTGTTGCACCGTGGTGCTGGAGGCACGTTGTTTTGTCTCACTTTGTACTGTGTGTATATGGTTTAAATAACAATAAATTTGATTGGATGTCAGCTTATTAAGCACCTATTTTGTTCATTGAGTTTCATCACATATGTGTGTGTGTTGTGTTTATTGACTGAGCTCTGTTCCACCTAGCACAGCAGTGAATTTCAAGCTCTAATAGGCACTGTTTTATTAGCAGGATGTTATAGTAACCCTTTAATCCCAGGGCTTTGCCCTTTAATCACAAGTTTTCAGTGATTATTCACAGAGACAGCGGTGGTGGGTGACTGCTGAGAAGATCATCAGGGTCTCTCTCCTTTCTTTTGCAGACATTTAAACCACACGCTGTGTCCCTAAAGCCACCAGCATTGTGGATGACCCCACACACCCTCCTCTCCCTATTTCCGTCTGGCAGCATCCGGGCCTTCACCACCAGGATGGGGAACAGTTTCTTCCCCCAGGCCATCAGACTCTTAAATCAGACCCGAATAACAAACTATACATCACACAGACACACACACAGAATTGCACTGCTTCCGTTCTCTTAGTCACACTGCATACACACTGCTTAGACAAAGAAAAGATACACCTAAACTGTAAACACCCTGTATTTATTACACTGTACATATTCTAATCCTGTTGCTGCTACATGCTATTTTTTTGCAAAACTATACTTTGCTTTCTCATCTTCTTTCAAACTTTGACTCTGCTGCTAGAATACATGGCATATTACTGTACTCTCACACTATTACTGTTACTGCTCTGTTGACTGCGCTGTATATTGCAAATTATTTTACTCATGCTCCTGCTCTTCTCCTGCTCTTTCTTTCTGTGTGGACTTTGTTTTGTTCCTTTTTTTTAAAAAAAAATCTCATTGCACAGTTTACCGTGAATCTATGACTGAACTAACAATAAACTCCTACCCGACTTGACCTGCCTTTACCTGACCTTGTGACGTAGCACGCAGTAACATTTAGGTCGAGCAGGTTAATTGGCGCTGGGTGCAAAAATGTCTGCCAGTGAAGCAGCGGTTGAGGTGTAATGTGTGGCCCAGACTCCACCCGCTGACTTTCTCGGACGATGGTAGCCTTCCTGGTGGCGCCACGAGCTGAACATGAGGGCTCCCGGCAGTCACACCTTTCACAGACTCTGCGTGCTGTCCTGTTTGTTTTTGTTGTGGTCCACGTTCGCGCGCGCGGCAGATAAGATGGCCTTCTCGCCCTCACGCCTCGGGGTGCCGAGCACCACGGAGCAGGGCCGGAGACACCGGCACAGCAAGCACAGGAGCTCCGGCAGCGGCGGGCCCTCAGACAGACAGATGCAGGACCAGGGTCTGCAGTTTATGTGGAGTCTGTACAGGAAAGCGGCTGATGCGGACGGCAGCCCGAGACAACACAAACTGTTCGGCTCCAACACTGTCAGGCTGATCCGGGCCTCCTCCACCACAAAGCACTTTAAGTCCTCAGCAAACGGTAAAATATTTTACTTCTCATACCTGCTGCTGTTCTTTGTGATCACCAGGCTGAGCAGGCCTTCTTCTGATTCATTAGGAAACAGCATGGTTTCTATTCTATTCAGAATAGTTTCTGATTTCTATTCACTCAGATGTTGTGTTAAAGTGTGCACTGACTGCATACAGCATTCGTGCAGTAGTGGAATATTTACAATAAAATACCATGCCTTCTTGGATTTCTGTAATATAGAATTGGAAGGGTACTTGGTTAAATATTGTTATACTCAATTACTATTGACTCAAGATAAATTTCTGCCTGCAGACTGATGTATCATTGTACATCCATGTATTGTCAGGCTGCCATTTGTAGGAAGTGTCTGTAACATCCTGCGAGACTACTCATCTGATATTTACGAGTCATTGGAGTAGTAGTCTGTGTGATGGTATTGATGATGATAGTTATTAAATGTGTGTGTCACTGAATTGTCTGCCTCAAAAAACAATTACCCGCCACCCAGAGAGTGACTCTCTCTCTTTCCTCCTTTCCTGGCTCAAACCTTGACCTGGCCAGACCTGCTGTACACTTACACGGTACAGTACGAGCTTGAGAACCTCCCGCTCAACAAACTGCTGAAGGCGTCTTTCGTTCACCTGAAGTCACCTGTGGCTCCATACCCTGCTGTTACGTGTGAGGCTAGAGTGGCATCCTCGCAACCAGTCAGTGAGACAGATGTTGTCGTTCTGGGCCCTCAGACATTGTGGACCGAATCTGATGTCACATCCCATGTGTCTCAGTTTAAAGGTGGCAAGTTGGTCCTCTTTGTTCAATACACGTGCCTGGAATCTGGCCGGGTTCGATCTGCTGTCGTAAGATGTAGGACCCTGAGGAAACGTCTCCCGCCACAAAACCACATAAGAGCCCCTGCTTTGCTTCTCTTCCTGGAAGAAGAGAGACATCCTATGGAATGGACAAAGTACATCAAAGGCCTTTCTCATCCTGGTTCGAGGTTCCGTCGGTCCAAAGAATCTGGCAGCATCGTTTCTGACATCCCGAACTACAAACGAGGCAAGAACAGCGTGGCCAAGAACCAGTGCAAGCTGCACTCGTACCGCGTGACCTTCCGTGACCTGGGCTGGGACCACTGGATCATCGCACCCCATATGTACAACCCCCGCTACTGCATGGGCGACTGCCCCCATGTCCTGCACTACGGCTACAACTCGCCCAACCACGCCATCGTACAAACCTTCATCAACGAGCTGGTAGTGGCCGACATCCCACTGCCTTCCTGCGTGCCATACAAATACAAACCCATCAGCGTGTTGATGATGGAGAAGAACGGGAGCATCGTCTACAAAGAGTATGAGGACATGGTGGCAGAATCCTGCACCTGTAGATGACTGTGGGCTTGTTACAGCACAAGGAACAAATGATCAATATAGACTTTACACACAGTCACCAGTTTTTAAGCCTAAGGAGAAATGAGTTATAGGCCACACAAACGGTGACTTACTTTTTGTTTTTTTAATTCAATTTTTTCTGTCTTGTATTTGTCTGTGGATTGTATTTATGGCCTGTCTGTCCTGTTTAAAATAAGGAATTCTGAAGTGATAGAATTTTGTATGCGTCTGGACTTGTTAGGTGTCGTGTTTGCACTTTACTTAACTCTATGGAAAAGTCCACTCAAAAAAAGTAAAAAAAAAAATATGGGGGGAAAAATGACAAAAATAATGTGTGTGTGTGTGTGTGTAAAGAACTTTGGTGCCTTTGCAGATTGCTTGTTGGACTTCAGAGTGATGCTGCTGCTGATACTGATGCTGCTATTGCGACCTCTTTTGGAAACCACGTGTTCTTGCACATTTTGTTCCTGTTCAGAGGCGTTAGCCTCCAGAGGGAAGTGTTTTCATAGACATGTTTCTTGAAGAGAGCATAAAAATGGTCGTACAATTAAAAGGATCGTTTTATAAATCTTCATAGGTGAAATAAAGCACATTTTGTAAAAAAAAAAAAAAAAAAAAAGTCTGACTTCTTTAACAAGAATTAAGGGTTTTAAAGCAGCGTCATGTCTTTTATAGGTTTGTAGCACTAAGATGAGTACTTTTGCATGTATTCCTTCCGAACAGGTTGGAGTATGATTATTTGCACACTTTCATGGAGTTTATTATTGTATCTAAATTTGATCTTCGATCTCCCCTTATGAATGTACTGTTTTGTTGATGAACATAAGTTGAATGGATTGTCTTGTCCTTTTTGTTAGCTTAAAAAAAACAAAAAAACAAATGTGACTGGAACATTACCTGTTTTTGTCCACCAGGTGTAGCATATTGGCCATCTATATTGATTTTCTTGAATTACTGAATGTAAATGTTTAGACAATTGCCACTGAAATTGATTAACTTTTAATTGATGTTTTCAGAGCTATGTGGACACATCTCGCGTATTTTCTGCCACACTTGCATGGATCTTTCACACGATTAACACAAGGAAGATGAGATCTGAGCAAAAATCCTAATTGAGCGCCGAGGCTGGTAATGTGAAGGCTGTCATACTGCAGAGTTGCCTAATGCAGAAGAAGTTTCGGTTTCCATGCTAAAGGGCACAATGGCTGGATGAATCATATGCTACACTCCAGACTGTCTAAATAAGAATCCCTTTCAGCTTTTAGAAATCAGTGCAGTTTAGGAGCCCGGTTTCTCATTTGTAGTCACATTCACACTAAATGAAACTGCTTTGCCATTTTGATCAAGTTGGTGTCCATTTTAGCATGACATGCTGAAAATTGTATACTTTATATCTGGCTTTATCTAAACTGATGTGGGCATCCTGTATGAAATAAAATATTAGAAGAGTGCCTTTAGCAACAATCTTGTATATTTGTTTTTTGGGGTTTTTTTTCTCAAAAACATGGTTCTATGTTCAATCAGTGTACTCTGCAGCCAGAGTCTGTTGGGCTAATTTAACTGCAAGTCCATTATAAGATCCACTACAAGTCCAGCAGTTAATTCTGAGAGGCTGTACATGCTTGTATGCAGCATAAGATTCAAGCATGTCTTATCACTCGCGTTAGATCTACAATTATTTGCACCTTGGTAAAGGGACATAAAGGTTGTTACATGTGGTTCATCTGTGCAATCTTTCACCCAAGTATAACAAATATCTAACTGTAAGGAAATTTAGTCCAAGATAACAAATTCCCCATTAAAAAAACAACCATATGTAAATCAGTGGCAACCCTTTTATTACTTTGTGATACCTCTGTGTGCCAACATAACAGCAATGATTCTTCTACAGTGATGATTGATGAAATTGGCGAATAGAGTGTCCAATCTAAGACCCCTCAATCTCTCTAGACCTTTCAGGGTCCTTGGTTCTCTCTCTTGGACTCTCCTCTTCAGCTCCCCCCAAAGCTTTTTAATGGGACACATGTCAGGGACTGGGGTGGCCAGCTCAGAAGTTTGATGTTATTTATTTATTTTTTAATTATTATCTTCGAACCGGGTTTAGGTTCTATGATTTTGATCGTTGTCCTCCTGGAAGATCTAACCTTGAGATTTTTTGTTGCGTCATGGTGTCTATGATGCCAGATGCCATGCGTGCTAACAACGTTCCCAGGGCCTTTGAAGGAAACTCTGCCTCAAAACGTCAGATCCTCAGCCATGTGTACCAGTATGGGTAAGGTTGTTTACTGCATACCTATCTTTTTATGCTAAACCTACCTTAGATATTTGTTGCTGTTCTGTTTTTTGACCAAAAAGTTCTAATAGTGTCTACCTAGGTGCTTACTTTTTTAGCTAGATTTGGGTATTCTCCATGCTTTCCACATGGAAAATGGTATCAAACTATACTTTTGGTGACGCAGAAGGTGGCAGCATTTTTACAAACTTCCAACAGTGATTCTTATATTGAAGACTTTTTGAATTATAGGCACATTCTTTTTCCACAGTTCTCAGTGGATCAGCTACTAAGCTTATACTTGGCTATTTGAACGTAGTTTTTCACTGGCACTTGGTTTATACAAACATTGCAAGAGAACCTGACCCAATTTTTTTGTTGAGTGGCTCTTTGCACATGTTTTCATGTAGAAAATCTGGACCTTGTTTTTCTGACGGTATGAGGCTGGCTCAGTAGCTGTAAGACAGGTGATATTTCTCATGAATATGCTATCCTGGATAACTGATATCAGTCAAATTTGTTTGAGGATACATATTGCCATGTGCCTTTTAAAGAGTACCATACTGTCCTATTTGATTGCTAAATTTACTGTTGATGACTAATGGACATTTCTGACCATTAGTCATCAACAGCGAATTTGGCAGAATTGCACCAGAATTGCATTCGACGTTTTACGCCATCGTGGACCCTCACATTCATCTTAACATCCAGGGAGCAGCATTCTAATCATTTGTTTCTGTGAAGCTTCTGCACAGCCCTTTCCTCTCCTTTGGCAGCCGTTCCAGTTCCCATTGGGACAGTTTACTTTGTCTGAAATCTGCTGAGTTCTTGCCAAGACTCACAAACACGCCAAACGGTGCCAGTGGTCCATGACCCCGTGGCATGAGGGGAAGACCATGAATCTTCTCACTTAAGTGGAACATCACTGAAGTGTTGAAATGTCCTCTGAAGATGAGGACTGGGTTATGATGTGCCTCTCTTCTCTGAGGATTGGAGTAGTGTGGTTTTCTCCAGTCATGTTGTGAATTGTTCCATAAGCTTTATAAGGGTTTCTTTAGAATTGCTAAACCTAATCCTGGAGTAGTCCTGCCCACACCTCTTAGTGTCTATGGTGGAGGTAGCTCAATGAGTAGGATTCTTGCCTCCAGACCAAGAGGTCATGGGTTCGAATCCTACCTTCAGCATATCACCACTGGGTCCCTGAGCAAGACCCAAGTTGCTCCAGGGAGACTGTCCCCTGTAGTTAAGGAATGGAAGTCGCCTTGGATAAAAGCGTCTGATAAATGCCGTAAATGTCTATGGATTTGGTATTCCAGTTCTAACTAAAGAACCCATTTAATGCCTGCCCCTAATCTGCTAATTAAAGCCCTTCCTGAGATTGTGAGTGTCTGGGGTGGAACTAGCTATTATTACAATTAAGTTGGCATGCTTTTTAAAATGGCATTAGATTTGCTGAAGATTCTGATTCCTAAGCAAATCTAATGCCACTTTATCACTGAGCAGCATTGACTTTGACATCCATTTGACTGTATGACATCACAGCTAATTTACATTGTTCTTTGTAAAAGTTCTAGCTACATTGAATGTGTATATCCATGACTGACACAATGGTGTAAACAAAGAGTACCATGAATGCAACTACACCTGAAATTCAAAGTAAACCGCCAAACTAACAGTCCCTTACTGCAGTCCTGGCTTGACGATTGGCCTGGGTTCTTTGGTATTATCCCTTGAAAGCTGGATACACACAGGGTGGTGGATTGGGTGATGGCCTTTGCTTTCAAAGAGCCCTTTTTTTGTATTAAATGTAAAAGTGCTTTCTGTTTCTGCATTAAAACACAAGCGGAAGTATGTCATCACAAATACTACCACAGTTATCAGACACTTTTATCCAAAGCGACTTCCATTTCCTAACTACAGGGGACAGTCACCCTGGAGCAACTTAGGGTTAAGGGTCTTGCTCAGGGACCCAGTGGTGGTGCTGTAGGTAGGATTTGAACCCATGACCTCTTGGTGTGGAGGCAAGTATCCTACCTACTGAGCTACCTCCACCCCATTATGTTATGTTATTTGTGATGCCGCACTTCACATGTGCTGTCGTAGCCTTGAAGAAAAAAAACTTGTTTTCTGTTCAACGTGTAAAGAACTTCACAGCCAATCTTGTTTGCCAAACTGATGTAATGGGGTACGCTCACTGCTGCAGTTTCTGCCAAGCTTCGGTTGTAATTCTGCTGTTTTTCTGTATATGGGCTAATTGGCTCAACTGCATCAAACTCAGCTGTTTAAAACTTTTCAAAAGCCAAGACGTTTGGGTGCGCTATGATATTAAGACTGATGAGGAGGTGAACGGGGTTACCAGACCTATATGTAGCAGCACCACTCTAGTTTCATGTCTTTGTTTAACCCTTGGCCTGGTGATAACCCTGTGATGTTCAGTCTTATCAACCTCTCAAGTTGTTCTCCCTCATCTCCCATTTCCCATAACCCTGACTGCATTCTCACCCAGAGCCCCAGAGGACTGCGCTTATCCCTGTCGCAAATATTAAGCAAACATATGATGTCACCACTGGGTACAAAAAGGCAGAGAGAAAGGGAGGAGAAAACGAAGGGAGAGGGAGGTGAGGAAGAGACTGTCTGACTGGACGTCTCCACCGTGCTGACAGCAGAGCATATAAGACTGAGGATAGCTAAATAGTGCTTGTGCAGTCACTGTCGCCTGAGTCGAAAGAGTTCTGAGCAAGTTGAGCTGAAACCCATTCACCCAGCATGCGGGAGCAAAGAGACTTCAACAGACATGCAGTGGCCGCGTGGTGCCTGGTGTTTATAGTGCTTGCCCAGCAGGTGAGTCTTACATGTCCTTGACCTTCAGTTCTAATGTTGAGGTGTGGTCACCTTGTCTTTTAATATGATAGAAAAAGACTAGTTTCCTAGACCCAGATTGCTCTTTTGCCAAGGCTAAGCTTTAGTTGACATGTCAAGCAAACTGGTGTTTGTTAATCCTGTGCCCCTGCTCAGAAAATCTATTTTTGTTTGTTTTGGTTCAGGTGGGTTCCAGTCCGGTTCCAGGCCTGGACAGCAGTCCTGACTCTAATCAGGGGGTTCAGAGGTCGCTCAGGAGGTCAGCCCGCATGACACCCCTATGGAGGATCATGGGTACTAAACCCTGTGGGGCCTACTGCCAGAATAACTATGAGTGTTCCACAGGCATATGCAGGTATATATGTTGTCAGTTGTCATCCCGGTATTTAATATTAATATTTTAATTTAATTTTAATATTAAAGTGGATGCAAATTATTACAGTTTAGCAATTGGGGCTAATTTTTGTAATTGATGCCAAATTTTATTTTTAAACACAGTCACTCCAAAAAAAAAAAACAACAAATGTTCCTAATTGAGTTTGGTTTTTTTTTTGTATTTGTATTTGCAAAATCTGTTCTTTAAAGAGCTATCAATACTTTCCTCCATTCTTTAAGCGGTTCTTCTATGGCCATTGCTCCAAAGAACCCTTTATTTGTAGCACATTTATTCAAAGGCATTTTTAATGCTGTATGGTCTAGTCCTGTTTGCTAAAGGCAGGCATGGCTGAAGGTTTTCAACCAATTGGCAGCACCCTTGACTCCACTTTTTAAAATATGGTCTACATCTTTAAACAGTTGATAATGTAGACTCCTGCTTCATTGGAATGAAGGCCTGCAGCCAGACTGGCCTGTTGCAGATAAGACTGGGCACCCCTGCTGAAGTGTATACTTTGTGTAACACAAGTGTTCCTTATTTTACTTACAGGGACGGGCACTGCTCCTTTAGCCAACCGATAAAGTCCTAAGATTGGGAAAGGTTTCTGTTTCTTCAGCCCAAGTGAGGAAGACTGGCCTGCCCATGCACAAAATCCTGCATTTAAGACAGGGCTTGATTCAGTCAGCACTGAAGGAAAATGTAACATGTAAGACAGTGTATTAGGTGGGCCAAGCAAAGTGTACCTTTGGTGATGTTTGTGTCCGAATAGAGTGAAGCTTTATAGATGGGCATACTACTCTCATAAATAATTCATACATGTATCAGGTCATTATACTCATATAAACTCTCTCCAGTGTATCAACATAGACCTCATAGCCATCAGCTCAGTATATTTATATTATATTACGTAATCTATTTAATTTCACATTTTTCCTAACAGAGGTCACATTTTATACATCAATTACACACTTTTCAGATTTCAGGTGGTGCTATGAGTGTAATGAATGGTTGAAAGCCTAGAACATGGCTGTTTTTGGAAAAGCGTTCAGTAATATTGGGTCATGCCATGTGTGGATGCTCGATTTGGCAGCATGTAAGTACAGACTGTGTAGTGTTTCAACCTGAGTGTCGTTGAACTACAGATTTTATGGGGCAGAAAAGGGAGAGAAAGCATGAACGAAGGTGCAAAGGTACTCTCTGTCAACTATGTGAACTTAATCTTATCCATTTACTCCTATTACTTCTGTTCTCTCTCTGTCTCTCTCTTGTCTGACTTTTTCAGGGATTGTAAATCTTGAAGTACACTTGTAGGCTTTGTCATACACATGCATTTTTATAGGCCACATATTCTATTTATTATATTCCTCATCTCGTTTTGTATGGTTTGGCTCATCCTTATGGGTGGCTTCAAAAATAAGTAACTATCTGCTACTGTTACCTTAGTCAGGTATTTAGATACATCATTGACCGTATATGTGTACTGTATGTGTCCTTTCTACATTGTTCCTGTTATGCATGTTGCATGCAAAGTTGAAGTGAATAAGTATTAAGTAAATAAAAGCACTTTTATATACCTTTTATGTATGTGTGAGAAGTCTTCACTGAAGTTAAAGAAAGCAACAGGAATGGGGAGGGAATAGACTGAGGAGCTCAACTAATGTTTGTCTATTGGATGTCCAGCTTTGATCAAGTGAACGTGATGGTGGTGAATTGACTGATTTAATTCCTTTTGTATGGATTACTGCAGTTTGTCTGTAGCATTCTGAGCTATAGTAAACAGGTCTTCTCATTCTTTAATGTATTTAAAAGGCCATCCCAACCTAGACCAAAGCTCTGCATTTCAATTGTTGAGATTACTTGAGGATGGGTATTGGGAACTGGTACTACATTTGTACTGGTTCCTGACTGGTCAATACAAGATCCTACACAAATGGTACTTCTATCTGTATTTATGAGGCATTAATGCATTCTAGATTGGATGAATTGGAGAGGTGGAAGCAACACTTTGCGCATCACCACCAGACATTTGTAGTTTCTTCATTATATATACAGGAAACTCAGGAGACAATTTAGATTATTTCACCAAAAATGTAATAAAATTAATTTAATTTTCCCATTTATTTAATGTGATAACATCCTTTTTGCACCAAATTAGAGAGTGGCATCAATAACACTATCAATAAGCATTAGCTTCATTAAAAATCCTAATGACTTCATATTTGTACACTATGGTTTGATGTGAAACGATGCAGTGTATAAATTTGCTTGCTCCGATTTGTTTTTAACAACGGAGATGTATATGACCAGAACTATAGCACTATTCACTATACAAAAATACAATGAACTGACATGTTTTTATATACAAGGTAAATCCTGTTCAGTCTGGGCAAAGAAAAAAAACGTGGTAAGATCCTGTACTATGGGGCATTTGACATTAATTGGTTAATAATAAAAAAATACAGAATTTATGTAAATGATTTGGATTCAACTTTTTTTTTGCACATGCGTGAAACTCGCCTGGCCATATAGCACTCTTCCGTACATGATTACACAGACCAGGGTCCTGATGGGCTGAAGTCCAGGACAGTTTAGAAGCTCCCCTCAAACACACTCACTAAACCTGACAGTTAACAGGGGAGTTAAAGCAGGAAAATCACCAAACTGTTTTGTTTCAGCCCTTCAGGACTGAAATTGTGTATCTCAGACATTCAGGCATTTCCCATATAGCCTATGTTCTCAACTAGAAGTAATCCCATCTGATCCCTCATGTCCATGTCACTCTATGATAACGTGCTACAGCAGCACACCAGGCATACTGCCCTTCTCCACATCCATTCATAGCTAGAAAAGGTCAGCCAGGCACTTGCAACACAGAATGGATGAGTGATCAGAGACCTATAAATTGTAGCTTTGACTCAACAACAAACAGATTAAACCCCTCAGGACATTCAGAAATGCACTCAGGGTCGCATGCTTTCACTTCATGGTTTTTTTATTGAATTTCTATTTCTATTGAATCATATTAAATCTTCAGTTCTCCTGTTCTCTCTCCACAAAAAGACAGCACAACCTAAACCTGGTGATTATTTGCAAGTAAAGCCTATTATCTTAAGTTCCCACCTTTGCTCTTTGAAGCTGCAGGCCTGCACATTTAAATGTTAAACCCCCCCCCCCCCTTTCAGCCTTCAAAGTTTACTAGTTAGATAAAGCAGGGAGGCTCCAGATACAGGGCTGGCAATCCATGTTGTAGATTAACAATATTTGCCAGTTTTATAAGGTGACCCTCTCTCATAATCATTTTAGTACATACCGTAGGGATGCTATAACTGTAGCCCATCTATTTCTGCACAATTTATCAGCCACTATACACCCCCCAATTAAGGGAACAGGATCATGGTTGATGACATGTATCATCACAGTGGTACTCAGAATGGTTCACCTCCCAAACATTATAACATGCTTTATGAAACACAAAGCATGTTGGAATAATCTGAAAACATATCAGACACGGAGCATCTACAGGACTCCTCTAGCACCACCTGAAACAATCTAATGTCGGATGGGTTTTGTGGACAGGCTGAAAGTTTCAGTTTGATGTCCTTCCACTTCTATTTAGCACAGATGTTCCTCCAAAACCACAAAATAACCATCTTAGAGCTGTGATTAGGAGAAAGGAGAGCTGCACTTTTGTCAAGTCAGGGTCAGGTAATCTTTATTCTTATAGAGAAATTTCTGCACTAGATAAACCCTTCAGAACAACACAATATCACTGACAAACAAAGCAACAGGGTCTCATGCTGTCTTTTTAATCAGGACATATAGTACTTTTTTAAAACTAATTATTTACTGGTTTATTTTATAATTTCATGTTGATCTAATTGCTGCCTTCTTAGGTATCAGGACATACAGTGGACAGATGCACCTAAATTCTCTGTCAATGATAAGACCTGCGATGTTAATTTACTGAGGATAATAACAAGACAAAAACACCAAGGCCACATCAACTACAAATGTTTATTGCAAATGCTATCAGTAAGTGTTTTTATAACCTTCAAAAAGTTTTTTTTCTTTTTTGCTCTGACAGTAAGCTGGCTACTTGTTTTCTCCATTTTCAAGGATGTATCACTATGAAGCAAGAGAGTCTGGTCATCTTTTTCACAAACATAGAATAATCTGGAAAGTATGAAAGATTTTCCTTCATTTATTCCAGTAATCCATGCCTTAGGTGAAAGTAAATGTAAAAATGGAGTGAAATGTTATTTATGTATTTAACTGTCTTGTTTAATGTGACCTAACCAAGCCCACAGTCAGCAACTTTGTCCCTTTCTTGTGATATTTTTGCTCCTTGTCTGGGGGCCTTCTTGCCCTAAAGGTAGTAATACAGACTGGTGCAGCATGTAGTATACATTATATACTGGTGAGGTATTCATTGTGAAATACTAGTGCAGTATTCAGTTTACAGTCGAAAGTACTGCAGCAGTACTCAGTATTTCCTAGTGCAGTACTCAGTATTTCCTAGTTCAGTATTCGGTGTACATACTGGAGCAGTTCTTAGTATTTACTAGTGCAGTATTCAGTATACTTTGGTACAGTGAGTATACTTTGTACTCACTGTACCACAGTTGGCTGTTTTAAACACAACGTGTATGTATTCCACTGTCTGTGCTGCTCCCTAGCGGAGACTTGTCAGACCGACATAAACCAAACATATCGAGTTTCATACCTGGTGCAAAATTAAGCTAAAAAACTGTGACAAGTCTTAATTCATAAGCTGCTGCTATCGTTTTAGTTACACTCTGCAATAACCTGACTCGGTGTGCAGTGCTTCTGGACCTCAGAAGTTCATGTATTCCAGGTTTGGTACATGGTGTTTCTTTGCTCTGTGCACTTCATGCTTCAAGCACTGACGACGTGGGTTCCTGCTCCCTGAACACGTGCACCGAAATGACCACTGACCCTCCAGGACTCGAGACTTGCAACTTGGGGTTGCTGGGTAGTTTATTTAGTTTAAGGTCGAGTTACTCGCTAGTTTGTTGTTGAGACTGCAATAAGGAAACACTCGGAACATATTTTTGTTTTCACTCTTCCGGAGGTGTTTTCGTATTTTGTTTACAGCCTCCCCGGTCCGCGAGGGTGGTAACGGTCGGTGGTCTAGAGAAGTCCACTCGCTTGTTAATAAGTTTGTCCGCTGTGACAGCATTAGAAGACGCCTAAATTTATAATTGGGAGGCATTTTAGTAGCCTTGTGGGAATATTTACTTCGAGCTTCGTCCCGAAAAGCTGCTCAAAAGCTTCAAAACGACCATGTCTGCGGAACTAGAGGACTGAGTTTTCAGAGTGAACGAAGAGAGATTGAGAAAATGAGGAGTCGCAGCAATTCAGGAGTCAAGCTCGACAACTACGCACGGATAGTTCACCAGACTATCCTTCGGTACCAAGTGAGTAACTCACCAGTTTAACCTCCATTCTCAAGTTAATGCTACACTGGTGGTGGTTATGTTTGGTGTTTCGTGGACATATATGTATGAACACCATACACATATGCTGGTACGCACTTAAGCGTCCTCAATTGTATGGTAGCAGAAGGCATTGACTCGAGAAAGTAGATACATTCGATACTGGCTTTTTGTTGGTCCTCACCCCTCTGTCCTTGAAGGCCATTTATGCAGTAGAGCATTTTCCTGAGCATTTGACTCTCACCATAGCCATTGCCAGACACACTTTACAGAATCTGCATTCACTTTGCTGTACAGACCTCAGCACTTTTTACCCCTAAGCTATCACACTACCAAGCTGTCATTCAAATCTCACTTTGGCGGTTTCTAACCACGAGGCTAATTGGAAGCCAGCAAATAAGAAACCATTCTTATTTGCTGGCTTCCAATTAAAATATTCTTTCCCAATTTAAATGGTACAGAAGTTACACGTTCAGTCGCACACATTATTTAAGGTGGAATGGAAGACCAATCCTATTTAACATTTGTTCTGTTAAGTAGATGGTCACTTCTTGTCTATGCATGTCTATGCAACTGGAATGAGAATGAAAAAAGTCCAGGTTATGGTCTCAGCGTGTTTATGTTGGGGCCTTACATAATAGAACTGTACTTGGCAACAGCTGACTGGCTGGATATCAGATGCCCTTCTGGCTCAAGATGTCCCTGTGTGTGCCAGCAGTGTCTGTTTTCGAAGAAGTCTGCGATGCTCACTCGGAATAGAAATTACATCCATAGAAACGTTCTATTCGAGAAGCAGGCAGACAATACAACGAACACTCCATGTGATTTTTCAAGACATGCTTCTCTTGTCTTCTTGACTTGGGTTATTCTTGTATGCAGTAACAGACAGACTGATTCCTTCTTCTTTTAGATGGATCGTTATATAATGATATAATGTATCTGATATAATGTGATACTTCCCTTGCTAATATTTAAATTAATTGTCTCATTCCCATTTTTGATTCTGTGGCTCTTTCCCCAATCATCTTGGCAATGTGTAGGACCCTGTGACGGGTCTTCTCCCTGCGAGCAAAGAGCAGCCGGATGCCTGGGTCAGGGATAATGTCTATAGCATCATCTCAGTCTGGGCTCTTAGCCTGGCCTACAGGAAGAATGCTGATCGTGACGAGGATAAGGCCAAAGCCTATGAACTGGAGCAGGTAGGAGACTGGAGTTAGATTTGTTCTTATTTATTCAGGACCCTTTTTAATTTTTTTCATTTTTTAAACAAGAATAGTTACTGTTGCAATACCCAGATGTACTAATGCCCATCATTTTAATCCTTTTAAAAGAAAGTGCCGAACTGGACTCATATTTAGTGTTTTTTTAATAACATACTGAATATTTTAGAGTAGTGTACAGAAATTACCCCACAATATATCTTATTTTTCATTCATATTGCATTTAAAATATTTCAAGATAAGATAAACCTTTATTAAGTCCACAAGTGGGAAATTTGCATTCTCACAGAAGAAAGTGGACAGCAGAAGAGCAAAGGTATTAAAAGCAATAGGCTAAAACTATACCAGCAGTACTGTATAACAAGTACACTATACAAACAATCTAGAAATAGAAATCTGAATTTGAGTTCAATTGATCTCCAACGAGCCCTCGTTTGTATTTTCTTTAGATCAGGGATTATTCTCAGAAAACCGTTCACCTCGTTGCGGTGTCCAAATGGTGGACAACCTTCCGAGTTGCATATGTCGGTGGGAAATTTAAATTCGAATATGGGTTTACCTTTACAGTTTTTTTCAAAAGAAATGCATTAAGCTGAGTTTAAAACTACATTAAAGTGTTCTGGGAGCATATTTGGGGGCATATTTAAGATTTACACTGTAATAATAGGCATTTAGGCATTTCTCTTTACAAAAACAACGCGGTTTTTAACTATACGCAGAGGATTACTCTATATGTAAATGTGAACTTAAGTATATGTATGTATGTACACATTGAGTATATGTGTGTATATATGATGGATTGATTAAAATAATATGACAAAGCATTAGATAGCTGTAATGTAATGTATGTCTGGATCAGACATCAGTTTGGGTCTCTGTGTTTCAGCATTTTTTTTTAAATGTTCAGTAGAACATGGCTGATCATCTCTTCAGCCATAATGGAGAACTGATAATCTAGAAGTGTAAGTACACTTAATACCCAAATTCCCAAATGCACCAGAATGTCCTTACTGTATACTGAGTATTAGAACTATCTTTGAACGTCCTCTCTGAATGTAAGCTCCTACAGTGTGAAGAAGAGTCACCAGGCTGCTGTCGTTTCATGTTACTCTTTTAGGAGGAGATGAAAAGGTCAAAGTTACATAAGTACTATTGGACTGTTATACAAATAGTTATGTATGTACAACATAACATGTCTTTACTATGCTCTCTCTCTCTCTCTCTCTCTCTCTCTCTCTCTCTCTCTCTCTCTCTCTCTCTCTCTCTCTCTCTCTCTCTC
>JBBPDC010000011.1:11061910-11075360 GCA_037974485.1 Hemigrammopetersius urotaenia | reverse complement strand
TATGTATATATATATAGCCACAAAAAATATTTTGTAGTTTCCGCGTTATTGTGGGGATTTCTGGTTCAGTTCTAAAAAAAAATTGCATTGTGCTGAACCGCGTAAAACTGGGGGATTACTGTACATTTATAATACAGTGTAAAATTCTAATAGAGTGTAAAGTAGTGTTTTTCTAACCTTTTAGAGAAGTATACTACTTTTAGTATTAAATTATATTAATTTGAATACAAATTGTGGACATTAAAATGATGTGAGATGGCATAGGAAGGAAGCAATAGGAGCACAAGCATGTGAGACGTGCATTCATTTACACTCTGTTGTGAATTTAATGCAAATTCCCAATTTAAATGTGGTATTTATTTTAGACTTTATGCAGGCTTTTACAGCCCATATTCTTAATATGTGGTCTGTTTGTAATGAAGCGAGCTAGCGACAGCATTATCATGTTTAATGGACTGTGTGCGGTTGCAGCAGTGTCTCAGAGTAACTGATATGATAGAGTGCCTGTTACTGTCTATTATGTCATTGTGCTTTGTGTGTTTCAATGTGGCTGGAGGGTTAAGGTTACTGCTGCACACGTGGGGCTTCTCTGATGCACTTTAGAAGGGAGTCCCAGTGTTAAACGGATACTTTCTTAGCCTAGTGTCTGCCGCATCTGTAGCACAGGGCTGATTACCACAGACAATGCCTTTATGATGTATTTAAAACTGTGAGTTCAAGACAGATAGAAAATAAACTGGCTTCTATTTTAAACCTGTTTAAGCCAAATCGAGAAAATAAAACATAAGCTAAGGGACAGGTGCGTCAGTAATTAGGTGCTAACAAGTTTTACAGGATGAGTGTTGAAACTCTGAGGTACTCTTAAGTAAGGTACCCTCCCCACACACTGCTCCCTGAGCTCTGTCACTGGCTGCCCACTGCTTCACTGGTGAATGGGTTGAATGCAGAGAACATTTCATGCTGTTCATCATGTGGAGTGTTCGTGTATATATTAAAGTAATCTAAAGGGCTATTTTGTGAAGTGACGCCCTGTAACTGTTTATGTATGACACACAAACATAAACAGATGCAGATAAAAATACACCAGTACACTAGTAAACTATTATGAATTATCTTCCATACATTAATGAAGAAGTTTCCATCCTCACACTTGCTCCAGGACGCTGGTCCGTGCTGAGGATTCTCGACTTGGTCTGGGATACAAGATCTTGTTGTCACGGTGACGGCGAGCAGACAGGTAACAACAGAAAGGGAACACCTGTTGCTCTCGGGCCACATAACAGCCCATGAAGAGCACAACAGCAAACCAACCCCAGATCAGAGCTACAGTGCTCACACTCGTGTGACCACCAGGCTCCTGAGACGAGCTGCTTTTACAAAACCCCAAGATGATGCCAAAGATGAGCTCATGATACTGTAGAGATAACTGCATAGAGCAGTCAGCTCGGGGAGAACACTTTACACAAAGACCCGAGAACTAAAGGAAGCAAGTGAGTGCCGCTGTCTTATCTTTATCTGTGGTCTGTGGTTGGGTACAGTCTTTTAATCTGATTGTGAACAAATTTCTAATGATTTGTTTTATAATCTGTCATTTTCTTACTTGAATGGACTTTTCTTACTTGAATTTACTGAATGGATGTCAATAAATGATAATTGTGTTTTATTATTTGCTATTAAAATCTATTGTTGTCTATGATGATATTCTATTCTATAAAATAGACCTTATAAGCACTGAATGGCATTTATTCTAGATTATTTGGAAACAAATACCATTTCTTACATTGTCATGAGTATACCTTAAGTACGTTTTTTGAGTGGCTTCTTAATTGCTCAAATATTTCCTAAATCAATTATGCACTGAAAAACAGACAAAAATGAATGAAACAGGTGTAGCTGTGTTGTAAATTTAATAGTTTAGATTTTTTTGCACTTTTTTAAATGTTCCTTCACAAATCTTTGTATGTGATACGACCATCCAACTCAGGGAGTGCAGGGACGATTATATTACATTATTCTTATATAAGTTGTTATAAGTTGTTATATAAGTTGAGTTAATTTTATAAATAGCAGTATGCAATATCAGCATGAGAAAATTGCCATATTAATACCAGCCTCATTGTCAGTGGCAGCTCTGCAATCAGGAAAAAAATTATACACTTTTAAACCTCAAACATATTCTATAAGCCGAGACATGTTAAGTTTACTGAAAGTTTACAGATTTAGTTTTATGCCTGAGCTCTGAATCTAATATAGGTATATTTTATGATTCATTCAATTTCACAATTTATTAAAATGTTTTTGTATACTTAATTGATTGCAATGACTAAGATGACCTAACGTCTGACATCTAAGATGACCTGATAGCAGTGCGATATGTATTGAGTATTGCTGATTTTGTACAACTTGGTTAGAGCATTTCCTTTCCGAGAGGGAAGTCGAGAGTGCAGGGTGCTAGTGATGGCCTGTGTGCTATTTGGGCACACACACTCAAACACAAATTATCCTGACATATATACTGACACAGAATCAGTGCTGGCTCATGTACTGCTGCTCTCTCTTGGCTACAGGCCTCACCTCTCTGCCTGTGCTACAGCGGCCCCCTTGAACTATAGACCTCCCCCATATCCCGTATCTGTATCATCCTCTTCACATGATACTCCTCCACTCTATCATTGGGGGGTAATATCCTAAAACATGCGGCCTCCTCACCCTACACATGCAATATATTGACCTACACTCAGTTGTTTGGTTGTTTCTGGACCCTTAAGGGGAGCAATCATCTTACTCACCCTCTCGTTTGACCCATCTCAGTTCCAGGCCAAATTACACCTTAGTCTACAAATAAACCCTGTTACCTAATCATGCCTGGAACTAAAGTTAAATGGCACGTTACCTGGCAAGACATTTTGTAGAGGTTTACTGATCTTTTCTGTCACACTCACTTTCAAGCTGTCTTTGACAGGGCTAAAGTGTGTGTGTGTGCGTGTGCGTGTGCGTGTGTGCGTTTTGTTAAACCCAATGAAGCAGTATTACTGTATGTGGTCGTATATACAATTCATAGAATTTTTTTAGTGCATTAATTGGTCATTTAAACATGACCTTGTAAAGCTTTAACAGTGTTATTTAAAGGGAAATTGGGATTTTCTGTGAATGCTTTAAGAATAATTTCTGCATAAGAACTTAAATCCTGCACCTTGTTGCCCATTATTTTCTCTTATTTTTTCAAATTCTTCAGTATCTCCTCCTCTTCTCCCCTCTCCTCTCCAGGATGCCAGAGAGAGTGTGTCTGTTTCAGGGACAGAACTACCACAAGCTGAAGCGAGCGTGTTTGAGACGAGGAGCTCTGTTCAAGGACCCCTACTTCCCCACCTCTGCACAGTCACTGTTTTACAAAAGAGCACTACCTCCCGGACTCACATGGAAGAGACCAAAGGTGAGAGAAACAACTCCAGAATCAGAACCAGAATCAGAAAACGTTATTGATCCTGGAGGAAGTTGCTTAATTCCACATCTTCCCAAGTGTATAGATGGACCACTAAAGCTCACATCAACTCATATGTGACAGCAGACATCTTTTCTCACATCTTTTAGTCTTTAAGTATAACTCTGGGGCAGCTGGTAGCCTAGCGGTTAGGGCAGTGACCCCCAACCCCCGGGCCGCGGACCGGTACCGGTCTGCGGGCTGCACAGAAAAAAAGAAAAAAAAACTTGTATGAAAATTCTGTTACTGAAATTACATTTATTATTATAGTTTAAAGATATCCCATTATTATATTTTTAACATATCCCCATTTTTGTGCGTATCATTTATTTGTGTAAGTACGTATATTATATGTATATTTATCTGCCACTCCTTAAAGGCCTGGCCGTGAAAATAGTTTCTGATATTAAACCGGTCCGTGACGAAATAAAGGTTGGGGACCACTGGGTTAGGGCATTCCCCCTGCAATCAGGAAGTCATGGGTTCGAATCCTGTTAAACACCTCTGACTGTGCCCCAGTGCACAAAGCAAGGTCCATAAAGACATGGTGGGATGAACTTGACTGGCCTGCACAGAGCCCTGACCTCAACGGCATCCAATACCTTTGGGATGGACTGGAATGGAGATTGTGAACCAGGCCTTCTCATCCAACATCAGTGCCTGACACCATTAATGCTCAACCGAATGGATGGGTACACAGAAACACTCAGAAATCAATACTTTTGTTCATATTATGTATCATTGAAACTCTGACATGTCCAACAAGAAGTCTTGTTTGAGTTCAGTAATTTATAGCTAGTACATACACTTAATCTCCCCTGCCAGTCACCAGATGATAGTGACAATATTTTCCATGCAGACCCTTTTACCATACTGCCTTCCAGTAATCAAGTTTTTCATAGACGCTCCCGTCCTGTAATAGGACGTGTGGTATTATAATTACTAAATGAACACAAAGGCCTTTCTCTTTCTATTTAGCAAGACATGTTTCGTTTGTAAGGTTTATTTTTTTAGTTTTGCACTTAGTAACAAGATACAAATGTACACCCCTCCATTTAGCACTGAGCCACTTGCATGCCTAAACCATCATATATCACAAACTATGCTTGTCAAATTGCCTTGCGCAAGCCACTGACCCTGTATGATATTGTATTACAATATGGGGCAGCTGGTGGCCTGGTGGTTAGGGAGTTCAACAACCTATTTTATCCATTTTTATCCACAGTGATGTAGGCATTTATGTCTGTTAACCTAGACTGGTCAACAACACTTATTCCTGTACTTTTCTTCCCCCATGAGTGCATTTTGTAAAATAAATATGATTGAGAAAAAATGCTACAATCAGCTGGTTGTTGTTGCTGTGTCTGGAGCCCACAGCTACCCCAAAAATTCACAGTGTTCTGTCTTTATGAGGATGAGTCTAATTGTGGGTGCATGCTCAGCAGAGCTATAACAGATATGTTTAATTAAAGGCCTTCCCAATGGCGGCAGGGCGTCAGTCCATTGCAACTGGACACTGCGAAGAGTGTGTGTGTCGCGTGTTTGACCCCTGGGGTATTACCCCTGTTTGTACAGGTTATGTTGTAAAAAATAACTGACGCTGATTAAAATAGCCCATGAATGCGCTAAAGTGTGGCCAATCAGAAATAGCAGTGGGGTTTGGCGCTGTTAATATTTCAGCATGTGGTTATCACACAGAAATAGTGAGGGGAAGGGGCTATGGAATATAATAAGGCGCTTATTAAAGCAGGCGTGGTGAAACGATGGGCGGAGTCCTGTTTTTCCTTCTGCAATAAACAAAGTTAATTTGGAAATTGTCTGATGACATGAATCAACTGTGTCTGAGAAGAAAAATAACCAAACCATGCAGAGCACTCCCACCCAACCTTAAAGGAACGCTTTGAATAGAACCCAGGGGGTAGGCAGTATAAACCAAGAATAAGTTCAAACGTGTTTATCAAAACATTAGGTGACAATAATAATTTGCTGAGAAACTTGACCAAATTAATTTGAGTTAGCTCTTATACATAATTTTCTTTATATTTAATCCCTTAACTATTTGTCCTTACTTGTGTCTTTTTTTCTTTTGACAGGGTTTGTTAAGGTGTGTAACTTTGCAGATAAGAGCAGCTGCTAAATGCCATAAACACTAAACACTTTTTCCCTTATATTGGTACCACAACCTAGTGCTGTGCTGGTAACAAACTGTCTTTACTTAAAAATCTACAAAATGACCATAGTAAACAGTGAGAGGGTCATCAGAAACAAATAATTCTAAATAATTGTTCTTGAGAGGATGAGAGATCAGGGGCATTCCAATACAAAAACATGTGCATGACTTAAGTCAAGCAATTGTTTAAGCTGTTTATAGTATGTTCTTACATGTGATTCTCAGTAAATCAGTAAATAAATCAATTAAACGTTTAAAAATAAATCTTCATTTTTGTCTTGGTTATTTGTCTTTTAGTTTAGCAATATCTTGTTACCTTTGAAAGTTCAATTAACATTTTGAATTTGAATTAATTGATTAGTTATATGTGTTTCTTGGTGCTAATTCATTTTAATGTGGGGCAGCTGATGGAATAGTGGTTAGGGAGTAGCCCTTCTAATCAGAAGGTTGTGGGTTCTAACCCCAACACTGCTAGTGTCATCACTGTGTCCCCACACTGCTCCCCAGGCCCCACCTCAGTGGCGTCCAACTGCTTCACTTGGTGAATGGGTTGAATGCAGAGAAATAATTTCACATTGTTCACACTGTGGTATGTTCATGCCTGACTATAAGGGGCCACTTAACTTTAATCTGCTCAAGGACAGCAAAATTTAGGAAAACATATTTACTGTTTTGTTAACAGTGGTTAGGAAAGAGCCCTGGGCCCAGAGGAAGTATGTGTCGGCCTTCAGCCTCCCATTATTAAGGAGTGCTAGCCAGTGGGTGGAACTGGGGAGAAAACTAAAAATAATACTTGTAGTAAGTACTTCCTACTAGATAAACAGGACTAATGAATGTGACCATTTGTCATACATGAACACACCACAGCACACAGTGTGAACAGAACGAAATTCGACCTCTGCATTTAACCCATTCACCAAGTGACGCAGGGGGTAGCTACAAACACAGCGCCCGGGGAGCAGTGCGTGGGGACGGTACCTTGCTCAGGGTACCTCAGCAGAGCCTAGCGGTCCTGGCAATCGAACCCGGAATGCCCTAACCACTAGGCTACCAGCTGCCCTAAGATATGAACTAAGATAACCCAAGTTTACATTATCAGGTTCACTGACATTTATGCAGGGTCAGACCACGCAGCACATAAAATCAATGTACATCCATCACGGGTCAAGCAGACATACACATAAACACACACACAATCTGGTATTAATGCTCAGTTCTAAGTTTACCTTCTTAGAATCTTTATGATTCTGGTAACGAGTGTATATTCAAGTGAAATATGTAGTATAACATTAAGTGTGTTTCTGACTTCGTGTCTGTCTGTGTGTGTGTGCATGACCTCAGTAAACTGAAACTAAGCAGTCCTAGGAGACAGGGTCCAGTGTCAAAACGCAGATCGAGCAGACAGGACTGCTGTCTCTCTCTCTCTCTCTCTCTCTCTCTCTCTCTCTCTCACACACACACACACACACACACACAAATGTTCAAAAATGCATAATGCACAATATGAACAATTCAGAAAAATATTAAGACCTTAAGCTAATGTAGTATGAATTGCAATATTTCTAAATAATGCCAAAAATATTTAAGTTTGAATTAGTTAATAATAAATTTTCATATGAACTCCTCTTGTGTTACTTCAGATGTCAGATTAGTAATCATATTAATAATCTGCTAATAAGCATAAGCAAAATTGGTCAGCTTGCGTCATTAGCCATGAATATCTTCTAAATTGGACATTGGGATGACTTAGTAGCTCAAATGTCCATTTGTGTCTTAGGAGCTGTGTAAGGACCCTCGACTCTTTGTGGATGGAATCAGCACCAGAGATCTGCACCAGGGCAGTCTGGGTAACTGCTGGATGGTGGCAGCCACCTCGTGTTTGGCTACAGAACCCTCACTTTGGAAAAAGGTATGTGTATGTGTGTGTTTAGAAAGAGCGAGAAGCAGAGTTGTACAAAGGCAAACGTGAATGACTCTTAAGTCACTGAACATAGTTTTAAAGAAATTGTTTTCTCAGTTTTTGGTGTATTTACTGCTCTGTAGATCTAAAAAGAGACTAACCATAAAAAGCTGTTTCACTTCAGACTACACTGCATGGATAAAAGTATTGGAACACCTGACCATTAGGTGGGCTCTGTGCGGCCAGTCAAGTTCTTCCACACCAAACTCATCCAACCATACTTTGTGCACTGGAACACAGTCATGCTGGAGTAGAAAAGGTTCTCCCCCAAACTGTGTCCACAAAGTTGTCCAAAATGTCTTTGCATGCTTAAGCATTAAGATTGCCCTTCACAGTAAGGGCCCTAGCCTAAATTCTGACATACAGGTGTGTCCCAATACTTTTGTTGTAGTATGAATGAAGTAAACGTATGAATGAAGGCACATCCAACGTTGTTTCTCTTTTTCTCCCTTCATTTCCAGGTCATCCCTGATCACATGGAGCAGGAATGGAACCCAAAGCATCCAGACCTGTATGCTGGAATTTTCCATTTCCGTTTCTGGCGGCTGGGTCAGTGGACAGACGTGGTTGTGGACGACCGTTTACCGGTCAGTGAGGACGGAACTCTGCTTTTCTGCCGCTCTGCAACGCCGCGGGAGTTCTGGAGTGCACTGCTGGAGAAGGCTTATGCCAAGTATGGCACCTGTTAAAGCAGGACCACCCCCAAACACACACACAGACACGCAGACACACACACACACACACACACACACACACACACACACACACACACACACACACACACTGAATGGTCTGCTTTCTCTTCTTTCTAAACTGGATGGACAGGGCAGGTGTTAGCAGGTGATAGTGTGGGCCACTCGGGCTGGATCAGGTTGTCAACACAAGGCTTTCTCCTGTGCACTCCTGGTCAGGCAGGACAGCAAGAAGAACAGTCAAGAGAGATGAGGGATCATTTACCTCATTAAAGTTCTCCGGTGTGAAATAAGAATGCTGGTGGTCCGAGACAGACACTTGAACTTAATGTATCCATTTTCACGACTTAAGGGGCTGTAATTTAGGAAGAAAGAACAACTGTGCAATTCGAACCATATAGATTTGATTTATAGAGACTCTAAGGAGAGATTCTGAGGACTCTCTCTCTCTCTGTCCTTTTTCTCTTTCAGGCTGAATGGATGTTATGAGGCTTTGGAGGGGGGTAACACTGCTGAAGCTTTGGTGGATTTCACCGGGGGAGTGTCTGAACCGCTGAGTCTGGACCGAGAGGCACTGACCCAACATGCCGACCAGAGGAAGGCACTTTTCCAGACATTAGCCAAAGCGCACAGCCGCAAAGCTCTGATCACATGCTCCATACGGGTAAAATCTTCTGTCAGCACAAAAAGGGAAATGCACTCAGAATAACATAGAACTAAACATCCATGTGAAAAGGCTCAAAAATGTTAAAAATGCTTCTTTAGCCTCTGCTGTTGCCTTCAACTCTGGATCGATGTATGTGTGTTTAGCCTCATTAATCACCATGTTTTTACACACAGGCAATGAGCCATTTGGTGGCCGGATCTATAGCTGTAGAGTAGCAGTGATGCACCTCACCTTTCACAGCACATTAACTTAGACTAGTTTTTGTCTCCTATCTTTGTCTTATTCCAAATGGTTTGCTTTTGATTTGTTTCTGACTTTCTGCTGTAAATTCATCCCTGGATGTCCAAATCCACCTCTCTTCCTTTTTTGTGCTTCATATTTTGCCTTTATGGTTTCGCTCACCTGCATATCCAGCCAGCAGAGGGAGAGCAAGTGGAGTCAGTGCTGGACTGTGGCTTGGTGAAAGGTCATGCATATGGCATTACTGCAGTTAGGAAGATTCGTCTGGGTGAGAGTCTTCTGGGCATTTGCGGAACTTCTCGGATCCACATGGTGCGCATGAGGAACCCCTGGGGTACAGCAGACTGGATAGGAGCCTGGAGCCAGGGGTAAAGAGTAACATACCTTACATGGATGGTGGGCTTGTTAGGCTATAGTCCAACACTTAAGAAAATAGAAATTTCATTGTGCCCCTATAACAATTGCCATTGGTTTGTTAGTAAGGGCCATGTTTGGATGCATGTAGAATAATGTGATGAAAGTAAAACCTGCATCAAATACTTAAATCTGTTAATCACTATTTATCTTGCAGTTGACCCGAACATTTGTTTGCTTATTTTGGTGCCCCCTGCAGGTCACAGCAATGGCAGCAGGTGGGCCGCAATGAGAGAGAGAAGATGGGTCTTATTGCCAGAGATGTGGGAGAGTTTTGGTAATGTTTACATACGTACATGCTATTGTTAAATTTTAATTGTAAATAAAATGTTTTCAGGTTCACATATTTGAACAACAACTGCACATTATAGTGCCAATAAAATGTCTTTGTAGTTGGGGCTGAAAGTGCTGGACATGCTCCCAAACAGTTTTTCCAGGCTTTTGTGAACATAAAAAATAACCAGTGATCAGCAATTCTGACTGAAGATTGAGAATTTGGCACAAGCAACATTAGTCTATGGAGCCCTGCTGTGTGGTGTCAGCTCCCTGTTACCCACTGAGGAACATCTGAAACCTGTGGCCATTCTCAGAAAAAGGAAAACACCAAAACACATGCCACTGTTGCAACAAACAACAGGTTTTATTTACCTCAGTGGCCTATATTGCCCTACAAAACCAAAGTACAGTAACTACATATTTGCTCAAAATTGACTTTAGACTACAAATGGAATTTAGAACAACATCTTTGTCTTGTGAGAAAATCCTGGTTCAAAGTTGTCTTGTTTCAGAGAAATGATAGTGTCAAAAGTAACTACAAAATCCATACTAATACTAAAACATTAAAGCCATTTTTCTCAGTTTCAGCTTTGGCGGTTCAAAGTAAGGTCAATGAAAGAGCAACAAAAGCATAAACACACCTAATTTATGAGGCAACACCACTTACAGTTCATAACAGGTCATGTACACACATTAAGCAAACCTGCAAAATGCTTCTTCCTCTTCTTATTTTAGACTTTTGTGCATCTTCTCCTTCAGGATGGAGTTTGAAGACTTCTGCCGCTACTTCACAGATTTAGTGGTGTGCAGGCTGGTGGAGCACCCCTTACTGTGGCCCTGGGGACATTGGAGAGAGGTGAGCTGCCTAGGGGAGTGGACCCATGCCCCTGCAGGTCCTACCTCAACAATCTCTACTGCTACTCAGCCGTCCAAGAGCCACGAGACCTTCTCGGGTTCACAGTGGTCCCATCCAGCTTCTGTCCCTGCTCTAAGAGGGGACCGGAAAGAGGAGAGGCTGGGTGAAAGGCAGCTGGACAGGAGGAAGGTCCAAGCACCAAAGGAAAAGAAAAAAGAAGAGAAAGCTCTGCCAATCCAAGGAAGAGAAACAACAAAAAAGAAGAAAGGGGAGAAGTTTGAAGTAAAGGAGGTGGAGGAGGATTGGGAGAGAGAGAGAGACAAAAGGAGTAGGTGTGGAGGATGCATTAACCACAGAGAGACGTTTCTTCATAACCCTCAGGTAAGACGTCTAGCATAACTTGATCTTTAATGACTCTTAAAGATCTTATGCCATAAGATGGATTTTCAGTCCAGCAACTACGTTTGTATGTGGCTCTGAAAGGATCATTGACAGGAGGTACGTTTCTGCATATTCGCCATTTGTTATATGCCAAAACAACCTGGAGTCAATCTTAATCTCATCTGACCAAAACACGTGGTTCCAGTTAAAGTCCCAGTAGCGTTTAGCAAACTCCACACATTTGTGATTATAGGATTGTTGGACTTTTCCTTCCAAACAACCTGTTGGCATGAAGATAGCTAGTGGCTAAGAGAAATGAGCCTCTATGTCATGTCATATTTGTACCCCAGAAACAAAAGAAGTCATAAATGACACATTTAAAGTTTCTAGACACTGATCAACTTAAAAAGGTAAAGTATAATAACAAAAAATATTTAGTTATATTTATTTTATAGGAAGTTAGGGGTGCCATTAATAGGGGGTGATTGTTAACTGATAATTATTTCTTAATGATGAATTAAAAAAAAATAAAAATGAATGTACTTCATGTAGATTTTTTCAGTTTGAGAATATACTAGTGCAATCAAACATTAATTTATTTTAAGGCTTTTTACATCTTTATATGGGGTGCCATTAATTGTGAAGTGCCCTGTAATTGGTTTTGAAATAAGTCCATGGACACTCCCTTATTAAGTATGAATACAATTTTGCACAGCTGAAATAGAGCTGGTAACTACCCTTGCAGTCTCTGGGGTTGGGCGCTCCAACAATAACATGGCTATTTTTGCTGTTTATTTCTTAGACTAATCACCACTCTTGAAATGGACCCCATCTGTTTTCTCTCTCTCTCTCTCGCTCTCTCAGTTTATGTTTGAGGTGGGAGGCGAGGGGGATGAGGTGCTCATATGCCTGCAGCAAGAGGACAGAAGGATGAAAAGGAAGGAGGGAGGAGGCGAAAATCTTCCGATTGGTTTTGAAGTACTGAGGGTGAGTCCGAATGCGCATTTTCAGTGCAAACAGTGATACACTCAATACCATCAGTTTCTGAGGCCTGCTCACCAGCAATGATAAAGACTTCATATATTCCGGCCAGAACTTTCTGATTCTGTAATATTATTTGACAAAAAATATAAATGATGAGAAAATATAAATGATGAGAAACAAAAATAGAACATTTGCTCTATGTCATGACTGTCAGAGCAACATTTTTGTGATGATTTCTGCACCTGCAGCGCCCCCTCTGGTTCAACACTGCTATCGAAGCACTTGACGTGGATCACCAAATGTCATTGGTTAAAATGCTTGTGTGAGAAACTGCTACAGTAAATTACAGTTAAATCTGTTTTTCTGCCTGATTAAACCAGATATTACTGCAGTAGTAATACAGTTTGGATATCTGTCAGATCATTTTGCTTGTTACAACCACTCATAGTATGCTGGCAATATATATAGGCACGGAAAAAATAATTTGCAGCTGTCTGTGTGTGTGTAAAATGCACAGGTTGCTATTCTTTTCTGAACTGTGGCAGTGTGAGCTGTGTAAAAATAAGAAATACCTCCATATGTGTTGTGAGTGCAGTAGTGTTTGTACAACAACTTTTCTATGTGCTTTATAGAAAAGTGATGTGGATCTTGTACGTTGCCAATGTGGAGTTTTCTCCTGACGCCCTCTCAGGTGGAGGTGAATCGTGCATGTAGGGTGCAGTGTTTAAGTGAGCAGGCAGCCAGTTCAGTCTATATGGATTCCCGCAGTGTTGCTCTGCGTGTGAAACTGAGCCCAGGCCGCTATGCCCTCCTCCCCACCACCTTCCAGCCCGGGGCTACAGGCCGCTTCCTCCTTCGCCTCTTCTCACACACACATATTAAACTCAGGTGAGATGCTGAAGGGTTTGCATTTATTACTCACATAAAAGTGACTGTATGGTTCACCAATGAAGGCTCTCTCTGCACAGGGAGCTGAAGGAGGATTTGCCTGCTCCCTCTCTGTGGCAGTGTTGTGTGCCTCAGCCATGTGCTGTAACTACAGTTCACCTGCGACGAGCTTCCACACTCAACCAGACCAAACAGCCAGGTCTCTAACCACCATCACACTTTTCATCAGAATGCCAAACTGTGACCACAGACCAACAAACTCTTCATATTATCTTTCTCTTTCACTGTACTGTCTCTCTCTTTATCACAGCTCCAGATGTGTACGCTGTCATTAGGTGCGAAGAGGACACTATAAGGACACGCATCTTTACAAAAGACAGAAGTCCTGAATTTAACACTAAGGTGATTTTCTACAGGAGGAGACCTAAGGCCAAAATCTGC
>JBBPDC010000011.1:11034214-11061810 GCA_037974485.1 Hemigrammopetersius urotaenia | reverse complement strand
GATGTGCATCCCACAAATCTCCATCAACTGCAAGATGCATCCTATCAATATGGGCCAACATTTCTAAAGAATGCTTTTAGCACCTTGTTGAATCAATGCCACGTAGAATTAAGGCAGTTCTGAAGGCGAAAGGGGTCAAACACCGTATTAGTATAGTGTTCCTAATAATCCTTTAGGTGAGTGTATACTGACCCTCCTCACCCACGGTCGCAAATTTTTTCTTCCAAAATCTTCACGCTTGGGTCTGAGTTTGCATACATATGCGCACATTCTGTCCTGTTTTGTGCAACGGTTATAAACAAGGCCCCTGTCATTCTATATCCTTTAATAGACAAAAGAATAAAATGAAACCTTTAAATACTCATCTGCTAGATATTCACATTATTGTTCATACTGAGTTGTGATCCAGCAGCTAGATGTTATAATACTGAGATAATACTCAGATGTTAGCACTGACTAACCAACCAAAGTTTCACTCTAATGAAAAACAGCCTTTGTTGAACCGTGAGTGTAAACAAATCAGAATGTAGCCAAAGCAGTGCCACAAGAGGGCACTACAGGCACGAGTTAATGCATCCTTCACAAATTGCCTGTGCGTGCCTTGAACTGGCAATTTTTCAGGAAGGAAGAGCACGAATACAAATGAGTCATTTTCTTTTAGCTAATCAAATATATAAGTAAATTACATACAAAGCAATAACATAGGGTAATATAGGGTATTGGTGTATATAACCAGGTTTAGAAACCAGTGAAAGAGAAATCAAACAAGGGGACCATTGTATATTGCATAAAAGAGAAGATTGTTTTTCCCACAGTGTTGTTTATTATAGACACAATTTTATAAATGTTCTATTTTTTAGAGTTGATGAGACTGGGCTGTAGACAAATATATATTTATTATTATTAATTCCACTCTTTTAAGATAAATATCTTTTCCATTGTACATCAGTCATTTTCACACTTCTTTATATCCACTTTTTACAAATGGATATTTTAAAGGAATTTTTAATTGTAGGCCTTCTTTTAAATAATTTGCTGGAACTATATAAGGGATGTACAAGAAACGAAAAGAAAAAGAATGTGTTCAGTAGAGAAAAGGCAGGCTGTTGCTCGGTTGGGGTAGTTCAATGCCCCTCGGACTGTTTGAAATTCTCCTCTGCGACATAGCAGGGGCCTGTTCTGTCACCCGGGAAAAACACTCTGACATTGTCCTCTGTGAGCAATGGAGGGAGACAGAGAAAAAGGGGAGGGGTGGAATAAAAGAGCGAGAGAGACTGGAAAAGAGAACAAATGGCAAAAAGGAAAACAGTACAAGCTAGACTTTGCTTCCATTACCAGAGGAAAACACTTCACCGCTCTCTACATCACTTGTTTGATTTTCTAATCTATTACAAAAATTAAACACTTTAATACATTTCCGAAGAAAACAACATTTTACTCTTTTCATTTAGACCTTAAAAGTCTTTGTTCCTTTTTCTCAGCAATCATGACATTGTTCTTTTGTGTACTTTTACTTGCCAATCAGTCGAGTTCTCATACATTTGATCAAATTAAACATCCAATCACTCTCACATCAACTTACAGTGAAACTATGCTACTTTTTTTTAAACAATGAGCTGCTCCACCCATTAGCACACAATGACTGATTGCTCACCAAACGAGCTTAGAGGGTCAGGCATGAACAGCTCATGGCTCTGAGGAAGATGAAGAGCAGGACAGCAGTGTGTTGTGGCAGAATGGAGATTGAGTGCAGTGTTATGAGTTACATTACACTGTGTTTGCAGCAAACTATTACTCATTGGTGTGTGATTTATGTTCAAGTGTCCGTTAATTTTACAAACATTGAGTGTCGAAAGGAGTTCAGACAAAGTGGTCTTGTTTGCAGGGGTGGAAAATACAAAATTAATTACACTGTTATTTTGGTGGATGTGTACTTAACTCCGGTATTACTGACATTGCACACTTCTTAGTTACATTTCCAAGACGTACTTTTTACCCATTTTCATTTTGACTTTCAGAGCACTCATATCTCAACAGTCAGAAGACTTGATTAGTCTCACCAGATTCATTTACTGGACAACTTAGTACAATTAAATTCATGTCAGTGTAAAATAAACCTTATAGCTGTGATAATCTGCCGTTGTGAGAGGACTTTTATTACACACCAGCAGACAAAAATCTCTTCATGTATCAGTTCTCTACACCATACTTGAGATACTTGTACTTTTTTAACTTCTGCTCAAGTACACTTTGACTTCATAATTCCACTTTTGAAGGCACGTGACCTTTATCCTTGCGTGCAGAGCTTCACCTTGTGCCCAGCATTAAAGATCACACTCTTAATTTGGTCTTTATATGTACTTTTGTAAACTGTTTAAATGTAATGATGTATCATGACTGCATTTTGGTACATAAAGCAGCAAAATACTAGAAAAAGTAGGAAGTGTGCCCTTTAACACAATCTGTACAGGGAACAAACTTGCATATTGTTGGGCTCAAAACGTCCACCGCCCACACAGTACCCCTGGTCCGGAGATTCGGTTCTGGTATAAATTCACACAAAAACAACTTCTCTTTCACTTCTTTTACCAAGCGCTCGGGAGAGCAGTGATGCCCTGTATACCTGTATCTCTGTTACAGATAAGAAAGTTACTTGGCTTCTGTTCCAACTCTGCTGGAACAGAATGCTCCAGCTACCCCACCCCCCGCATCGCGCAGCTGCAACCTTCACACAGAGACAATAGAAGCTTTATTTGCCTCACTTTATTTTGGTTAATGCACACTTTCTACTGAGTAAATCTACTGACACATTTTCTACTGAATAAATCTACTGAATAATCCCACAATACGTCATTTTAATGGACATTTTTTGTTCGTTTGTTTAATAGATATAGAAAATTACTGTATTCTTAATACAATGAAAGTACAATAGCTCACCACAGTGGTATTAATCAACATGTTACATGAATAAACACAATCAGTAATACACCACAAACAACATTTAACAGCAGCCAAGGCAGGTAAGAGGCATGTAATGGTCCTAATTGTATTATAGTTTTTCGGGACACTTGGTGACGATGGGTGTGAAAGCAACTGATCACACCCTTCCTCACCAAGTGTCTCAAAAAACTGGTCCTGATCACATCAAAAGCAGTTTCGATTCAACTTCAGACAACCTCTAATTCGCATACAAGGAGAACAGGTCTACGGTGAACGGCATCATCATTACCTTACACACTGTACCGCGCCGGGGGCTCAGAGGGTCCTACGTGCAGATGCTCTTTGTAGATTACAGCTCTGCTTTGAACACAATACCAGCTATTCTCATCAGGAAACTGCTGGAGCTGGGCCTCGCCTCTCACCTCTGTACCTGGATTATGGACTTTCTCTCCAACCGCCCCCAAGCTGTTGTGTTCCTATACTGATGTAAAATTCTGCAAATAGACTGACCAGCTGGTGGCTTGGTGGTTAGGGAGTTCCCCGTGATCAGAAAGTGGGGTCGCTAGCATGGGTTCGAATCTCAGGACTGCTAGTGGCACCACTGAGGTACCCTTGAGCAAGGTACTGTCCCCACACACTGCCTCACATGATGAATGGGTTAAATGCAGAAAAAGAATTTCATATTGTTTGGTGAGTTTTTGCGTGACTATAAAGGGCACCTTTAAAGTCACCATAAGGATGACCCTCAATTTAGTCTTTATAATTACTCTTATAAACCATTTAATGTAAATCATTTCACTTTTGACTTTCACTATAGTCTATCTTTGGCTCTTTAAAGTAGTGTCTATACTTTCACTGTACTTTTGCCACCAATGCTGACATGTGACCTCAAGACTTACAAGACATTCTTTTCACAAATATAAATGATAACACAAAGATAAAGTGGAACTGAGCACAAAGACACATCAATAAGAAAAAAGAAGGGAGGGGGCTGACGAGGCACTGTTTCCCCTTCTCATGAGACAGTCTAAGAGAGGGGTCAGGGCAGCTGTAACTGTGAGATAAGCGAGATGCAGTGAGAGTGTAATTACTGCCTTCAGCAAATACAGGACACACTCCGTCGCTCACACAATCTTTTGTGTACACAGACTCACAGTTTACCACAGTTAACAGGTAACACAGTCTCTAAATGTATAGCGTCTGGATATGGATTGAAGGTGTATTTTAACATAGCACAGTTACATGAGTTTTAATGTAAAAATCCCCTACAATTAAGTTTAAACTCATGTCTGACCAGTGCCTGTACAGTACAGTTCAAGCTCAGTAAACTGTCTCCCTCAGAAGCTTGTAAGGGGGAGGAAAAGTCCCTAAGGGTAAAAATGAGACAATGCCTTATTGCGTAAGATGGCCTTGAAGGCCAGGCTTGAAACAAGTTTATTTTTTCAAGTCAGACTGAAGGAGCCAAGAGGTTGGGGTAAAAAAAAACAATCAGTGGGTTGTTTTAGAAAAATGGGTGTTGAATTGGAGGCCTATAAGAGAGGCCAGTGGATGCGTGAGCAAGCAAGCGCTCCCACGGTCCACAGCTGTAATTTTTAAATAGAACAGTCTCTCTTTTTTTGGATGTGTAAAAAGTTTCATACTTTTTGTTACAATTCTCCACAACATCAGATGTATGCAATGCTTTAGGCGCCCCAGGTCAAATTATATAGTTTATTGATTTTCTAAATAAAATGACTTATTGCCAAAATGACTGATTCATATAGTTCTTTTGTTTTAATGACTTTATACAAACTATAAAAATGGGCTGTGCTTTGTGGACTATACGGGCTAGGAATTCTTGAAACTCGATTTTTTTCTTTCAAAATGTAAGTAAATCTGGTTTTCCATGAAATGGGCCGTTAAAATGTATTTTATCAGTATCAACAAAACATTTCATTTTACTATCATATAACTATCCTTACACCGCATGGACAACATATACAGCCCTGAGCAGGACATACAGTGAGCCCAGGATGTTCTAGGATGGAACGTTAAAGAAATATCAACATTTTTATTTTATATATATAATCCAAGCTGTTAATGAACACAAAAAGAGATTTTATTGCACACCAACAAAACAAACATGAATAAAAATTCTTATAAGTGGGAATTTTGCATGTGAGTGTGTTCTGTCTGCCTTGTTCTGTGTCCAAGTTCATCATTCAGCTTTAATTCTAGTTAGTTTGAAAAAAAAACCCCCAAAATAATTTCATCTTTAGTGCTAGTTATGAACTTAAATGAAGAAAATGTCCATAAAATACGGGCTCATATACAAAATAAACACGCTGTCACACAGTGGCAGAGTTATCGCATGATATCATACAACACTAAAGGAAAAACAGCACCCCTCTAGAAGGCCTGAGCCAAAACCAGTTCCCTCCAGTTTTTATCATTTTTTTCCCCTAATGCCCTTCAGAGCAGGGTTTCGAGAGCTGGATCAGACAGGCTGGAGTAAGTCCACCCTAACTCCTGCTGAATATCTCTGCAAAACCCAACTGAGCCATGAGAAAACAACTTCTTTCTGTGGGGAAGGATGCTTATAGTGGGTAAATAGTGCATATGGAACTGTTTAATGGAGAATGCCTTGAAGTTATGGCACCATCCTGGGATAGAGAGAAAAATTAGGGCAAAGGGTGATCGAGAGAGAGAAGAGCGTGATCTGTAAGTGTGTGTGTGTGTGTGTGTGTGCTGAAATAACTACATTGTAATATGCTCTGTTCATGTGTATTATCACTTAAAAATAGTACATTTTGGTTGCTTGTTTTTTAAGCTTAAATGGGGATTTGATAGATTCCTATCAAATACTGCATCAAATCATTCACAGTGTTTTGAAATAAAGCATGCATGCAGCTTTACAATAGTGACTGTCTTTACAATAGTGGTAACGGGAACTAGGAGTAAATAACTCAGCCATTTTATTTCATTTTATTAATAAAAACAGTGAACCTACAAGTGTATTCAAAGATTTTAGATTTATTATGGGTATTCGTTAATGTTAACAGTTGTAAGATGAAAATGTAATGGTTAGAGTTTGTACATTACTGGCTTACAAATGATACTTTAACCATTTTATTTCAGAAAATGTGAATCTGTATGTTTCTCTATAGTAGAATTCTGTTTAAATGACTGCCCTGTTTGACTGTGATTAAATCTAGTGAGAAGCTGCATGTTTCTCACTATGAAAGTTATTAGCTTTGTGGAGATTATAAATGAATGCAATAACTGAGACACAGGGAGACTGGGATTTAATTACATTCAGAAAAAAAAAACCTGATTTGTTCTCCTTTATTGTGAAGCAGTGGGCCAGATCAAATATCTTCAGAGGCTCGGCAGCCTTGCCAGCCTGCACAGCTTTTTATCAACTAACATTATCATGACACAGACTCAGGCTGACTCAGCTACAGTACTTTGAACTTCAACCACAGTTCTGTAATATTTTATGACAGGCTTATTACACGGGGTAGGAGGTTACACTCATGTACATTCGTGAATAGGAAATCCATGTTTACCATGTACTGCTCCTATTTCAGTCATTTGCCGGGTTTAATGAGGATACACGTGCTTATTCATGCTTAAAATACCCAGCAGACACGAACAACCAATTGCAGGGATACAAGGGCCCCACTGAATCAATATCCAGCCAGTCTTCACAAATTTCACAGTAAAGTGAGCTGCACCCCCAACCCCCACCCCGAATGCTTGCTCAAGAAATTCCAGTCCCTTCATGCGAACTCAAGCTCAGTGATGCAGAAAAAAAAGCAAAACATAAAAAACTTGAGAGGTTATGTTAAAAAAAAGTTAACATGCCTTCTTAAATACAACTGCTTTGTCATTTTCATTATAGGAACAGAAGAACACTATATGGACAAAAGTATTAGGACACCTGACCATAACACCAGCAGGGACTTTAATTAGATTGGATTCAAATGCACAGACTTTAATATGGAGTTGTGAGATCAGCACTGATGTTGGATGAGAAGGTCTGACTCGCAATTTCTATTCCAGTTCATCCCAAAGGTGTTGGATGGGGCTGGGGCCAGGGCTCTATGCGGGCCAGTCAAGTCAACTCATCCAACTATGTCTTTAGAAATGGACCTTCCCCAAACAATGTGTCCACAAAGTTGGAAGCTTGGAATTGTCCTAAATGTCTTGTTATGTTGATGCATTAAGATTGTGCTTCTCTGGACGTAAGGGGCCTAGCTAATACCTGGAAAACGTCCCAATACTTTTGTCCATATTGTGTATCTCAGTACCTTCCCCTGTTATCCACTGCGGCAGTGTGCGTTCTATTAGTCTTTCCAGCCAATAGTAAACGAGCAGAGGAGGGGAGTTTATAAGACTGGAGGACAGTCAGCAGTTACACAGAGCTCTAAGAAGAGGAAGAAGTCTATAGTGTCTTCTACAGGTAAACAGATTAAACGAGTGTCTCTACGTTAAATTATGTATGTCCACTGCTAGATTCGTTGACACTGTTGACGAAGCCTGTTTGCTTCACAGTTCATATAAGCCGTTTCTGATGACTATCTTCATCTGTATTGCTTTTTTAATGTTCATCTAAAGTTACGGGTCCGTATGTTAAATTATAGCGAGTTAAGTGATGTCTTAAGCAATGTTTTGGGCTTCGTTTTGCTGTATTTCTATACTTACCGTGTTTTCCTTCTCGTTAGGGAGCACTGCTGTAGGTAACATCATGAGCAAAGAGATGGAAATGAAGGAGGTCGAACTCAACGAGCTGGACCAAGAGAAGCAGCCCATGACAGGAGAGACTCCGGAGAAAAACGGCTGTGTGAAGGTTAAGGTCCCGGAGGACGCCGAGGTGAAATTCACCGGCCTGTCCAAAGAAGAGCTCATGAGAGTGGCTGGGACCACGGGGTACGAGTTACTTCAGACCTAAAAGCACAAAATACCCAAATTTTACTTTTTACAGTGGGATAGAAGTTAGCACTATCAACCAAAGTCTACTTTTCCCTTCTGAACGTCACAATTATTGTGACATTTCCAGTTCCAGTAGCCTTAAACAGCATCTGTGAGTCACCATAATTTTAGCAACATGCTAGATCCACGTAGCTCAGACATTCTGTTGCTTAGATACATTTACAATAACATTCCTCTTAGTTACCCGTAAGAGCTGGGTAGTAATGTATGATTACTTAAGTAAAACCATTTTTATTTGAGTATTGTCAAGGAATAGCTTTTTAATTTAATTTCAGCCTCTTATGCTGCTCACAGCGTCTGTACTGCTGTGAAACTACTTCCTCAATACACTTTGGAGCTTTAAGATTTTACTGGAGACCATTTTTTTTGCTGATGGATGTTGGATGCACCAGGAAGTTGTTTTTTTTTTTTGGCAAGATAGTTCTCATTTAACTATTTCACTGCAGTAACAACACATACCGGTTTAGGCTACTCTACCAGCTGGAAATCCATGCTTTTTATATTTAATTTCATTCTTTCATGCTGGTACAAATGTACTGCTGTGTGACTAGGCTACTTTACATTGTTTTAAACTCTCACATTTTTAATGGGCTTTTTCTTCTGACTTTCAACACATCGATAGATGGGTACGGACCCGCTGGATCTTACTGGTTCTGTTTTGGCTGGGCTGGGTTGGCATGCTGGCTGGGGCCGTGGTGATTATTGTTCAGGCTCCACGGTGCAAACCTATTCCTGAAATGCACTGGTGGAATGAGGGTCCTCTCTACCAGATAGCCGATGTGAGCGCCTTCCCAGGAAACAATGGCTTTAAAGGTATGAGAATAATGTTCTGCATAGAATGGTCTTTTGTTTTGCAGCTTATTAGGTATATTTGAAACTTTAACAATATTTAGACTGTAAATTACACATTTTAAATACAAAAAGCAAGAACAGGCCAGGCTGGTGTATAGTCTGATTTAATGCTGTCACAGTGGCATGCTTGCCAATAGTTGCTGACTGTCTTGTGACTCTCAGGTCAGAGATCACATGCCGAATCGGCCTTTCACATTGTGCCTTGCCCTGCGCTAAATTATGATGGTCTGAAGAATTTTTGGTGTAAATTGTACGGAGAAGTGAAAGTGGGTCACACGCACACACACATACTCAGTCACACAATAGTGGGCTTCAGTTTAGAGGCAGTAGCATGCAATGGGCTCTGTAGTCTTGACACAAGTGATTAATGACTCGGCAACCACCAAATGTCCTTAACCATTGCTATTTATGAGCACGTGCTGATAGTCATAATGATTGTGGTTAATGTTTAAAGACTCTCAGACACTGTGGCTTGGTGAAACAGATTGTACTGCACTTGTTCTTTTTGTAGGCGTGGAGGAGAAGCTGGACAGTTTGAACCAGCTTAAGGTGAAAGGACTGGTTCTCGGCCCGATCCACAGAGTCCAGGCAGACCAGCCGAGTACCCTAGATTTGCAGACCATTAATCCTGTGATCGGTGATGAGGAAAGCCTAAACAGCCTCCTCGAAAGGGCCCACAAGAAGGGTGAGGGTCTTTAGTGTCTAATAACCTCTCATGACCTCTGTTAGAACTTCTCACTGCAGAGTAAACTGCTTCTGCCAAAAGTCAATATCTGTTTTCACAAATGTCTGTTATATGAGTCCAAACATTAGTGTCTTATTTAACAGCATTGGGATATTTACACACACTCTCTCTCAGGTATTTCCATAGTGCTGGATCTGACACCCAACTATGAAGGAGCTGCATCTTGGTTCCACAATGCTGCTGCTGTTGCTGAAAAATTTAAGGTAAGACATTATAGGAGGGAAGCATTTCTAGCGTCTATGAAAACTAAGTGTCAAATAAGTACAGCCTTATCTGTAGAATAAGTGAACAATAATTGAAAACCCTTCTCTCTTGTCAGACTGCATGTGCCTACTGGCTTCATAAGGGAGTGGACGGCTTCCTTGTATCTGATCTTGATCAGATTGCCGGTACCGCGGCCTGGACATCAATCCAGGCTGTTGTCCAAAACAATGCCACTGAAGGGATCAAGCAAACGTAGGTCAAATAAATATTATTGTGAGACCCCTTGTGGTTAGAGTGAAGATTTCCACAAAGCTTTTGAAGAGTGCTGCTGGTTCCCTCTGTTGGTAGCAGGGTCCTATGGCATTGTGAGAATTAACCGGCTTATGAACCTTCCATACATTTACAATCAAGTTCTTGGGTGTGGATTCAACCTTGTCTTAGATTAAAGTGCAGTGCCATTTCTGTTTCACCATTTGCCAGATCCTAGATAGAAAGTTTAAGCTTGAAACTGGCAAACTGGCCCTTTTAATTAAAGCCCATCACCCACAACTCACACTTTGTTCTCATAATTTACACTTTACATTTGCAGTAGTTACCAGACAATTTATAGTATTTGCTGAATAATAAATCTCAAGTTATAATCTTACATATTTATTTAGTAGTATTGAGTAACAAATCTTAAGATTGTGAACTAAGTAATACGTGTAAGTGAAGTTAACTGAAGATATATTTTTAATACAGAGAAATAATATCTCACTAATGTGTTTTTTCCTTAGGCCTCTGATGGGCTCGGTCACCAGTGTGAACGCAGATGATGTGTCTCTGCTCCTGAATAACTCCAGAGTTGATCTGTTGCTAACCGGCCTGCCAGGTCTAAGTCAGTCTATGGTGGACCAAGTCCAGGCTATCAACAAACTCTATTCTAGCCATCCCCAGACTAGCTTGGGCTGGAGCCCGAGTGGGCGCACGCTAGGCCCACTCGCCTCCAGAAACCCAGCTATGCCTATACGTCTCTATCACATGCTGCTCTTCACCCTGCCAGGCACACCAATTTTCAGCAATGGGGATGAGATTGGACTGAAAGAAGGGGTGAGTTTGGCTGACTGGATAAATAAATGGTTACAAATCCATTTATGTCTATTACACACACACACAAACATACAAACGCACAAATATATGTAGTGCAGTTCTGCTAACCTTGTTCAAATGCTTATTTCTAGGAACCCCTGGATGCAGTCTGGGACTTGGAAAGCCCAGCTGAGGACAGCAATGAAACAGCAAAGGTGATTCTAAATGTGTTCTTGTTATTTAGGTGCTTACACATATGAAGTACTGTTTACAGTAAAGAAAAATCACATACTAAAAGTTTCTTAATGCAGAGCTCAGAATTTTATCCGTAGTATAAATCAAAAACACTTGACAGACCCTTTTAATTTAATTTCCATTCAAAAACTACCAATAAGTAAAAATTTTTTATGTTTCAGTGTCAGAAAAAAGCAGAAAATTGAAACTTAAATGAAACCTTACACACAAAGTATAAGATTTTTGTCAGCATTTTATTTAACCACTCTTTAGTTTTGTGCACTCTATTGCTGCTTTAACTTTTGCAACCTTAAAACCAGCCAGTCACAGCTGTTCCCAAAGGTGTTATTCACATCGCTACCCTACCAAGAGATCAACATTCACACAAGAAACGGCACAAACACACCTCATGCTGCCTCTGTTTCTTTCTCGTAGCGAAAGGAGATACTTCTGAAAAGCTTAGAGATAAAATAAGCCACTTGAACATGGAAGAAGTAGTAAAAAGAAAAACAAGGGGAAAAAGAAAACAGGGCTACCAATGACTGAGAAAGGCCTGGTAGACCACCAAAACTGTCACGATCAGATAAACAGTGCTTAAAGCTTTCATCTCTCAGTGAGGAGAAAACAAGCTCCCCTCTTGCTTCAGATTTGGAAAAAGTCAGTTGTTTTTGTCCATCATTAGCAGTCAACAAACTGTAATGGAGAAAAGAGTACGTACAAAATTTGCTCTGCAAAACCAAAACTAGACATTAAACATAAGACATAAGAATGGTGAGTGTAAAATTGTAATTGGGATTACCTGGACCATGAGAAGCAGAACATGCAACAAACATCTAACATTAAACTTTAAAGATGAAACATTTCTGTGATGTTGCTACCTTGCAATTTTCTAATATACAGTGTAATATTGGGAGAACTACCGTTTATATAACCGTGTATGCTGTGCTACAGATACAGTGACGCTTTCAGGTTTTGCAGATGATGTTAGTGAAAGTAATACCTCGGCTTCTGCAGTGTTTTGCAGGTGTGATTACTCATGTTACATGTGGTAAACTGCTTACAGATATTACTTAAGTGTCTGCTTATATGGGCTAAAGATCCCTGGTCCTACTCCTTTCTCAGTCGTATGCAGAGTTTTATAAAAGCCACATAGTTCTGTAGGAGGAATCTTCCGCCCAGACTGTGATTTCCGCAAGTAATTCTGAGAAGTATTATGAAGTGCATAAACTTATTTTATCTTTTATCACGGAACTAGCAGTCTTATTTGTTTTTCCCTCTCTCAGGCTGTGCGAGCAGAACGCAATGAAGTGCGGAGCTTCTTTAAGGCCCTCAGTGATTTGAGAGGGAAAGAAAGAGCTCTGCTTCATGGAGACTTCACCCCTCTCTTCAGTTCCGCTTCCTCGATCGCATTCCTTCGCTTGTGGGATCAGAGTGAGCGCTTCATCACCGCTTTGAACCGGGGCGATGATCCCGTCACCATGACACTGGCCAATAGCGACTTACCCACAAAGGCTCGTGTCCGTCTGAGCACCGATGCAGAGGAGTTTGCTGTAGACAGTATGGTGCCTTTAGAGAAACTGCAGTTAGGCCCCAAGCAGGCTGTGTTACTGTCATACCCTTATGCAGGATAGGGATGTTATTAAAAAATACACACATAAAAGCCCTTGATCAGCATCAAGACTTCAGGGCTTATAAGGCTAATGGTAAAGACCTCAGTGATCCAGTTTAGTTCATAATTGTGGAAGTCTGTTATAGTAATGTTTCTTAGAGTAGGCCCATTTCCTACTACATGTTTGAATTGCATTTTGATATTAGGAAATGTTTTAGGAGCACTATCTGGACCACTAAAACAGTAAAGCAAACGGTCACTAGACATTCCAGCTTTGTGTGTGGATTAATAGAAAAAAATAAATATAACAGTTCAATTACAGATGTGATGCCTCGTGTCAATAATTACGTCTCAATCTGTCTTTGTTTGCCTTTCTCTCTCTCTTCCCCTCTCTCTGTGACAATGGTTTTTATTTCTGTCACTACGACTATATAAAACGCAAAAACGTATTGTGCATGTGTTTTGGCTCTGTGCCATGTGCCGTTATTTCTCAGGGCAGGAAAAGGAAGACTAAACTGTACAGGTGTGTAAGTGTGTCATACACACTACAGTTCTGCTATATTAAACTCATTTACTTCCTCAGGTTCCAAGATAAGAGTATGGTTTTGTGTTGGGTTTTTTTTGACAATTAACAGCAAGTGTTACAGTAGTTCACTGCAGCTCATATCACCTCACATGAATTCAAATATTGTTGGTATTGATTGTGTATCATTTCTATTTTAGATAAAAGATAAGAAAGCTGTTCTGCCGTTTTTATCATAATCCAAAATGATCATGTTCCAGTCATTTCGACTGTATGGCAAAGTTCTATAGCCACAACACTGCAAGTACGTTAAATGGCGAGGCGTTACAGACAGCCAGAAACTTCTCTTAAGATGTCGTTCCTATCTGCCCACTTTATCTCTTTCTGTTTCCTTTCCATTTTATGGAGATGTAGAGTGTTCTTTTTGTGAGATTCCTCATTTTACCTGCTTTAAATCCAATTTGCCATGTTTGCATGGCTGAACTACATATTTAAGGTACGTGTGTGTGTGTGTGTGTGAACTTGCCTTCACATTTGTTTGCACTTCCTTTCCCTGATAAAAAAGAAAAAATAGACTGTGGTTTACAATGCTTCAGAAAACACGTTCTTATATTCAAATAAGTGGTAATGTAATCCGCTTTACTTCTAGCAGACCACTGGCTTTCATTCCGAATTTAATCTGACTCAGTGACACCCCAGGTGTAAATTATTATTTGACACAATTCGCATTTGTGCAAATCAAAGTTAGAAGCAAATCATTCAAATGTCGTGTGTGTTGAGTTAGTATTGTTCGTATTAATAGCGGATGGAATCACATTTGTCTTAATTCTCAGGTCCTTAGAAGTGTAGTGGATTAATGAGTCTATCCAGTGCAGTCTGATTGAAAAATAATATGTAAAACAACAGTACGATTACATAATTATATCTAAATAAGGTGATATAACAATGTCAAAAATATGACATTGTTATATCACCTAAAAATCATTGCCAAATTGAAGACAATCATGATAAAAATTTTCATAAAAGCCCCCACCTTAAATTCAATGAAGCCGATTTGGACAAACCATCAGTAAAATGGCCCGATATATATAATATAACACACACATATATATATATAACTGTTTTTTCTTCTTGTGGATTTTTTTTGTCTCTTGTATTGCCTGGTTGCTGGTTGAAGATCAAAACTTATGCACTTATCACTTGAACATTTATCAGCATAATATACTGTATAACATTCTACTCACAGCCTCTTGTGTCCAACGTATCACTAGATTTATGCTGATATTGACTGTTTAAAATCAGTTCCTAAGGACTGCTAATCATAATTAAAAATTTGTAGATAATTGTTCATTTAAACCTTTATTTAAATCAGTAAGCAGTGACTCAGTCTTAATGATTCCACAGACAATACTTGCCGAGACTTGCTTATGAACATGTCCTTTCAAATTCATTAATGAATTGGGTCAATGGTTCGGGTAAAAAAACAAAAAGCATACAGACGCCAGACAAACAGCTCATCATTTACAGTACGTAAGCAGAACTGCACAGAAATCCTGGGTTCAAAAGAACTCCAAAGTACTCACCTTCAGAAGTTTTCAGAAATTAGAAAAACAATAAAATGTCATTTGACTGGAGGTGTGCACAATTTTGCATGTGGCTCTATATGTTTTGTGTGTCTATGTGTACACATACCATAACTATACGTACATACATCCATGCATACACACATATATACACACATACAACTACACATATAGGCTTAAGGTACATTAGAAGATTACCCACAAATATTACTGGTCTTATGATGAATCTGAGATAAAACAGATGACAATGTCTGATTTTGTAATGCTACTGTAAATCAGCCACAGTACACTGACTGTGTGTGTGTGTGTGTGTGTGTGTGTGTGTGTGTGTGTGTGTTGTGTATCTTCCAACTCTCAGAGGAGATGGTGATATTTGAAAGCACACCAGAGAGTGCGACAAGTTTCTGGTAAGACGTGGTGTTGCTCTCTTGTTATGACAATGTGTGGTTGCGGAACTGTGTGTATAACATGTCAAGGTGTGTGTGTGTGTGTGCGTGTATATATGTGCCTTTTCAGTGGGGATGGGTGTTTCACTTTGACTCGGGTCAGCTTTTGACGGCAGTGAATAGGGTTTTTTTTTTTTTGTTCGAGAAGAGGCCCTTTACCCAGAGACTAATCTAACAGTCAAATCTGTTTTCTCAGATTAAAGGTTTTAGACATAAATGTGACATTTATGCAGTATGTGCAGTGCTACAGAGAACACACACACACACACACACAGCTTTAATCAAATTTTTTTTTTTTTTTTTAATATTTCATTCCATTTAACTGTCTTCTTGTTTTTAGTTTCACCCTATACTAAAGCCCAACTCCCTTGCTCGCTCGCTTTCTTTCTCTCTCTCCCTCTCTCTTACGCCCCCTCTTGTCCTGACAATGTGAAACTGCTCTCGGAGCGATGCACAGTCATGCCCATCTCTCAGTTTTACTGGGTCAGCCCACTGACATTCACAACTCTTCAGTTAACCTTTGTTATCTTAAACTTGTATCTTCATTATTATTAACTCATTAAGTAACACAGAGGTAACATACTGGCTTTCACACGTTTGCTTCCAAAGCATTTTTCAGTCTTTTGTTCAGCTGTCGACACAAGCCTTAGCGCTGCCACAGAACAATATTAACACCGCATAATCGATCACCACCTTACTCAGTGTTATTACTGTTATCACCCCCGGTGCTACAGTCACTGAGAAATCTATGCACCTGCCAGTTTTATACTGGAACACCACCGGGAAACCAGGTCACTACAACCACTGCTGAACCCTAAAGACAATTATATTATGTGAAACTGTTGTCAACCAATCTTCAAGACTACAGAAAGGCACATTATGTCTATTGTCATTTCAATTTTCTACATAGAATAAAAGCTATATGTTTGATAGATATAAGTAAAACCTGGGGGAAATGAAAATAAAATAAAAAAACAAGCAAAAAACTAATGTAGGAGAAGGAAAAAGAAAGAAGGGTAAGGACAAGTGCTTTGTCAAACTGAGAGCTGCCTAGGTTAGCTCGGAGCGATACGTGTTTTTATTCTCTGTAGTCTGTGGTGTGTTTTTTTCTTTTTTGTTTCCAGGATCCCAGTGACGAAGTCTTCAAGAGATCAGAGGAACCAAGAGAGACTGTCGTACCGAAGAGCTAACCATTACTGCCGCCTCCACAGTCTCTCTTGCTCTATACTCATATGTACATACACAGACACACACATACACAAACACAAACACACACACACACACACACACACACACAAAACATGAATCCTGTGTCCTGTGTCACAACACTCCGATCGTTTTGAGACCTGGGCTGGGGGTTCATGCTGAGAGGTAAGCACCATCGTTCTGAACCTTTTCTTAATATATTAAACCGTACTGTATCCTGACATGCAAGGCCTAACTAGATACGGCTGACATGGCTCTGCTGGTGCACTTAAAAGTCTGAAACGCGAGTAGATAACTACAGTAACCTGCCATAACTGCTGACTAAACAAAAAAATCTTACCCTAGAGACACAGTTTAGGCTCTGCAGTTTGTCACATCTGCATGTTGCAATCTAGAAAAGCCTACATTTTCTAAATACGCCAAGCAAAAGCTTCCTTAATGACAATGTGAACGCACTTGACTTGAGACTGCAATGCCTGCACCAAGTATCACTTTTGATGACTTTTATCTGTTGTCACAAACCTGTTCATTGTTCATTGTTCATCTATGTAACACCATTGTTATTCAGTTTAATTGTGTGGGGAATGAGATCTTTAGATGCAAACATGTGAAAACGTATTTTTCGGATCATCCTGAAAGGATGCAAGCAAACGTAGTAAATTATAAAGTGCAGATAATAGCAAAGGCTTTTTACCTACACTTAAGTCAATCTTGAGCTGGATTTTATATGATCTGAAAGGAAATATAAAGGCGTTTGGGTGTTTCGTCTCGGTGGTATCCAGAGGGCCTAGCTTCTGTAAGAGTTTCTACTATAGGTTAGGTCTTATATTCATGCGTTTTTGAAAAACGTCAGTAGTCTTCTGAGGAATTGTTACATGAATACACTTACATGTTCTTTGGGGGGACTGTGAAAGCCAAGTATCCACTTACTGGTGCTCTTAAAATATGTATTCCTGACTATTAGTCTGTGGATGACAGCGTACTTTCGTATCAAACATTCGGTTCATCAGGAGCTCACAAACTTTTCCTAATTGTTTTGGTTGTCAGACTTCCCGGCTGCACCAGAAGTCCCTCTGGATATTTAACCCCGTACCTCTGAGTAAGTATCGTGCCTCTGTGCTGATAAATATATGCATTTAAAAATTCGCAGCTCACATTTTTATGTCAGAAAAAATTTGCAAAAGCTGGCGTGTTAGGCGGCAATTACAAATCTGAGATAAGTATAACGGGACTTCATTTAGGGTGGGAGAGCTTCCACTGGCTCAATTCTTTGCATAGTTCACACGGATACAGGCCTCATTAAATTCTCAAACTTGAACTTATTCCAAAGGAAAGAATGCAATTATGTACATTTTTTCATTGTCAAATAAATTGCAGTTCTGTTCCTCTGATTTTTAAATGTCTGAATTGTGTCAGTTGTTCAAGTTGCAGGATATTGCGTACAAAATGAACCTGCAATGAAAGTTCATTCTTGTTCTCCCAGATGTCTCAGAATGGCTCATGTGCACAGGCATAACATTTACATACAGATCTTTATGTAACTGCTACATAAAACATTTGCTTTTGTTCCATAGGTTTGATTCAGTCAGTAAATTCAGGATATATACACATAATAAATACAACTAAAATGAACATGAAACATGCATGTTATCTTAGTTTGCTTTAATGATCTGAAGGTGTGGCCACTGTAGTACGTATTTCTCATTAGAGTGCAGTGTCATTAGTTTTTAGGCGTCAGTGCCTAGGCGCTATTAGTCAAGGACTTATAACTAGATTTTTTGTTTCTGTAATGAATGTTACCACAAGATTGTGGTAACATGGTTGTCATGCACCATATTCACAGTCTCGCAGATAATTAATGTTAAAAGGACTGTCTTTTTCCAATTTTTATTCAGCAGTAATTTTTCAGCAGACGTAAAATATGAGCGATTAAAAAATCCCTTTCTTCCAAGGCCATCTAGGCCTTTAGGCGTTAGTGCTGGGTCCAATTCTGCGAAGGATTTGAAAACAAATCTTGCAATGAACCTTATTATTAAGCGTAATCGGCTACTGTTTTTTATTTCAAATGGTAATATAAAAATAAAACCACACAGAAATACGAACCATTTTATTACAATTTATTCCATTTCTTGTCATTTAAGTGACCAAGTATATATTGTAGCGTTACATTTGTTCATGAGCACAAACCAAGTGAGGTAAAGAAATCAGAATAAGTGTTTCAATGTTTAGGAAATCAAATAATCCCACAAGTCCCCCATGAAATAGTTATGGCACGGTGCCAACAAAATGATGTGTAGTTATTGTGCTTCTTGTATATACATACAAACATTAGGCCATTTTTTCAGAAAAAAAGGTTTTTTGAAGAACCACTTTTGTTTCCCTGTAAGAGGTTTTCTGAAATCCTTCAAAATCTGCAGAATCTCTGCATAACAAAGAGACTTAAAACTAATTAAAGATTCTTCCTGTATGTCCAAGCCAAGAACCATTTACGAACTAAACTTATTTTCTGTTATGTGGATAACTTTTAATATTTCCATTATAGTAAGACGTTCTACCTTGATATACATGAATTAGTGTTTTCTTGGAGAATATGTGGTAAATATTTTTAGATTTTAGGAATTGGGTCATCTGTATGAATATCTTTACCACATATTCTCCAAGAAAACCGCATTTCTTTTGTAACAAGATAAAAACTTCTTATTATAAGGGAAATATTAACGCATCAAGTTATCTGTATAACACGAAACAATCACAGAAGCTTTACAGTCTGTACATACTTGAACTCTGCAGTCTTCAGTCATTTTAAAAGATTCTGCCGCTCGATTATCCAATCCTGTTATTGTCCTCTGTTTAACTATCACGCATGACCTTTTTGCATTCACAAAGTTGAACTAGATGGAGGGTTAGAGAGTAATGGAAATGGAGAGAAAAAAGTCCAAATCACTCTGTTTTCCCCCCTCCTCTGTTCATTCTTTCACACATCTGACAGAAAACTAGACTAAAAGCCTCCACAACCTTCCCTTCTTTTGAATCCCGTTTCAGTTCCTTTGTCTCTGCTTCAAGCTCAAGCTTTGAGACCTCTGTGTGTTTCACAACGGCGCGTTGTTAGGCCTAAGAATCTTTCACAATTGTTTGTCAGAATAGTTATCTATGGAAATCATCACAACGTCTGTACTTTCTCCACTTTAGCTATAAAGGACACATTTGCTAGCTTTTAAGAAAATATAAATTTTTGTCTGGCCAAATGTTTCTCAGTCTGTGACGCGCTGTCTTACACCTCCAGTCTCTCACCCACTCTATGATAATGCTGAGGTTAATGGAGCTGACTGTTACAGGTAAAGGAGCACTGTACCGACCTCACTATTAGCATTCACCCACATTATCCTATTGAACTGAACCCACAATGTGTGTGGGCCAACTACATCTGCATATCTCATTGTGTGTGAATTGATTTAACTTTCTATTATACAGAGCCTTCAAAGTCTGTACAGCATTATAGAGACTATTTCTATTTTTGCTTGAGTACTGTGCTATATGTACTGTGTATATGTGAGTTATTGTAGTTATTAAATTGAGCTGTTAAGGAGTAAAGTTAAAGAGTTAATCAAAGTGAAGACTATTTAACTTTGTCCTTGCAAAAATAGATTTTTTTTAAAGTTTACTTTTACTTTTGAGCTATTTTTAAAAAAAATATTAATTCCAAAAACATTTATGCTTTCTATGCTTACAACCTGGGGTACAATAAAGGCAAATCGCATTTAGGATACACAATTAAAGGATCATGTTGTACCTTTAAGGGCAAATTTAGATTTTTGGTAACTCTGAAGACAAAAGTCTATCCTTTTGCCGAGTAGTTTCTTTATGTAATGCACTCGTTGCAGAGGTGTCTTGCTTGGCTTTGTCTACTTCTACCAGAGTAATTAAGTGAAGAAAGCAATGTATTTACTTGCGTGTGAATTTGGGTTACTCTGCCTGCCTCGCTGTGTACCACAGAACAGACGGCTGCTTCCCAGCAACAACACACTTTCCAACACACTGGAAAAAAGACACAGCAGAGGCCCAATCTCCAAACGCAACATTAGACCCTGTCTGATATGTTTGGCTCTTAAAGCTATATCAGTATAGCAACAGCTAGCTTTCTAGAGTCTATATGGGTTTAACAGGTCAGAGAAATCAGCCGCTGGAATGTGATTGTTTTGTTTCAATTTGATTATGCATCAAACTCTTTTGGATATTTTAGAAAATCCAGGTTTCTCTCCCTTCACAGTAATCAGTATCGACACATGCTTCAAAAAAATCTGTGGGCTGAAAGTTCTAAGTGTAATCTGCACAGAACAACAACTTCCCTTCCCTGAAGAACCTTTCAATGGACGGTTCTTTGTATATAAGTGTTTTTGTATATAAGTGTGGGGAACCTTTTCAAAGAACCTTTAAAACAAATGTCCACATAATGCAAACTTTTTTGAATTAGTATAAATGTTACACATTCTGTTCTTTAAGTTATATTAAGCGTCTTTGAACATAAATGACAGGAAAAAAAACCTTATTTAAAAGTGTACAGATACTTTGTACGGTTCACCGCCAACTAACAGTGGTTACAAACTCTGTGGATGCAGTTGTATGTAAGGTCCAGATTGTAATATATCTGCCCTGTTATGATTCTATACATCCAGGAAAGATGGTTAAATCATGCTTGATCCAGATGTTGCCCATTTGCAGACTGCAATAATTACTCCCTCTGCACATGAAGGAGTGTAATGTAAACTGGATCACTGCCTTTCTGGAACTTTTGCCCCGGAAACCTTTTAGGTTGAGGCCATTATTTGTCTTTGGAGATTAACAAACTATGCATTCATTACAAATGTGTGGTTATGTGGTGGGAGAAATTGGTACATTATGTTTAAAGGAAAAAAAACATTTTTAAGCAAAACTGTATAGAAACTGTATAGGTCGGGACAATAAATCTTCCTAGACAAGCAGCAAAAGGCCTCCATTTAGCTTCCTGCCCCCAAAATATTACTGAAATATTTATCATAAAGTTACAGTGTCGTTCACCAGCTTTCCTGGTGAACGGCATTAAATGCTGGCTATAGTGCTTGTTATCTACAAATAGAGGGGTTGTAGTATGTGAACTTTGCTCGTACTGAATTATCATGTGCAATTATATTTTGGGCTTGTACTAATTAATAACAATAAAAAAAATCTGTTAAATTGCTTAAACCATCATGTAAATCGTCAGTGACTACAATGTAACCACAATATCTACTTAATTAATAAATTAACATGAGTTTATTTTACAGGCATTTCTTTGTCATAGCTCATTAAAATAAAGTGGGTCCTCAATACAAAATTGACAGAAGCCTAAATTTCAACTTAATTTTAAAATGATTTTGAAAAAAGCACATCCTCCATCTTCAGAGCTGATATGCAGCATTAAAAATTCGTCCAGTAATCTTGATATTCTGATAAGCTGCAGCTGTACAGCAAGAGCTAGTTTCAATCTGAAAGTGCTTCAAAGCGTTGAATATTTTAGAAAATACAGTTTTTTCTCACTTCAGAGTAATGGAGATTGACATATTGTTTCAATTCCAAAATATATTTTAGTGCCATATTTTAGTTAGTAACACATACAGGTTGAAACAAAAAAAGAGTACAAGGACTGGAAATAATAACACACATTATGTGAAAACAGGCGACAGTGCACAAGCAAAGTCTCCAGAGTATCATAGAGTATATATCTGTTTTACATTCTGTGAGATAATTAGATAACAGATACTGTAAAAATCTACCAGGAGGAGGCAGGAATGATAACTGGCTGCTCTCCTGATTTCTAAGTGTTTGTAAATTATTGAATTATCCTATATGTGCATGTTGTGGTGAAGGATGCAGCAGAGCTGAAGAGGACAGAGAGGGAGAGGGGGAGGAGAAAGAAGGGTGAAGAAGGGAGCTACGCAGGGGAACCACTGTGTGTAGGAGGAACGACGGGTAGAGAGAAAGAGTAAAAGGTGTGATATACCGAGCCGTGTATGGAAACTATACTTATGTTGTGGGGTTGCGGGCATGAGAGAGCTGCATGTAGAGAGAGAGGGAGAGAGAGAGAGAAAGAGAGGGGAGCGGAGGCGGGATGTACGGAGGTTTCCCTTGTCCACTTCCTGCGCTGTTGTTGTTTCATGGTCAACTTCCTGTCACATGACTTCATAACACCACAGATCATCTTTGGCTTTAACAAAAATGCTTCTTCTCGCCCACACAAATACACACAAACTGACATAAACACTCACACAATGTGTTCACGCACACACACAAGCTTACACTCTGACATGCATACGCGCACACACATACACACACAAAAGTGTTGACAGGAAGCTTTGCCACTCGCATATCGTATACACACACACACACACACACACACACAGGCACACATGCACACACGCACACACACACACACACCCACACTCTACCTGATCAAGGCCTACATGTCGACTCATACGCTTTTCAAACCTAAGACGCAGTGAGTCACTCACCACACGAGATGCTCAAGATAACGCGTTTAACCATGTGAACAATGGTTTTGGCAGAGGTTGTGCTTCTACACTGATCGGAGACCAGTTTCGCGGTTACTTGTAGATAATGTTAACGCGCAGATGGTAAGCGATTCAGCGTCGACATAAAAGGATTTTCATTCCTGAGTTTGAACAGCAGGCCACTCGCACACACAAAGTTATGTTGATCCTTAACCAAGGCCTCACGAGAGACATGAACTCTGGATTTCAGGAAGCTTTCCTTTATTACTTTCAAATTAACCAAGACCTGATCGGACATCGCTCAGGAACTGATTCTGAATCCCATTTGTCACTGTGAGTAGTTGCTGCATCACTTGGCATGCTGGAAGATGACTATAAATAGACTGAGCGGGAGAAAAAAATATGAGGGATAGGACGAGAAAGAGAGACAGAGGGAGATCCGTGACTCTTTCCCCAGGATGTGGCTTTCTTTTTGGGGTTTTAGGGGTGGGGTTGTCTCTGTGAGTTACCTTTTGATCGGCGCCACCTGCTTGTATGTGCGTATTCATATGTGTGTTCCTGTCTGTTTGAGTGTGGGTGTGTTTTCACATGTTTGTGTGTATGTATCACACAGTGGGGAGTCAGAAAGAGAGAGAGAGAAAGAGAGACAGACAGACAGACTGCACATGTGAAAGTGTTATACTTAGTAGAAGAGATCACATGCTACAGAGCATCTAAGCACGCTGTCTAGCAGGAAAAAAATATAAAACTAAACTGAAGAGAAAGAAAGAGGCATGAGAGAAAGACAGGTGAGTGACGCAACAGCCAAACCAAAAAATATATATATATTTTATATAGACAAATGTGACAAAGTGGTAGGCAAGAAACTGAGGACGAAGCGTGAACCAATCGAAAGTACCTACTGTTGTCAAAGTGGTTGGGGCTGTCGTAAGTCTAGCAGCACTACAGCACACCATTTCTCTTCCTCTCGCAAGTTTTCTTTTTCTTTTTCTTCTCTCTGCTTGACTTTCAGCGCTGACTGGTCTTCAATATCTGGAGAGACCAGAGATATAAAGAACTGACAATTGAGGTAAACACTTTGACCTCTCAAACTTTCAGGCAGTCAGGCAGTCCTTCCTCTGATCTAGAATTTAACATAAAATTTGATCTGTGTGTGTGTGTGTGTGTGTGTGTGTGTGTGTGTGTCTGTCCCACAGTCTTCACAGCTTCTAAGGTGCTGTGATGGCTGTCCTGTGAATACTCCAGCTTGGCAAATCAAGAGCTTTTAAGTTGTCCCTGACTCTCTCTCTATCTCACACATTCATCTGCAGATCATGGCCGACCACACTTCTCTCCATCCTGCTGAGTCTCTGGCCTTCTCTGCAATGTACCGCTTTCAGACACAAGGTCAAAGGTCAAGCCAAGCTCTTTTCCAGAACAGTTCTGCAAGCAGACTAAGCCAGTATGGCGACAGCAGCAACCTCCTGTGTGAGCCCACCAACAGCTGTGCAGCTACCGGAAATGGAATGAACGGAGTCGAGGAACAGGTCAACCCCGCTTACTGGGATTTGGAGTCGTCAGTGTCATCTCAGCCGCTTGCGCTGAACAGAAGCAAAGCCCTCGCCGCAGTGTACGAAGACGAATGGAATCCTAACTCCCAGCAACATGATGGACTGCAGGATTATGGCGCCGCGGGAGGGAATCATCAAAAACTTGATTCATTTTCTGAAGCATTTTATAGCCGAAGCATTTGTAGGATTACCGGAAGCAGCAGTGAACCGGGGGGTTACAGTGGTGCTCCGAACAACTCCCCTCCTCCCCCTCTCCCCTCTCTTTCCTTCCCTCTGCTTCTCAGTCCTCCTCCCACCCCTCTGCCCCCCTCCTCTCTCTCGCCTCCCAAACGGGCTCCTCATCCTGCTGCACAAACGCTGAACCAGGTGCAGTCGCAGTCACCGTCTGAAGGCCCCTTGAGGTTCTTTCCACCGCTTCCATTCACCAGCTCAACTCTGCCAGGCAATTACACTCCTGCCCACTGGCTGGCACTTCCCACTGATGCTGGTGAGAGTGGAGATATAACGCAGCAACTCCCTCAGGATCCGAGCCCATCCTCAAACTATCCTGAGGGCATGGGGCTTCATTCAAGACATCTGGGTGCTACGCAGAGAGACACAGGTATCTTAACTTCTACTGGTAACTTCTACTGGTAACTTCTACTGGCACTGCCGGTTTTTCCACTACTGTTTCCCCCAAGTCACTTTCTTAGAAAGCCTGACTTTTATCAAGTGTTACTGAAATATCAAACATCTCTCCTCTCTCAGACTGTTCTCTTGAGACATCTCCATGTTCACCTCTAGCCCAGCATTCTCAACCCATTCCAAAGCTTGTGGGGCATGACCCTGTAATCTCTGAAGATCACATGACATGGTCTCAGGTGAGCTCTCGGGGACCTTTTCACTAGTTTAATGGAAATGCAAAAACATGTCATGTATGTTGTCTGTCAAACTCTTTTAGGGAAGTTACTAATAACTTTTTTCTGCAATGGGATTATTGTACCTGTAAGCCTGTTAATGTAGGTAATCTTATTACTCATTACTTTTCTTTTAAGATACTCGCTAAAACCCACATAAACCTTTACCAAAAGGAAAGTACAAGGGAAAACCCAATAGTCCTTTCAGTACTAATTTACTTCATTTACACATATAAAGAAATATCCCACTAAACTTCATTTGAAAAATAAGGCCACCTCTCTCTAACTTTTTTCCCCGTACAGCCAGTTATGCGAGATTATAATGATGAATCAAGCTGAAAATGAAAAAAGCTTAATGAAAAAAATGTTGTCAAGCATACTATGTATGCATTCACTGAATGAACATGAAATCCGGCCTAGTTGGGTGAAGTTGAAGCAGTTTCTTCTTAAGCACATGGATTTCTATCCATCCGTTTTAAATTACCATGACCAGATGACAAACAGTTTGCTTGTTACAATCACAGTGTTAGAAAGCCTTTCCATCACTCTCGCATTGCAGGGCATGCACTAAATGGAATGAATTACACTGCGTTGTTACAGTAAAAATCATGTCATTACCGTAATGCTTTGCTTTGTACTTTACCCCCCACCCAACACTGCTGTCACCTGACATTTTGAACAAGTCTGATTTTAGACTCAGTACGTGAGGTGCTAAATGAGTAGAGTTTCTAGTTTACAATGCTATTCAATAAGACAATCTTGTTGTAGCTAATTAAATGTACACAAGCTAGGAATGTTGCGTAGCACTGTGTGATGGCGGATATATTGGCAAGGTTAAAACCCAATATAATGCCTCCACTCATATATATTCTTTTTTCTATTTTCACAGACAGTCCAGTCATCTCAGTCTTTCTGCACTCCACTCCAGTCACACACTGAAGAAGGGCAGAAAGGCAGTTTTGGGCTCCAGCGTTTTTTATGCTTGTCCAGCTCACAGGTATGTGCAGACAATCCTGGTGGACAATAAACTAATTCCTTTTCACAAAATCCCATCTAATTCCTGTAAAATATCACTTCAATACTGTACCTAGGGGATGATATAAACAAATAAGTCTGTATAATAACGCTTGTCTGAAGCTGCAAAAATTGGCAAAATGGGTGAAAATGCTGTATTTTTAATTTTTTTTTATAGAATACCGCCTCAGCAATGTACACTGGAACCCCTTTTCAAAGTGTCCTTAAATCAGGAGTACAGGGGGACAATTACTGGCACTCAACTCCCCATTATACCCCCCCTCCAATGCTTAATCCCACACGGAGTGGAACAGGTCTCTTCTGCAACCTTCTGCCGCTGCTGGAAAACAGGGGACTATGGTCAGAGGAAACAGGTCGACACGGGTAAGAGTCCTTTAAAATAGTAGTTCATCTCAAATTTCCTTTTGATGCCAAATGTAGTTGATCAGCCTGAGAGATGTTTGGTGTCAGAGGGGTAACACTTTACAAAAAAGGAAAATTGTACTAGGAGTCCAGACATTTTAAAGACAACTGCCACTACTGTTTTTCTTTGTGGTGTGCTTTTGTAAATTGTATAGTGTCAGAAACCACATAATCCATTCTCAATCAACTGAATATGGTTTGAGGTAAGTCTGTGATGATTTAGGCTTGTGGTATTGCTATGCAGTACAGTTTAACAATCCTTTACTTGTTATCTGCATTAGACTTGTGGCCCCAGCTCTAACGATAACCACTCCTCTATCTCTGATTTTCCACTCAAACAAACAGCTGTGTGAACATAGGGCCAGAGTTTCAAGCTGAGTTACCAGATCTGATAAAAAGGGAGGAGTCTGAAGAGTGGCCAGAGGAATCACAGCATGAGGAGTTACTCTGGAAGCCATGGGCAGAGTTAAAGGAGAACGACGCCCTACAAGAGCGTGGTAAGAACAGAAAAGAGCTATTGACTATAATTGATTTAAAGCACATAGACTGTGGTATTTAGTGTATACTTAAGGGGCTTTCAGACCAAACGCGGCATGCGCTGCGCTCGCCGCGAGGGTTTGCGCTTCCTCTCAAAAAACAGCGAGAACGAGCTGCGCTTGTCGCCCGGCTCAGCGCAAAAGTGGGCGTGGTTTTCTACACTCTCCTGTCCCGGCTAACAGAGTTAACATTAGCACTAGCTCTGTTAGCACCAAGAGAGAATATGCTGTGGGCTTTGTAGATTCTGAACACTCAGAGACTTTTAAGA
>JBBPDC010000011.1:11010449-11025221 GCA_037974485.1 Hemigrammopetersius urotaenia | reverse complement strand
CACACACACACACACACACACACACACACACACACACACACACACACACACACACACACACACACACACAGCATTTCTTGTTCTTAGGAGTAGCAGTAGCAGTAATGAGAAGGATGAAGGGAAAAAAATGGCTCAACTCTTTGAGCAGGCCACAGATATCTCAACTGGGATGGACATCCCTTCAAGCCGAACAAAGATCAGAGCATGAACTCCTTCCACTTGCTCCTAATGGACACAGATACAAAAAAGTGATCAGTAAAACAGTAGACAAGTTGTTAAACCAATAGATCAATTAATTTGCATTTTCCTGCTTCCAACACATCAACTTCAAGATGCCTAATGTGTCACACTCCCTGACGTGTACCCCTGACATTCATGATCTTCACTTTACCCGTCAGTTGTCTTAACATCCATTTTATATCTTCAAAGTGGACCATCAGGTTACACATACATACATAAAGTGTACAGAAAGATGACAGCTTGAAATTCCAGCAGCACTGTCCAACACCAACATGCAACAATGATGTTAGAGTCAATACTGTGCTGGGAATAATCCACCAACCAATCTTTACCTACTGAAAGGTAGTCCTGTGGGTGTATCTAATAGTGTCTTCTCAGTGTATATGAGCATCGAGTCTACAGCAAGTTTGCTTGAAGGTGAAGTTATTAAGTGTGTTTTGGCCTGCACTGTAGGATAAAGGAATAATAAATAGCAATCAATCAGACCACAGCTCTTTTCCATTTGGCTTCACGTAACCTACAAACAAACGAACCTGTAAGGCTTTGGGGTTAGTGGAAAACAAACATAACTATATGCCAAATGTATGATAGGAAGCTTTAAACAATTTGAATATTAAAGTATGTGAATTTACCTTAGACTATTCACTGCACAGACAGAAAGGACATACAGAGCATGTAATTTCTAACCTTGAGCATATAGGAGAATGGTGATGAGTAGGCACTGCGCAGAAGCATTCGGGTAGATGTGGCAGTGATGTGGTACCCTAAGGCTTCAGCCTCCTTCATTGAAAAGTAAGCACTGTGAACATCACCTGGTCCATAGAAGACCACATGCCTCAGGTGGAGCTTTCCACCTCGGTCTTCAGAAGCCTGGACTCATTTATACAACAGGAACATAATAGCTGAGTAGGCATCCTTTCCAACAAGCAGAGACCAGTTTGTTCAGCTTTACATCTTGTATTCTAAACTTACAAGAATTATTTTGCATGTACCTTAGAGTGCAGATTAGGCCCAGTCACTCCTTTATCTGAAAGAACTGGGAAATGCCATCGAATGGAAACCTTAAAAGAAATACAATTTCAGCTTCGAGTTTAAGGCCAAGTCAAATATGTTGCAGGAAGTGCTGTTGTCCCACCTCCCTGTAGTTCTCTTCACAGACTATCTCTCTCAGACTCCAAGGTTGGGTCAGAGAGCAGAAAAGCTTCAGTGGGTAAGTAACAACACTCCCGTTAGCCTGCCTGTTGATGACCTGCACTTGGAGTCTGAATTCAGTGTCATTCTGTAGCCACATAAAGGCAGAACACAGTCAGCTTCCTGTTACAAACAACTTGCACTAATGATTTGAAAACATAGGACCTTAAAGTCAACCTGAAATTAAAACTGACCTTGTTGCCTCATGTTATATCATTTAAGTCATTTTTTTTAATTGTTTGATCAAATTATACTGATTTTGCCAGTTTTTAAACGATTTTCTGATTTGAAATTGTTCCAGTGCATCCACAGACAACGAAAAATATCAACCAATATGGTTTCACCTCAACCACATTTCACCTCATATCCATCATTCAGAATCTTGGAGTCAAGACAGAAGAGTAAATATAACTTTAAAACAACTATGCCAAGGACATTTGTGGCCCAAAAGGGTAGACATGTATTGTTAAAAAAAATCTGAGGCAGTAAGCTTGTCTACAACAACCATTTCCACATCAAAGCACTTTGAATGACTGTTTAAATCTTAAAGATTGAACGGAGCATTTGAAAAACACTGGACTTCCCTTTTAAAATGTTAATAATCATTGACATTACATTAATGCATGCAGAGTGAAACAGGATGTCTAACCTACCCTGTTGTCTACATAGCAGGCAAGGTAAGAGGCCCTGAGCACAAGATCGCCACGGTGATCCAACACCACAGTGTAGCCACATTCTGCAGCCCTCTGGCTAGACAGGACGTGGATGCCAGCACTGTCTGTGAGACAGGAAATTAAGTCATTTTTTACTGAGAAGAGACAGCACACGGTGCATACAATTGCTGGCCACCTTGTTAGAAACATCTACCACACCGGCATACAGTTATAGTCCATCTGTTGCTGTGCACAATTTGTGTTAGCCAAGTCGGTGTAATGTTTATGTTAGTTGTCCTCTAGCCTGTCATTAGAGGTCAGTATCTGACCATAGAACTGCTCTAGGCTGGATTTTTTTGGGTGGCAGACCACATTCTACCTAGCAGTGATAGTACTTGTATAAACCCCAGCAATACTACTGCGCCTGATGCACTTGTACCGGCACCCCCCCCCCCCAACCCCACCCCCCACCGATGTAGTAGTATCACCATAGCTTGAGAATGGTCAACCATCCACATTCTGTAACTGTACACCTATAAGGCACATTTACAACATGTAAAGTGACCATTTGTCATCAGTGAACACCACAGTACACAGTGTGAACAGCACAATATTCTTTCTCTGCATTTAACCCACATACCCAAGCGAAGCAGCAGGCAGTCAGAACCACCTGGGGAGCAGTGTGTGGGGACGGTACCTGGCTAATAGGTACCACTAACAGTCCTGGGGTACCTATAAGCTTCTGACCGCAGGGGCAACACCCTAACCGCTAGGCATCCAGCTGCCCGTGAGGTGTGTCCAGTGTGTAAGTATAAAGTAAGCGTTTCTAATACAGTGGATTCTGAGGATAAATAATAGTCATTATTTATGCTTTACCTTCAATGTTAAATTGCACTGTGCTCCCCAGAAAACTGGTCTTCACAGACAACCAGAAGTGCCGGTCATGACACTTTGATGTAAAGGTTCCTACAAAGGGAACATCATCATCACAAGACTTGAAGTCACTTCTAGTTTTTTTCCCTCTCTCACACATGAGCAAACCACACACATGAAAGAATTTCACAGGTTTTTCAAAGAGCAGTTCTTGAGGATTCCCATATATAGAATAATAAAACAGTAGTTGCGCAACAAACCACACACTTCTACAGCTCTGGGGGGAAAAAAAAGACCACGGTCATTTATTTTTAAATCAGCATCTCTGAGTATGACAACCATTCCATGCCAGTGTCTGTTAAATGTCTACACAATCACCTTATCCTGCTTTATGAGCTACTGATTGGGTGATGAACTGAATTAAATCTTATACAATGAAGAAAGTATAAAACCACTGCTGTAACTGACACTCTCCTCTTCCAGTGTGACCAGTTGGATGGTAAAAATCTACTAGACGTGTGTCAAAGGTAATTGCTGCCGTTTTGATTAAGAGTGAACAAGAGACTTGTTTTGTAAACACTGCATCATTTCTCTTATTTAGAGAGAAATGTCAACAGTCCTTAAAAATGAAGGCCAAGCTGTTTAGTTCCATACCTGCACCTATATTATTACAGTAGTCATCCCCCCCGAGCTCCTATATACTTTATATACTGCATTGCTAACCAGCATGGGTGTTTATAATTTTACTATTTAGTGTGGTGGTATGCAGTTTGCAATGTAGCCAGTAATCTGGTCAGTGTGGGAATTGCTTCTGTGCAAACTTCGTTTCCGTTTGTGGTTACCGGGTGATGGCATCACTTTTCTGTTTATCAAGGCTGAGTCATTTGAGTTTGATTAATCATGTGAACTTCCCATTTCTTTTTAAAGGATTACTTTGTCTGAAATCTGAAACATGACAGTTCAGTTGAATAAAATGTAAAAGCATGATAACCAATAGACTGCCGCAACAATCTAACCAGGAAGGTAAAGGAGGACATATGCAAGACATCAAGCATTTACAACCATTTCAAATAACATATTTTTAAAAAATCACCACATTAATTGGGAGCAACTACACCATGGACAAAAGTATTGGGACACACCTTTTTTCCCCCCCAGGGTTCGGCCATCAGCAGACCAACTTTGTGGACAGTTTGGAATGAGTTTGGTATGAAAGAATTGACTGGTACAGAACCCTGACCTCAAACTGAGATCATAAGCCAGGCATTCCCATTTATAACCTCATAAATGCTCTACAGAATAAATGGGCACAAATTCCCAAAGAAACTCTAAACTCAAAATCTCGTGGAAAGCCTTCCAAGGAGAGTGGAAGTTGTTACAGCTGCAAAGGGGGACTAACTCCATAATAAAGTTTATGAAGTTCAACGCAAGGTCATTGAATTCTCCGTTGGTATAATGGTCAGACGTCCCAATACTTTTGTCCATTTCATGTAAATTAGACTAACCTCACTGTGCCAGTTTACACATTACAGGCCTTGCGTTACAGTACGCCTATGCTGTCAGCAAAGTGCCTTATGAAATTAATGTTAAAATTTGGAAACCTTTTACTTACCAGCAGATAGAGTGGTGGAGCAGCCGAGAGGCAGGCTCAAGAGCAGGATTCTACGGAAAGAGACAGTATTTGTAACCTGTTTGTATCATGATACTCTTTTCTCTTGCACACTGTGTGTTTTAAAGGTAGTAAATTCGAATTACACTTGTTGGACAAAACTTTCGTCAATTTAAACTGGTCAGCAACAGAGTGCCTTTAATGCTTACCCCAGAAACATGTTACCAGGCATTAAATACATGAAAATATTGTTTACGTTTTACCAAGTCGCTGAAATGATTCAAGCAGCTACAAGAGCTGACTGTGTTTGAGACCAGCGCCTTTTTGTGCACGCAGGAAAGGGCGTGTTCCAGAGGCGTTCACTTTCTGCAGCTTTTGTATAACACACCTGTTTTTTGGACGTACTTGCACATATTTTAATTTGATTTCTTCAAACGCAGCCAACGTCGAATGGTAAATTGGTATCAGTAGCAGAAAATCCAACTCTGTAACAAGCGTGATAGCAAAATGTACTCAGACAATAAATAAATAAGATCAATGTAAAATATAAAGTCTAAGCAAATCTAATAGTAAATATGAGTATGTTATAGCACAATAGCATAAATATTGCTCATATATACGTGTGTGTGTGGTGTGTGTGTGTGTGTATTATGAATATTATTTTCCTTGGTCGACAGGTCAAACAAACAGACTAGCTAGTGTTGTCCTTTTGCGTTTTTCGTAAGGAACCGCACATTCAGACGGTCCCTTAGCTTCGCCCACATCCCATCTGCAGCATGATCAGGGGTAGGACTCAAAACACGAATTATGTAGAGAAATAGCAGGTTTCTCGTGTATAAAGTGAATGGATGCTGATGGGAAAAATCAATTATTGCATAAAAGCTGCCTTGCGTTCATGTTCTCAAATAGATAAGAGGAGGACAAGAGATGCACTGTTGGTGCGTCTTAAATTTAGGCGTGACTGACAGTGCTCTCGCACTAGCGACAGATACGCGTGTCGATATAAAGCAAATCTAAAGATCTTCTGCTTCATCCATGTGCACGAAGTCGACATGAGTGCAAATGTAAGTAATCTGTGTGATAGTGCTTGTCTATTTGCATGTAATTGCGTTACAGGTTGTGCTATTTATGTTCATGATATGCAAAACGGGATAACATTCGGGGTTATAAGCACAGATTCTGGTAATCAAACTTGAGCAATGACCATTAGGGAAGAAATATTTGATTTCTGGCTGCCCTCCCTTACCACCGATGCTGAGGCTTGGAGGCGTTGCTAGGAGACAGGCAAGGGTGTTGGTAGTGACAGTATAGGCCAGTTTATGTATATCTGTAAAGTGGGGGAATTATTTGGTCAACAGCCAAAATAAAGTAAAAACATGTTACATAAAAGTTATAAATTGATTTGCATTTCACTGAGTGAAATAGATGTTTGATACCCAAGCAAAACATGACTTAGTGCTGGGTGGAGAAACCCTTGTTGGCGAGCACAGCAGTGGAGTTTCTTGTAGTCAGTCACCAGCTTCAGCTCCTCCACAGATTTTCTATAGGACTGAGGTCTGGAGACTGGCAAGGACCCCACTCCAGGACCTTAATGAGCTTGTTCTTGAGCCCCTCCTTTGCTGCCTTGGCAGTATGATTTGGGTCATTGCCATCCTGGGAGACCCACAAACCATCTTCAGTGTTCTGGCTGAGGGAAGGAGGTACTAGTGGTGTTCCTAGTGGCTGTGGTCCCAACTGCCTTCAGAGGCAAGAGACTGCATGGAGCTCCAGACTGAGGGCAGTTGATGGTCAGTTTATATTTCTTCCATTTCCGAATAATCGCACCAACAGTTGTCACCTCCTCACCAAGCTTCTTGATGGACCATTCCAGCCTTGTGCAGGCCTTTGGTCTTTCCTTTAACAGCTCTTTGGTCTTGCCCATGGTGGTGGAGAGGATAGAATGGAAGACACTGATTCTGTGGACAGGTGTGCTTTATACACATACCGAGTTAAGATCAGGAGTATCTGTGATTGGTAGATTGATTGTAATCTGTGTGCAACATGATCATACAGCCAGTCTGTGGGAGCCAGAAGTCTGGCTCGATTGTAGGGGATCAAATACTTACATCACTCAATGACATGCAAAATAAATGTATAACTTTTATGTAACATGTTTTTATCTTGATTTCTGGTCTGATATTCTGTCTCCATAAAAATGAAACTACCTCATGAATTAAAGACTGTTCATTTTTTGTAAGTCAGCAAACTTTCTGCAGGAGATCAAAATTCTGCAAGAGATCAAATAATAATTATTTCCCCCACTGTATGGTCTTTCTAAGTAGCTGCGGTCTAGAAATTGAATTGACTGAAATATTGTCTTTTATTGGAAACAGAATAAAGAAAAAGAACAGAAGAGAAGACTGCAGAATTTCCTGGCTGACCTGGCACTACTCGGATCTTTACAGGTTGGATGTGGATGCAATCATTTAAACAGTAATATATATACCCTATATGTAAACATGCTAAAATGCTGCATGTCTTTTTTACCTTTTGCAGGGTTTCCGTTATTTTCAGCCTTGGCTCAGGGGCAAAGAGGAACTCCTACTGACTGTTGTTAATGAGGATTTGGTAGGTTTCATTCAGTCTCTCTCTCTCTCTCTGATGAAACAAATCTGAAGTTATAGATGTACATTTTACTGTTGATGCTTAATAGTGTCACAGACTACCACTGACTGCTGTCTAAAAGGAACAAGTAACTTTACAGGACAAAGCAACAAACTTCTTTGCTTCTAATAGAAGTCAGTGTGAAATCATAGTCCAGTTCATCACAAAAGCTTTAAACAACAACTGCTCTCCAGGACCTTAATGAAAAATGCAGATACATGGGTTTCTTTGGACTACGAAATACTTTACTGTGCATAGATTTTTTCAGCTAATTTACTTTATTATTTATGGCTGTTATAAGCACCACCTGAGTAAAATTGATTACTCAATATTAAAATCATTGACTTAATTAGACCCTTTCAATGAATGTGTAATGATTAACAGGCATGGTTATAATGCGTATCTTAAATTCTCTTACTGCTATTAAAAAAGCAGTGCCTGATACTAGACATATTTTTTGTGCTTTTTGCCAGATTTTTAAGGTTGAATTTTTTAAAGACTTGATTGTTTAAATTTTTCTTAAAGTATTTTACCATCTTTGAATAGCTGTGCATGGTTTGTCCTGGTTTGTTGTTGTTTAGTTATCTTTTTGCGGTTTGATATTTAAAACCAGCAACAACATCTCTTGTACAGCCTTGAGTGTCTGTTACCTAATATTCATTCTAAACCCATAGGGATGGCGTTCGCCTGGGTTTCCAGTCTCAGTTGCCTCCTCCTTCACCAGTTCGACATGTAGCAGCAGCTACAGCCTGGATAGTGACTATGACAGCTCCCCTTTACCAGGGGAGGAACCTCACCAGAAACCCAGATCACAACTTTCACAAGCCCCTCGACAGCAAGCCAACAGGTAGAGAGTTGATTTGAAAGTTAGTGGTGGAGGGTTGGTGGAGGGATGTACAGCATACTCATCACAGCTCTGTTATTTTCTACAGGAGTAACGATTCCCATCTTCTTCCAGCTTCACCCAGTGAGCAAGAGATAGCTGTGCCTGTGAGCGACTCTTTATCTGCATTCCTTTCCCTCTATATCTTTTTTTTTTATCACTATTATATTATTAAGAGTGAAAATTCAGAAATAACGATCACTGCCCTATAGATAACAATCCTCTTTATGTGTGTAAACACAGGAAATAAACTGCACTCTGTTCCTTATGGCTGGTTATGCTAAATATGGCCGGCCATATGCCTGGATACGATCCAATCATGAGCGACTAGTTAACATTGGAGGCACTGATTCGCTGGTCAAAGACACGCCCATGAAGCTCAAGTCCATCACAGACTGGGTTTCAGCTTCTCAAGGTTGGTGAACCTTTAATATATGGAAACTGTATGTCGCGAAAGGTTAGCCCCGCCCATTCCTGTTGAAGTTATAAGGAATGTTTCGGCCAATCAGAACAGGAGTTATTTACACGGTAACATAAACAGGTCATTCAGTTCCATGAAAAAAAAAGGTTTTGGCACATGAACTAAATCATAAATGTGAAATAATATATAGCTGATGTACAGTCTGACCGTGTAATGGCAACGTGCTCATGCTTTTTTGTTGATTTATTTCCCTTATAGGAACACGAGTGTGGGATGTAGTGAATGAGTTGGTAGGTCTGTGCACTATGCCCCCTCCAGATAATCCTTTCTCCTTGGACATGCGCTACCTCCAGACCCTTCCCCTCCCAGAGCGCTTCCTGGTCACTGGGGCTCTCTTTAATTTCCTGGAGATGATAGTGGTTCAGGGAAGTCGAGAAGAATCCTTCCACGATATGGGTGGGTGCAAGACAGGAAGTTCTGAGCGCACTGAATCTTAGAGCTGATGCTGGTTCGACCATATTTGGAGTTGTGAAGGACAGGCTGGATTTCTGTACATTCTACACAGTTGTCATTGTCGTCATCACACATACATATACATGTTAATCGTAAAAATTGTAGGTCATTTTGTATAATTTTTATTAGCATCATCATGGCATGTTTATACACTAAAAAGCCATAAAAATACTGAAAATGTGTTTCATGGTTTTGAGCTGATGGGGAAGCTGTTAAAACACAGAGAACTTGCTAAGGTGCCGTAGCCCTGAATACTAATCCTTTTTCGTCTTTGCGCCTTCTAGTTGTGAAGGAGATGAAACCCCTGAGACGACTTCATTTCCAGAGTCTTGTTGAGCTCCAGAAGCTCCGTAGCCTACGAGTCCCTCACTGCCAGACCCCTCAAGTGACCAGTGAATGCCAAAGCACTGAGATGGTCCAGTCTGGACATCACAACAAGCTGTTTGCACACAAAGAACAGTAGCAGTTGTTCAGAGGTAAGAACTGAGATGGCGTTCAGAAATACCACTATTGTGTGGAAGTTGTTTCCACCAAGTACTTTTGGTGCTAAATCATTTAACTGTTTCTTTAAAGTATTGTTTTGGAGATCAAAACTGCCCTGACGTTGCAGTTATTCTATAAATTGTAAAACATTTTGCTAAGTTCCAGTCAGGTCCACTGTTGCCTGGAAACAAGACTTGCCAATAAATATTAAATACAGTTCTTTGTAAGAAATTGGATCTGTATTTTTTGTGTTGCCTTGTGATATTCAAGGTCTATTATGTTTTGTGTTATTACCAAAAACACATTGTTCATTTAAGGGTGTTTATTGGTCTTCAGAAAAAGTGAGACTAGCCATATTTGCTAGAATGAAGTTGAAGTCTTGGTGGATTTTTGAGTAGTTGTAGGCTAGTTTTCCTTCTGTGCACACATTTGTTTTGGCATTAAGTGTATAGAATGCTTTTTATGACATCTTGCATAAGGGTTTATGGAGTATCTTATTGCAAAAATCCTAAGCCTAAAGTCACATGACATTCCAGGGGGGCGCTTCGTTTTAAATCTTCAAAGGAATTCAGTTTCACTGGGAACCAAAGCAATAATCTTCCCCTGAAGACACAGTAAAGTCTCCTTTCAGTTGTTGCCAGTTACCTTTTTTTCCAGTGAGAGATTATATAAAACAAAGACAGAATTATTGTATAAAAGTTTAAAATTTTTAATAAGATATACATTTAAATACATACACGATATGTAAAACAAAAGACATGCACATTCATTAGACATAAAAACCCTTGAGCACACATACAGATCCTGAAGGCAGGTCTGGTGTCTTTGTAATGCAGGTTACACTTAAATATACTTTAGATTAAAACCAGCAAGGATAAAATATCCTAAAAATTAGTGCCTGCCAGGCACTATAAGCTACTGAAATATGCAGCTAATGTCCAGTCGGAGCATGTAACAGCAAGACTAAGCAGGCTGATGGATGTTTAACAGTATATTTGGACTAGTCGACCAGTTTAGAAACGTTACGCTAAGTCATACATGACGGATGCTTGACACTGTTCAAACCCGGCTTAAGTTTGTTCACTTTCTCCCTCTCTCTCTCTCTCTCTCTCACACACCCACACCTCTGCATATGTTAGCATAATCAGCATTTTGATCTCACTGTCTGGAAAAGTCACTAGCTTAGAATGAGTCTGCAAAATTAAGGGGAAAAAAACACCTGGTTCAAAAACTTGCAGAGTCATGAAGGCAGACAGAAAAAAGGAGGGAGGGACTGAACAACAGAACATAAAGGGGTTCAGAACGGCTCTGCTGGAATGCAGGTGCATGACAGGAATTCCAAACTGTTCATGTTCTCTTGCCAAGTGCACGCAAGAATGTAAAATAGCCAGTCACTTGTTTTCTTTTGGGAAACAGCACTAAAGGCTACAGCGTACTGCCTGACTGTTCGGCAGGAGGCAGAAGTCTTCTAATGTCAAAATGTGGTTATTGGACAGGATCATCTGTTTAGCCCCAAGACAGCAGAGCCTTTCCGTTGTTATAGTGAATGGATTGAAGAATTAATATGGACCTATAATGCAGACCACTCTTCTAACTTGGTAGGGCTGCAACAGGGCCTAAGACTAGAGCAATGTGCCTAAAGGTCTATGTAAACCTAATAGTTGTAGTTTGTAACCACCAATCCACTCTGATGCTTGACAGAAGTGTCTGCCTCTAACCTTGTAACATAAGCTACTGCAGCACATTCTGGTCCCAGTATCCGCTCAGTTCCCACACAAATCTCCAACATGACATGTCCAAAATAAACACAGACATGTTTTCTGTTCCTCATCAGTCACACTCACCCACTTCCCAAACATTTCTATGTACTTAGAACAGTTCTATGGGCAGGAAACAATAAATAAACATTATTAAAACAATTGTGTTACTGTGAGCAACTGGTTCGGTTGGTTTTGGTTGGTTGACTTTGGTAACATAGTTTGCCTACATGAAGTTCAGGCTTGATGGTCCCAAAGTACTGACATTGGTAAGTAAGCAACACAGCCATCAAGAAGATGACTCATAAATGAAATAAGAATTACCAACACATAAGCACTGGCTCGTCCTCATCGTCATGAGTCAGTTCCTCTGTCCTGAGGGAACACTAACAGCAAATTTGACATCAGTCCAAACACTGACTGTAGCTTTAAGACTGTACTTTCCTGGGCGGAAATGTTTGGTGGAGTCTTTGCCTTCCCTCCCACCTCCCCAAACATCAGAAGTGCATTCTTGTTGGCAAGATCCCATAGGGGTGAAAAGATTAAGCAGCAGAGTCGAACCTGGACACCTCAGTGCCAGCTATCACTTCCTGATCCCCGTCTGGTGATGGCTCTTAAAGGGCTACGAGACACAGAGCCCTTCTTCTTCCAACGGACTGTATACATACACAGGAAAGAAAGACAAGATTACATTACAACACGACATTAGTGTGAATATAACAAATTATCATGCATATCAAATATTCCTAGAAAAAGCAAAACTAGAGCTGCAAAATCTATGAATCACTGTCAGAATTCTGGAATTAGAATGATCCCTCTGATCCAGGGATCACCAACACTACACCCAAAGAGTGAGTGTGACTGTTTTCCTTACAACCAAGCAGAAAAACACTTCTGTGGGTGTTCTGATAAACGGAGTTTTGATCAGGTTTCGTATTTTGTCTACACTGTACAGCTTTAAATAAAGTGCTGCTCTAAATCTTTTACTTACACATTTCTAAGAGGGTGCTTAATCACTTTTCTATGCCGTATTCACCTTTTCCCAGACTGGTGGGCAGCGTTGATGCTTTGGGCACAGCAGTCTTGCTGCGTGCCTCGTCCTCCTTAGCAACACCCTCTGCTTGAGCCAAAGTGGCACTCCCATCCTGCCAATCATTCAGCGCCCTCTGAAATGATCTTGCTAGACAGGCAGTCATGTCCTTAGCCCTTTCTACTCGGCTACACCAGAACACCCTGCACTGCAGCTGCTGACCCGGCTGCCTGCAGATGTAGAGGAAGACGTTGGGCCGGGCTGTGTGTGAAGCACAGTATGCGATGTCGTGCAGGTAGGTCTTGGTGAGTTGTCGCCCAGTGCTCAGCTCTTTGACTTCCACATAGCGTGGCCGCACCACCAGGGCGTGGTCCTTGGATAACTTCCCAGGCTCGCCATCAAGAAGTCGATCAATGGCATCCTCTGCTTGCTCAAGGTCCAGAGAGAAGATCTTCTTGGTACCCAAATAGTGCACCTTGAAAATAGGGTCCCCGTGAGACAGGCTCTCAGTGCGGTCCCGCCGGAAGTGCCTCCGGAGGGCTGCTGGAGAGTTCTTTAGGGTCTGCATCAAGTGGAAAGAGGCCAGGGCCATGGTGGGAGAGCACTGGAAGAGATGGATGCCTTTAGAATGAGAGCGTTCCTTCTTCCCTTTTTCCAGTGATATTCCCAGCATGGAGAGGTGGGACTTACCCACAAGATCTGAGTGAGAAAGAAAAAGGGAAAGGATATGAACTTCACATCAACACATATGAGGCTTCGACAACAAGGTTACATCATGCATCAAGAAACTGGGAGGACACTGCATCATGCTGCAAGAGACGCACCTTCTTAAATATGAAATGTGGCCAAAGATGGTTCTTGGGGTTACAGAAGAATCACTTAAATCCATAAAGAACTTACAGAATGATTAATTGTAAACGTGTATCGAGAACTTGCGACGCTCCAAGTTTGTTTGTTAACTGTCGCTTCAGCCACGCTGTCCTTAACAGAGAAGAGTGCAAAACCCTTTAAGATCAGTTGCAGTCGTCAGAACACTCATTCAGGTTCATCAAATATATAACAGACTATATTTTTTCGGAAGGTAAAAACTGCTTCTCTGTCCAGTGTCTCACAAGACAATGCGCTCAGGGTCTAAGAATTAGACATTAGTCAACAAGTAGGATTATCAAAAATGATCAAAAATATGTATTAAACTGTTTGCAGGTATTTCACAGAGCAACTCTGCAAACCTTTGTATATTAACTAAAATGGACTATGAAAATCTCATTTTCTCTACTAACTACAGTTAACAGACTATGTTAACTATGTACTTTGGTCAAACAGATCTGCCATCTGAAACATGCAATTGACACAAATGTATCAACTGACAATGGCCGCACTTGGACAGAATCCAGCTGCGCTATACTGACAGATATCGGTTATGTAAAAGCTACTGTATTCTTCTTTGTCTTCAGTTCCTGAAAACATCTCACTTTTTTCAGTACATTGTGTTCAGCCTGCGGTCCAAACCATTGTAGAGCCTTTTATTTTTTCCCCCCTATTTCAACATCCCTGATCGCTTCTGAAGTCAGGAATCGGACCACCAACTGCTTCAGCAGTGATGGCTATTGTTGAACAACAGTCTTAGACAGGAAACAGCTTTGGTCCACATCCCCGCCACCCCTGAAAGTATTTCTTGTCCCAAAGACAATGGCATGCTTGGCCTTGGTATGTCATGTTTTTTGGGGCGCACAAACAAACCACACAGTGGTTTGATCCCAGAGGCCGGACAGACAGTGAGAAGTACAGATCACTCACAGCCACGTGTGCCTTCACAGCGTCCTTCCTGTAAGTGAACAACCTACAGGCTAAAACCAGCTCTGATCCACATGGAGAAGGTTAATATTTTCCAGGAGTCCAGGGAGTCAGCAGCAGGGGAATACGCCAATTGTAAGCCAATACATAAACCATGGCATGCTCTGTCGTGCTTTATCTTCTAATCATGGAGAGTTAAACCAGGAGACTGGGAAACACTGCTGAACTGAGGCTCCAGTGTTCAATTAAAAGCAAGCAGAAGCTGTTAAGCAGGCTTGAAGGCTGCAATTCATCTATAATTTATTCTGTATAGCTCCCAAACACCTGTAACACACTTGCATGAGCACTTCTGCCCTTAGAGGCACAACAAATCAAAGTCTTAGACGATAATGATAATAATAATAATTACTACATGTGAAATCATGTTGAAATATGTGAAACGTCAAAAAAATCTGTTACATGGCTAATGTAATACTAAACTAACTTCTCTTATTTACTCCACATGTGCATAAAGCTCACTTTCAGAAAAATTCAGTAAAGCTCACTTTCAGAAAAATTCAGTAAAGCTCACTTTCAGAAAAATTCAGTAAAGCTCACTTTCAGTCAAATTCAGTAAAGCTCACTTTCAGTCAAATTCAGTAAAGCTCACTTTCAGTCAAATTCAGTAAAGCTCACTTTCAGT
>JBBPDC010000011.1:10978552-10996343 GCA_037974485.1 Hemigrammopetersius urotaenia | reverse complement strand
CACACACACACACACACACACACACACGAACTATAATTTTTTTGACTAAGACAGCGAACATTTTATATATTTACCTGCACTGTTCTACAATGATTTTACTTTCATGTCTTCGGTATGGATCATTATTTGGTGAGGATTCACAGTTTTAACCTGATCTGCTGGTGGGGTTTAGCATCTGCCTTTACTAGTAGTGCTTAAGCAGCTGAGAGTTATGTATGTAGCCTTCAAATGTAAACTGGACCCCTTTGTCCTTGGTGAGATTGTGGATGTATTACTTCAAAAAATGTCATGTTTTTTTCTGTCCTGACCAGCTGACATTCATTATGCACTATTCAGGTATCCATCTGAGCTGGAACACTCCTTGCAACTTCAGTGTGAATGGGCTGGGCTACACTGCTGTCCACAGAATGGGTGAGGCTAGAGGGTAGATAGACTATTTCTGCAGGACTGGGCAAAGGACACTACTTTTTGAAACTTTAACTGCATGGCTGATTTATTTGGATGGAAAAATATGGATACGTCAGCAGTGGAAAGAAGTGTCCCTCTGGGGATTAGCAGATTTTAAAATGCCATCAGAGCAGTGGGGCCTATTTTCTGAAACTCCCTCAGCTATTTTTACCATGTCTTCTATAAATGGAGCCCTTACTGAGCGTGACGTGAATTCACACTTTTCTCAGTTTTAACATGGTGTGGGGTGTTAGCGTCAGTTGGCCACATACAGGTGTTAATATGACTGAGGACTACGTAATGCTCCTTGTTTTTCTAGCCCGGCCTCATGAACAAAACAGTCTTTTCCCCCCCTTTTGGCTTTGCCGCAGCTCTTTTTTTTTTTAAAAGGTAAAAAGCAAACAGTGCAGGCTGCCTTTTAAAAAAACATTTTTCACCTGAAGAATCTGCTTTTGTTTTACGTCTGCTGTCCACGTCACTACGAAGACCTCATTCTCTTAGGTTATTATAGCTTTCAGCCTTGGAGCGCATGAATCTGCTAGCCCCCCCCCCCTCTCTCTGTCTCTCTCTCTTTCTCTCTCCCTCTCTTTCTCTGTGTCTTTATGCCTCTGTCTCTCTATCCCTCTCTCTCAATCTTTCTCTTTCTCCTGCTCTCTCTCTTTCTGTCTCTCTGTCCCTCTCTCTCTCTCTCTCTCTCTCCCCCCCACAACCTCCTGCGCAGGCGTCATCTCTGTTTGCGCACTTTACTGACGTCACTGTGCTGTGTTGTTTGAGAGAGTGTGTGTGTGTGTGTGAGGGGGAGACAGACTTTGTGCCACTGTTCTCAGTGCTCAGCACTGGATTGGAAAGCAAATTATGGAAAGGAGAGAGAAAATCACTGTGGAGTGACGGTGTCTCTGTTTCCTCCCCGCCCTGAGTCCATGTGTTCACGGCCTGTTCAGAGCTCAGCCTCAGTTCTATATTTAACCCCAGGCTGATCTAACACACAGCTCCCTTTTCACTTGTGAAGCACAGTTAAACCTCACACACACATTCAAAGAGTAAATGTCCATTTTTGAAGTGTTATTTTTCCGTTGGTCTGTGTGCTCTCTTGAGCTTGTCTGAGCACAAATGTGGATATTTTTTCTTATCAAATGGACCAGACAACATGAAAAGTGCATTTATTCATTATATACAGATGTGAATTAATCCCTTCAGAAGTTCTATTGTTATTTTCTTCACCGTACTATGATTACTTGTTGTTTGTGAATAGATTAACAAACACAAAGTATTCCGGTTCATAACGGAGGGATGTGAGAGTGACTTTGTCAATTTCATCCAGTGTTACTCTTCATTTCTTTATAATAATAATAAATATTATTATTGTTATTATTATCATCAACAATAATAATATAGGCTGAAGAGCTCTGATTAAAACTCTCCTGTATCTTTTTGATAAATAAACAGTAAATCCACACTTACTTCCTTGAATGGCCTGATTTGCATTCTGTTCGTCATTTCTCCCTCTCTGCGTCAGAGCTGGCTCTACTGGGGGTGCTGCACAGTTTGTACATTCAAATGAAGTGTTTTTAATACCCATAAAACATCTCAACAAAAAATAATACAGTTTTGACCACGCCAGTATGGACACACACTCAGTAATGACATGTAATGAGATCAAAAATCTTGGATGAAAATTGTTGGATGTTACACGATGCTATGTTAGAAATGTATCAGAACGCACAGTGCTTTACAGCTGCAGACCAGTCAGAGCGCCCACACTGACCCCTGACCACTGTGGTCATGTGAGCATTAGAACTGCACCATGGAGCAATGGAAGAAGGTGGCCTGGTCTGATGAATCTAATTTCCTTTTACATCATGTGGACGGCCGAGTGTGGGTGTACAGGATGACTCAGTCCGGCCTTTAAGAATCATCTTAGAATTCAACACCTCCAATAATAAAGGACATTTATTTTCAGACATTTTTTCACCCTGCCTTTTTAAGGCTAGGGATCGGCATGCAGCCAGAGTACCTGTGCTATTACTGTTATGAGGGTAAAAAGGCACAGAAAAGCACGTGTGTGTTTGTGCGGGCACCTTACACACTCCTGTTTGTGTAAACAGAACAAGCATGTGACATTTTGATGTCCCTAATTTCAGGTGACCAGGGAGTGAATGAGTGTGTGTGTGTTTGTGTGTGTGTGTGTGTGTCTGTGTGTGTGTGCGCTCATATGTGTGTGGGAGGGTTGTAAGTTGGGAGTTGCCCAAAATAGTTTGTTGAGGGCGGGGGCTTCACAAGTGCACAGTTGGGGCCTCTTGTGCTCAATTAAAATCTCAATGGCTTGTCCTTAAATAAGTTATTAAAAATAAAAGCATTATTCTATATATGTATATACAAATAATAATGCTTTTAATTTTATTTAACTACAAATCTGTGAGGGATGTACTTTTATTTGGTTGTCATTAACAAGTAGTCACTAATTCCTAATAGACTAGTCATGATATCGAAATTTCAAACTCAATACTGATACTAAGGATGTGGAGAAAAACAAACACAGGAACTTTTTAATAAAAAATCAAAGTGTGCTTAGCGGCCGTTGCACCAGTTCTCTGCAGAGGAGAGCTGAGGATCCCTATAAAATTTTGCAGCGCTCTGTTTGAGTTGACAAACAAAATGCTTTGCCTGCTGCAGTGCCTGTTGAAAATTGTTGTAGTCTGCTGGCGATTTCCGCGAACCGGCAGATGCAAAACTGGCATTTAAGTATAGATACCAGCACTAATTGATATGCAACACTATATTTTAGCGTCAATTAGAATCTGAGAATTGACTTTTTTGACAACCCTAAATTCTCTACTATGATAAGTAGAGAATAATATTCATGCTGCTGTGATTATATTTTTGTTAAAACTGCCTTTGGGAAAGGTATTTCAATGTGTACTTGAGACATTATGTCACAGATTAAGCATTATACAGTACTGTGCAACACTCTTGGGCACCTATGAAAACTGTTTACGGCCATTTTTCATTCTGCTAGAAAAGCTAACATTAAAATAAATGCAAACAAACAAGAAAGATTGGTTTTATTTGGGAAGAAAAAGTTAATATTTGGTGTGTCGGTATGCAGAACACATGTACAATTCCAGATTTCTCCTTTATTCTTCCAGCCATTGCTCGGTTTTGTGAAACTGTTTAAGTCAAACCAGGTTTCTGATAGAAATGACAAATGATGTTGTTATTATTTGTCACTTTATATAATATGTTTAATAATACACTATATTTAGAAAACTGTTGGGGTGCCTGAACATTACACCAACAGGGACTTTAATGACCTTGCATTCAGATTTTAATATGGGGTTGGTCCCTCTTTTGAAGCTATAACTGCATTCACTTTTCTTGAAAGGCTTTCCACAAGATTTTGGAATTTCTGTGGGATTTTGTGCCCATTCATTGTGTGGAGCATTTATGAGGTCAGGCACTGATGTTTGACAAGAACACCTGGCTCACAATCTCCACTCAAACCCCACTGGATGGGGTTGAGGTCAGGGCTCTGTGCGGAACTCACCTAACCATGTCTTTATGGATAATCTACCATGTGAAATATTGTGCAATGTTCTTATCTGGTGCTAAGACACTATTATGTGAAGTTTTTTATTTGGGTGTTGATATATCATTATATCGATATTACTTATATACTACTATACCTACTATGTGCAGAATAATACTCCTAACAGTAAGCTCAACTAAGTTACTTATAGATAGTATTTATGCCCATTTGTGTATATAACATAGTGTATTTCATATTTTACAGAATATTTGACTGGATTCTATTTGTACTTTATATTTTATATTGTTCTTTTTTGAAGTGTCTCTTTGCGGTCATAACAAAGCAATTGGATATTATTCTAATTTTGCTAATGAGCGGTTCTGGGACCGGCCGCCAGGTGGCGCTGTGGAGGCCGGAGTCTCAGCTGTTTGGAGCGGTTGTGATGTAAAACCATCCCGCCAGCCTCGTCACTCTCCTCCATTTATTAGTCACACGTTACGAGGTCCTGTTCGTTCATCGCCTGGTTTTGTTCAGACCACTAAAATCAGATGGACTTCACGATCCGCGCCGCCACGCTCGAGGACTGCAAGGACGTCGCGCGCATGATCATGGTGAGCAGCGCGAGCAGCGCACGTGTAGCAGCAGGACTGTGCCGTCATCACTCGCACGGTGGTGCTGCGTCACCGGCAACGATTATAAACAGAGGTGTTATAGTTTTTAATGAAGTGTCATCGATTTTATTCTTAATCCTGATAATAACTCCCCACTGAACCAGGCGGGCTGAGAGCTGTGATGCAGCCTGACCGTGCACAGACCCTAAACACACCCTACACACACACACACACACACACACACACACAGTGTAGCCTATATGGACAAAGGTATTGGGATACAGTGTTTAACTATTGAGTACAGGTCCCCTTACTTCCAGTAAAGAGAATACTTTAAAATGGAGTTCTCCAAAGTGTCTTCAAGCATAAAGTCTGTACTTGAAAGTCCCTGTTGGTGTAATGGTCAATACTTTTGTCCACATAGTGTAACTGAGCCCTTATTAAACATAAGAAATGAAGCGAGATGAATATTGAAACGCATATGCAATGTTAATAATCCCTTTGTCGTTTTTGCACCAGGAGCTGGCAGAGTATGAGAAAGTCGCAGAGTATGTGAAGATCACACAAAAAGGTATACCCACCATTTTCCAGAATTTCTAGGTGAAATGTAATCCGTTCTTTTGTGTGGTTTAATGTGGAGTGGCGTTTTGTGGACAGCTGTTTTTGTTTGTAACCCATATAGATCTGGAGCAGGATGGCTTCTCTAAAAACCCATTTTTCCATGGAATTATCGCTGAGGTTCCTGAACAGCTCAGGACAAAAGATGGTGAGAAACACTCCAAGCACAAGCTGTAGTCTTTATTTTATGCCGTGTAAGTATTCGTAGTAATCAACATCACATTTGGGCAACTTCCATCACCTGGAAAACAGAAAACCTGACTCAAAACACAGTAATATCTGAAGCAAACTGACAGCACCTGCATAGTACTCATTACAGAGTCCATGTCTTTTCCTAATTATTTTATTTTAAAAAAGGAAATAACATTCTCTATGGTCCGTGGTGCTCAGTTGTACCTCTGTGCAGACAGGACAGAATTTAAAATAATAGAATGCTGGTGCAGCCTCTATGTTTCCTAATCATGGTCACACATCATTAGCTGAGCTTCTTCTCTGTTACATAATGGTTCTCTCCTCCCCTGTATGTTTTGTGTCTTGCCTCTGTTTCTCACGTTTGAATCAACCTGTGATTCATTCCCACCACAGCTTGTAAAGCCTCCAGGTTTATTCGACCTCATTATGAAGTTACAGTGAAGAGTGTGGCTTTGTGTGAGGAGCTTGTGTGTGTAAGCTGAATTCAGCTATGTGACTAAATCAATGTCACGTTTTTGTAATTGTAAAATTGTTTGCTTTTTTCAGGTCACACTAAAGTGGGTTATGCCCTGTACTTTTACTCATATAGTTCATGGAAAGGCCGGGCTGTGTACATGGAGGACTTGTACGTGATGCCAGAATTCAGAGGTGAGTGACTTTAGTGTATGAAATAGAAATTGAAATAGAAATTAAATGACACGATCTGGCAAAAGGAGTCACAGTGACCCAAAATCCAAAATTGAGATTTTTTCATTAAAAAGAGGAGAAAATAAGCTTTAAAATGATAATTTGGTCAAAGCAGTATCTTAAATGGTTGTCAAGTTACAATTGTTTGAATTATGGTATCGCAGGACCATTTTCCAACTGAAAAACCGCATTTAAAGTTTTTGTCAGTTTTTTTATATATATATTTAACAATCCATAGCATCCAAAGAGATGCACCCAGTATTCAACAACTAAATTTTACTACAGGCATTTAGATGCTTTAGAAAAATATAGGAAATCAGACTGAAGCTTAAAAAATTTGTATTAAATACTTATCAAATAATTCATATTTTTGTAAGATTTGAGCGCTGCAACTTAACTTAAATAGCCATTTAAGTACAATTTCACAATTATTTCCACGATGAAACTTTGGGAGAGTAATTTTGAAGACCTTTTCTTTCATATGAGACCAAAAAAGAAAAATTGATATTTTTGATGTTTATCAACTTAATTGGCCCGTATCTCAATAAATAGAACACAGACTTCCGACTCACTACGGCAGATCGGGTCACGTATATATTCTTACCTGGTTATGAACTGAAATCACCTGAACTTTGTCCGTGTTTGCAGGTAAAGGCATCGGCAAGGCGCTAATGAGCAAAGTTGCACAGGTGATTGATGTTTGATATTTATTCTTATTCAGGTATGAGTAACGAAGCTGGCCCGTGTGGAAGCTTCACAAAAGATATTAATGTTTATTAAGGTTAATGTTATTAATGGTGGGTTCTTCATTATATCCAGCTGGGTCTGGCTGCTGGTTGCACTCAACTGAATTTTACTGTGTTGGACTGGAATAAGCCGTCACTCGATTTCTACCTGAGCCAGGGCTGCACCAACGTGACCTCTGACCTGGGCTACCAGTGCATGCGATGCGAGGGGGACGCCCTGGAACACCTGGCCCAGGGAGACCCCTAAATATCAGGGTACAGCCACCCCCTACATCCTCAACCAAAATCAATAAGCTCCACAGGGAAAACGCAAAGGAACCAATCAAGAAGCAAAAATGTTTCATATTTTATGTGACTTCACTCCGTTCTGTCTTTATCTGTAGGGTTTTTTCCCTCTTAATGTTCTGTTTCAATTGTCTACTTTTCAGGTGTGTTACTATCCACCAAAGAATCGAGTTAGTTTTCTGTTTACTGTGGTAATATATTAGGTTGCTCATGTTACTGTAGTGTCTACCTGTTGTTACGGGCAACGTTTTTAGATGTTTACAGAGTACCAGAGTTTGTATTTGATGTTTGCATTGTTTGTACTGTAGGTCAAAGTCCATGTCCACCATGTAATGATTGGTGTGTTTAGATAAATATCAAGCTGTTAAAGCACAACTTACACAGCTGCTCCTTCAGGACCGCCGTCCAGCACAGCCTGGTGTTTTTTGTTTTTATTTATTTTATTTTTTTTAGCTCAAACACACCTTTTTTAGTTCACCTGTTCAGGTTTAATGGGTGACTTTATGTAGGCAAACTGCCAAACTGTGCTGGACTACATGACTGCAGCCCTGATATAGAAGGATTTTTGTTTTAAGCATTTAAGGGTGTACTCACACTAGGCACGGTTGCCGTGAACCGGACCCGAGTATGATTGTCCCCACTCCCCCTCTGGCCCGCAGTCACATTGGGTTTCAGCATTCGTGCCGGAGCACGCTTAAGTCATTATGGTGCAACGGTTTCAGGCTAAACAGGAAGAGCGGCGCCCTCTCGCTGAACGCACTGGAGTCCATCGCTCTGTTTACTTTTTTGATAGCAATTTTGAGTCGTTTGGTCCGCGGTGGTCCACAGCCCTCTCACAGCCTGTTGCTAAACAGGTCTGTCGCTTTTGGAGCGTCGCAAAATTCGTGCTCCAGCGCGGTTAGCGCTCACACTACATGGGAACCGAGTCCAACCGAACCGTGCTCTGGCTCACCTCTTCCAAGCGGGCCAGGGACGGCTAAACGAACTGCGCCCCGGCACGGTTCGGAGCACTCACACTAGTCAAACGAACCGCGCTTTGGTGCTCAAACTGCCTAGTGTGAGTACACCCTCAGTGTGTCAGGAATGTTTAATTGGTTTGTTTTTACAAATGTGCTTCTCAAAGACAGTGTCCGTTAACATACAGCAAGATAAATTTCATCTGTTGTTACAATAGCACAATGCACATCTAGCAGAGTAAATGAATAAACATTCGGGGTGTAACGGTACACAGATGTCACGGTTCGGTACGTACCTCGGTTTTGGGGTCACGGTTCGGTACGGTTCATGATGCAGCATAGTTAACAAAAAGTTCTAAAGAAAGAAGCTTGGTGTGTTTTCGTTTATTTTAAATAAACTGCAGTGTATTAACCAGTAAACACACTCTTGCTTATATTTTCATGTATGTTACGCCAGTAGGTGGCACTATTGCACCACACTATGACCCAGGTTTATGATTTACTTGCACTTTTTGGTCCATCTGTGATTCCGTATTACTTCAATCACGTGTTCTTTGTCGTTCCGCGTATTCTGCGAAAGACATCACGTACCGAACCGTGACCCATGTACTGTGATGGTCCGGTACGAATACATGTACCGTTACAGCCCTAATAAACATACATGTAACTTAATATTTATTATTGTCTCCAAAGTGGTAAGGGCACAAGGCAAAACTATTGTTAATGTTACATAATGTAAAGAGGTGTAAGGAAGTTTGGAGCATTTTTATTGATATTGTTTATTGTTTTTTTTTTTTTGGACAAAGCATTACAGTCAATATTTTAGAGCAGTCTTTCTTAATTTTGCTCCTGGGGAGCCACAGCACTGCACAATTTCAGGTATTTTTTTTAACACACTTGATCCAGTTCATCCGCTAATTATGGACGAGGTGGGTTGGTGCAGGGATTTGTGCCTCCTTGCATTTACAAAATGGTTACTATTACAGTTATGATATAACGACGCTCTTTTAGGGCTGCACATTGATCATTGGTTTAGTAAGCAACAACAATCTACCTTGTATCTATATGTGAAGAACCCTAAGAACAATGTGCTTTACTCATAATTGATCACCATGCTGCTGTTTTGTCAGTGGGAATTGCAGAAACACAGTCTTTTGTGGTGCTGGCAGATTAGTGAGAAGTAAAATATAAAGTACTAAAAGAGTGCACTGCAGTGTTCAAGTCTATTTATATCAGTTTGTGTAGATGGGGACATGATTGCACTTTCCTCTACCAGACTGTTTATCTTTCCTCTAAGAAGATGGTCTTCTCTGACAGTAAAACTTGTTTAGCAAGATAGCCCTGTTGCATTTTAGGGTGTCTGCCAAGTAGTACGCTGGGAACTGGGCCTGGTGTTGTTCAAGCAACCCAACAGAGCTCAGTTGGTGTCATAACCTTGTACAAGTTACAGCCTGACATTTTGTGGGTGTGGGTGTGGGTGTGGGTGTGTGAAGATAGCTGACATCTTTTTAACTGTGTGTCTTATTTATGCATAATTCTTTTGTTATACATACAGTTGTATTCTGAAGTTTGTGCACTTTCGTCTGATTGCCCATTTTGTTGACCGCCCACATTCTTTACAGAGAACACACCTCTGCACATTTACATTTACTGTTTGTTTGATGAACATATTTCAAAAAGGATTAAAACTAAATGTGGCCTGTTATGACACATGCTACCTTTTATACCTTACTTTAACTTTTTTCGATATCAGCCAACAAATTGTGCACTATGATGTTTAAAATGTGTGCTTGTCTGTCATTTTCTTACATTTGTGTGGAGCATTGGTGACGTCTTTTGTCATGGTTTGACGTCCTTAAACATGTTGTTACAAGCTGCTGTATTGTGAGGATCCTCCTGCAGATGCCCACTGATTACCATGTTGCCACTTTCCTGCTAATAAAGTTCAAACACAGCTCTGTGATTGTGGTGATTTGCTCATCTTTTGTAATTCTGGTAACCTGTTGTCTGGTCTCTTGAAGGGCAAAATGAAAAGGTCACTGAGCGGAGGGTGCTGTTTGCTGTGTGTTGGGTTTATTCCAGTTTATAACATGCTGTATTTTAAAGGGCCTCAACTGGAGCCGCGTTCAAATCTATAAACGCAGCGCCACCTTGTGGTTGGTAGGAAATCGGGCTCAGGAGGCGTGCAGGAGTTCACTGAGGTGATGAATCCAGCTGTGCAGGCAGAGTGACAGGATGTGTGCTGTGCGCTGACACTTGTATGGACTCAAAAGCAGGTTGTTTTGGAGAAGCAGACACGCCGTTATTGCTGTTATAAACAAACTTTAAACAGCAGTGAATTCAGCCAGAGGTGTACTGGCATAATGATGTTGGCTGATCACGGTGGATGCTTAAAGAACAAAAGACGCGCAAAAGCTTATTTTTCTGCAAACGAAATGCAAAAAGGGTGCAGAATACGATCTGAAAGTAAACCCAAAATTATATCACCCCCCTTCCACCCCCCTACAAAAAGAATACTTGGCATAATACCATAGGGAAGGAAGTCTGGAAGTCTCTCTCTCTCTCTCTCTCTCTCTCTCTCTCTCTCTCTCTCTTTTTCCACTGAGTGCGCAGTGCTGCTCGCGCTGTGCTGCAGCGTTTCTCAGGTCGTGGACGTGAAGACGCGCTTGCAGACGCGACCTTTCACCCACTGTCTCCCTCTCCGTCCGTCAGAGCGCGCGAGGTGGACACCACTTTTTTGGGGTTTTTTGTTTTTGCAAACCTGCAATCAGTTTTTTCCCCATTTGTTGTGCACTTGCAGAAGCGGTTTCGTGGCACATGCTCTTCATTTTGGTGATTTAAACGGCCAACATCTGGGATCGCGCTTAAGATCGGCGCAGAGCGCGCGCTCAAGAACCTGCAGCAAACACACACACACGCACGCGCGTCCACGCTAGCGCGCGCAGACGCTCATCGCCGAGAGCCCGACATGCGCCCGCGCGGCGCGTCTGTGGCGCGCGCTAAGGGACCCGCGTCGGCGCGCTGAAGCCGTCATGCAGCGCCTCGTGCTCCGGAGACGCGGGCGCGCGCTGCGCTTCGCCTGCTCGGCCGTGGCCGTGGCGGCGCTCGCGCTGGCCGCGTGCAGCGCCTTGCTCACCGCGTGGACGTGGCGCCAGAGCAGAGAACTCAGCAGATCCGTGCAGAGCCTAAAAGAGAGACTGGAGCAGGTACACACACACACGCACGCACGCGCGCTCCCTATACATTCACAGAAAGGTCCAGCATTTAGGTGATGTGTTGTGCTTTATGGGAAACTGTCTCCAGGACAGTCCCGTGCAGAAAAACGTGTTGAGTGCCCTAAAATACAGTAACGGAATTGCCTGAGAAATTGCACTGGATAAAATCAATGTATGGAAAATCAGACGCTGTGTTAAGCATTATGGGGTAATGTGCGAGTTCATGTGAGTGAAGTGATATACGACACCATGAGGTGATATGGTCCAGTGTGCTGGGTATGGAGCAGTGTTGTTATTGTACAGCGTTGAGATCGTAATGGAAGAGGGTGGTTCATTACACTGGTGTAATATGACAGTGTGCATTATTGTGGGACAGTGAGTGTGGTATTATGGGACGATGTGTGTGGTATTACTAAACAGTATGTAAGGTATTATGTGACATGTGGTAGATGATTTAGGGCACATATGCATAGGCAGTGAAAGGAAAAGATTTGACCATAAATCTATATTGAATAGGCTGTCACATAATGGCTAAGAATAAAGGAGTTCATCTGATGCTGCAGAGTTTGTGTTAGAAATCTTTGAGTCCCTCATCAGCGGTCAATGTCTGGCCACAGGACATATTTGTCTTCGTATATTTGGTTGGTTGACTGTTCTCAGTCCAGCAGCACTACTGTGTGTGATCCACTCTGTGCAGCACACACACACACAAACATTCCACCACCATGTCATTCTCACTACTGTGCTAATAATGATCCACCCCCACATTATGCCTGCTCACTGGTGGTCCTGACCATTGATGAATGAAGAGGCCAAACAAGAGTTGCAGGAAAACTGATGCACTCTTTCTATCTATAGTCTGTAACTGTGAACTATATAGTGCACCAGTATTGTAAGACTACTGATTTGGTGCTGATAAAATGAACAATGAGTGTAAATAGAGGGTAGGTGTACAAGATAAAGCTGTGAATATATAGTATCAAACAGCCAAAACATTAATATTGTCAGCCTTATATTGTATATGTATTCCTTATGCTGTTGAAACAGCTCTGACCTCTGAAGGTGGTATTTGGCACCAAGATCTTAGCAGAAGGTCCTATGAGTTGCAATTTGGGGCCTCTATGGATTGGATTCGTTGATATCCCACAGATGCTTGATTACATTGAGATCTTAGGAATTTGTTGGCCAAGTCAACACCCTTAACTCATTGTCATGTTCCTCAACTGCTGGCATTATGAAATATGTTGCCATGAAGGGGTGTGTCTCTAGCAGTGTTTAGGTAGGTGGTACATGTAACATCCGCATAGATGCCTGGACCCAAGGTTTCTCACTAGGGTCTTTCCTGATGATCATTGTGCAGAGCATCACACTGCCTCTGCCAGCCTGGCTTCTTCCTGTAGTGCATCCTGGTGCCATCTCTTACCCAGGTAGGCAACTCACATACCCAGCCATCCACATAATGTAAAAGAAAATGTCAATCATCAGACTACCACCTTCCATTGCTCAATAGTCCAGTTATTATGCCTATGTGCCCATTTTGCCACATTTGGCAATGGATAGGAGTCAGCATGGGCACCCTGATCAGTCTCAAACAGCAATACAGCCTCAAACACAGCAAGGTGACACCTTCCTGTCATGGCCAGTATTAACTTTTTCAGCAATTTGTGCTACAGCGACTCTTCTGCAAGATCAGAACAGAAGGGCTAACTTTTTCTCCCCATGTGTATCAGTGAGCCCTGGTCACCTGTGATCTACTTTTGCATTACTTTCGGTAGGTACTAACCACACTCCACAAGCCCTGCTGTATTGGAGATGGTCTGACACGGTCTAACCATCAGAGTTTGGGTCTTATCAAAGTGGCTCTGAGCTTTACATCCAATGCATCAACTTCAAGAACTGACTGTTGTCTTGCTGCCTAATACATCCGATAGGTGCCACTGTTATTCATACCACCTGGCAGTTGCGGCTGTTTGGTTTATGTGATATAAATCATTACTTTAAGCGGTCTGTTAGCTGTTACTTGTCCTCAGTTTCATGATCATAGTTGTTTTGAATGCAGCCCTCCCTATCGCTGCAGTCTCTTTGGGCTCAGTGACGGTCGAGCCGGGAAAACACACACACAAACACACGCCATAATGTTGTTTTGATGGCCATAGGGCAGCTGCGCAGTGCTGGGGGTCTTGTGGGGCGTTTTTACTGCTCTGTGCGCTCTGACTGATGGTTTATTTCATCTTGCGCTCTGTGCCAAGCCCGATGGCTGCGCTGCCAGCTGCGGTCCGTGTTTAGCGCAGTTTACTGGAAGTTACTGCGCTGTTTGGCGCGCGGCTGTCGGCGGACGCCGAGTTTGAGAGAATCGGCTGTCGCGTCGCGCGGCTGTAATTATGGCTGAGTTATGGCTGTGTGAGTGAGCCGAGATCGATGGGCAAGCGCTTAAAGGCGCGATGCCGTCAGCTCCAGCCCGGCCTGTGTTGTGGTGCGCGGATAAAGCGCAGTTAATTGTACAGTGCGATGCGCAAGATGCGCTCACTCGCGCTCACGCCCACGCGCACCCAGACACGCATGCACATGCTGAATCAGCGAGCACGCACAGGAGACACATGACCTGCCCACTGCTTTTGTGCTGTTCAGACTTTTAGCCTGACCTCGTGTTAACTCTGGTCAAATAAACAAAGCTGCACACAGAATTCCATTTTTATATCAATCAGCGATAACATTACCACCTGCCGAATATAGCGTAGGTCCACCTGCACCCAAAACAAGTCTGACGCGTCGAGGCACGGACTGCAAAAGACATCTGAAGGTGTGCTTCGGTATTTGGCACCAAGACATTACCAGCAGATATTTTAATTCCTGTGAGTCTGCGAGGTGGGACCTGCACGGATCGGACTAGTTTGTCCAGCACATCCCACAGGTGCTCAGTCAGATTGGGATCTGGGGAATTTAGAAGCCAAGTCAATTCTTTGTCATGTTTCTCAAACTATTCCTGAACTATTTTTAATGTGTCAGGGTGTATTATCCTGCTGAAAAGGCCCCCTGTCTTTAAGAAATATGGTTACCATGAAGGACTACTTTGGCCTGCAATAATGTTTAGGTAGGTGATGTGTCATAGTAACATCCACATAAATGCCAGGAACCAAGATTTCCCAGCAGAACTTTGCCCAGATCAACACACTGCCTTCGCCAGCTTGTCTTCTTCCCATAGTGCATCCTGGTGCCATTTCTTGCCTAAATGACCCCCCACATGCCCACTGTAGGAGCTTTAAGTGGTATATGGGGGTCAGCATGGGCACTCTGACACTCTGTGGCAACACAGGTTCATACACAGCAAGATTTCTATCACAGGCATCAGCTTTTTCAGTAGTTTGTGCTACAGTTGCTCTTCTGTGGAATTGGACCATGTGGCCTTGACAGCCCATGACCCTGTCACTGGTTGGCCTTTTTTCCTACTTTTTTCAACTTTTTTACCACTACTGTTCACACTCTGTGCTGTAGTGTGTTCATGTATGACAGAATGGTCAACTTACATGTTACACTTTACATATAATGAACACCCTGCATAACCTGCCGATTTGAAGATGCTCTGTCCCAGTCATCAAACTATCAGAATGTGGCCTGGGTTGCTCAGATGTTTGCTTGTTTTTCCATCAACCTCAAGAACTGTGTGTTCACTAACATTTCCCACCCCTTGACTGCTGACACTGTAACAAGATAATCTTTGTTAGTCAGTCCCCCCATCAGTGGTTTTGATGATGCGGCTCAATGTGTGTGTGTGTGTGTGTGTGTGTGTGTGTGTGTGTGTGTGTGTGTATACATACATATATGTTGCCAAAAATTGCATCAGGACGTTGCGTAATCTCTTCATGCAGCAAGGTTCCTAGCTCAAAGACTGCTCAGATTGCTGACAGAGCTTGTCTGGTTGCTCTATATTTTTGCTAACGTTTTCCTTTCCTCGCTGTTTCTGCTCTCAGAGAGGGAGTTGAAACATTTCATGAATGTGAGGCATGCGGTAAGAATGTATAAGATGTGGCAAACAGTTTTGGCTTAAACCTTGGGGGGGGGGGGGGGGTGTCTCTTAACAGACATGACAAAGTGGGTGCCAAACTCTGGGGGGCTGTTTGTGTCTAGTGGAATAATGTCTGTGGGTTTGATTATTTCACAGGCTTCAGCTAGTTTGTGGGTGACCACAAAAGACCTCAATTAATATGAACTTACTCATCCTGTCTAACCCTCTGAAACCATATACCGCAGATTGAAATCTCTCTCTCTCTCTCTCTCTCTCACCAGGTGAATATGCAACGTAAGGCTATTGTCCAGCTGTTCTTGGAAAAAAGAGAATTTCTTGAGGCCCAGCGAGTGAGGAGAGAAGGTACAGTGCAAATAAATTACATGTATGATGCCGCTTTGGTGTTGTACACAAACCAGTACAATTACATTGGGAAATGAACGAACACATTTCAAGAAATGAATGACTGGCGTGAATTTTGGACCCCATGTATCACAACAGAGAGAGGCAGATATGGAAATGAAATAGACCACGCTCTGTGCCATTGTTGCAACGGTGGTCAAAGTGCAATGTAGTCTTAAAAATGAAGATGAAAGGAAGAGGTCTTTGGAGCGATGCCACAGAATGTTTTTAAGGGTCTCAGCTGAAACCACTCAGCTAAAGTAAGTAAAGTACAAGTCTGGTTTGTTCACAACAATTACAGGAACCAGACATCTGCAGATTTTAATGCCTATAAAAGCTACAGAAAGTTATTGCATGAAACAGTAATGAATAGTCACAACCACATGAGTGATTTGAAAACGTGGAATTTCAGTTGAAATATGTAACCAAACAAATGTTCTAAATGGGGTTGATTGTAGCAATGCTGTAGAGGAACCATTTTTGGTTCCCGAAGGAACCTTTCAATTGTGTGGCTTCTGAGGCCCTTAAAGAACCATGCATTACAAGACTCTTTAGGGAACCTAACTCAGTTTTCCTGTATCATCAGTACAAACAATCCTTTTTTAAGTCTTTATTTTTAAGACTATATTTCACGTTTGACCACCATCGTCAAAAGGTGCCTCAGATTGCCATCTCAGGCAACCAGAAAGGGACCATCTTTAGCCTTTGTGTGTGATATTTACAGAGACGAAGAAACTTTGGACAACATGGCAGCTTGGGTAAACCAATGGGCACATGTTTCTAAAAGCTGCAACAGGAAGCAGTAGGCAGCTCGCTAACTGACGGGAGAAATTGCAGGTTAGAGCTGGTTGGACGTACACCCAGCAAAACCAACTGGCACGAGGCTCGGTGGTTTTAGGGACATTGTAAACTAAGTGACCCTCTTGCTGAAGTCTGAAATAGTTTCAATTTGCTATTTTGTGTAATTACGAATGGCCTTTGATAGCTGTTGTAATTATGCGATAAGACATCTGGCCGGATTGCCCAAGTGCGGAACGTTACTTGTTGTGCTAACAGTGGAAAACAGACATGCTGTAAAAGTGGCCAAAAACGACTGACCAGAAAAACAGACATTCATAACGGAGCATAATGAACAGACGAAGAGCTTCAACTGACACCTGACAGCCATTTGAAATCAGAGCCAAAATGCTTATCCGCAATCGTTCCTATAAATAGCATCCTTTGGGGACAGTGGGGGGCTGAGAGTTCATCCAGCTCGCCAGCAATAACAGTGGCGTGAACCGCTTGTCGGGGCTCCCTTTGATGTTTACGGTTTGTGGTCTGAGCCGTATCAGATCATTTGCTGCACATTTTGATGGACTATTGGGAGTTCAGGCAGCTCCCATAAGCCCAGACGCTGGAGAAAAAAAACCTCCACTAGAGAGGGCCGAGAAAAAAAATCTCTCTTCGCCCATTTTTCAAGGTGGATTGTTTAATTTATTGCACTTACTTGAATAGTAGCCACGGCCGTTGCTCTCTCCCGTTTCACAGGAATCTTTACGGCCCCTTCAGGGTCACGAAAGAGCCACAGACCCCCTCTTCTAGTCTCTCTCTTCATTTGTTTTCCATTTTTTTTCCGTCTCACTGCTATTTTTTTTTCTTCAATTTGTTGACTGGAACCATCTGGCTGGGTGAAAATAAAAAAAAATACTGTGCATGGCTGCGTGCTTGCTGAAAACAATGGCTGAAAGGTGTAGAAAAGAGGAAGGAAAGGAAATATTTGACCATCTGGACAGACAATCATGGTCTCAGCTGGTCTGTGAATGATTCTAGATTAATTCATGATGTTTGAATCTGCACAAATGCTATAGCCTGTAAGTTACAGGCAAACAGATAACTTATTATTCTTATCTCTGTACCAGAATTCACTCCAGAAGTATTTATTATTTATTCCAAAACATCTCCTTTTTATTCCTTTGGCAAGTGGGAACAGGCAGAGGGAAAAATGCAAATGGAAAAAAAGTGGCTTCTCACTTTGAAAGTAAGTTCTCTCTCTCTCTCTCTCTCTCTCTCTCTCTCTCTCTCTCTCTCTCTCTCTCTCTCTCTCTCTATATATATATATAT
>JBBPDC010000011.1:10954276-10977834 GCA_037974485.1 Hemigrammopetersius urotaenia | reverse complement strand
TATATATATATATAATATATGTGTGTGTGTGTGTGTGTTTACACCATTGCTAAGTACTGAACCGAGCTTTATTTTCCAACAGTAACCAAAGACTCCCTGCAAAAAGGTAAGTTATGACAAACAGGGTCAGTTGCAGTAGGACTGTGTCATGTTGACTCTTCAGTACTGATGTGTGTGTGTGTGTGTGTGTGTGTGTGTGTGTGTGTGTGTTACAGTAGGGAGTGAGGGAATCATTAAGGGTTGGACTGAACAGCAGCTGAATATGTCCCAAGCTGTGCTTTATAACGCAGACACCGGCACCTTCAGAGTGGTGCGGAGGGGTGTCTACTTCCTTTACTGTCAGGTAAGTGGAGGTAAACTGGTCATTTCTTCCTTTTACCGGCAGACTGTGTACATGGAAGAATTCAATGAAATTTTAACATTTTGAACTGTAGATTTATTATTTAGGCCATTAGATATTATATTAATTATTATATCATGACCACAATAGTCAATACTGTGAAATGTGAGTGGTATGTAGTAATGAGAGTGAGGAAGGGAAATGCGGACCTGCTGATTGGTCCTTGGAACGATGCCACAGAATGACCACTTTTCCTTTCCAAACACTCTTTTGTTCTTTAGGGAACTGACGTTAGCTCATAACATTTTGGCAGCTTTATTTTTTAAAGATAATTTTCAGATAAATAAAAATGTACAGAATATTTGGTGTCCAAAACGTCTTTATTTCCGCACTGGAGCCGCAGGAATGATTTAGCAAACAAGAAACGCAAGACTACGTCGGAATCTTTTGGGTGATAAAACTTTCATTCCATTAGATTTGAAGCTCAAAGGCAGAGGTAAAGAAGGACATATTGAACACAGAACAATAAGCCCATTTAATAAAGAAAATGGCAAACGGTATGACAGAGTTTAGGTTCCTTTCGTGAACTCATTTGTGGAATTTCTGTTTTCGGTCTGCCGCCCATATTTTACTCTCTCCAGTTCTCTCACCTTCTGCTTCCTTTCTGCCGCAGGTGCACTTCAATGAGAATCAGAGTCAGTATGTGAAGCTTGAAGTGTCTGTCCCGAAAGGCCCCTCACTGCAGTGCATGGAGGGATACGGCACTACTCCAGCAGCCGGCTCGCACCAGTTCCACTTCCTGAAGCCCTGCCAGGTTTCTGGCCTGCTGCTCCTAGACAAGGGGGCCGAGCTGAAGGCGGTTACAGGGAGCTCCTTCAATCTGCAAGCCTCAGGCAGACACTACTTCGGCCTTTTCAAGGTTAACTAAAAGACATTCCAGCCTTACTGACTACACAACTTTTTGGAGGACTACAGTCGTCAAAAGTCACTGGCTCCAAGGACCACTGTTGTTGTTTCTTTTGTTAAACCTGCATCTGTGTCTTCCCACCTGATGCCTTTTGGTTGTTTCCGCTGGAGAACAAGGTACTTTCAGAGACCTGTCAGTGGTTTAAATGAAGACTGCAAGTGCAAAGGTGGTATTCATTAAAAAAGTCAGGATTTCAGAGCATTCTGAACTGTTGGACCATTTTACAATGGATCTGTTTTGGATGCCTGACTTTGCTAACAATTGTAGCATTTTTATTGTAGCATGCTTAAGACAATGCTCCACGAACGACTGCCTGAAAGTGTGGATTAGTCAGACAGAACACAGAGATGACGGAGGAACCACTGGACATGGTAGCTTTGATCTCCGATTGTTTGGTTGGACCAAGCACTTGCCCTGAACCATACGTGCCTACTATTGTTCAGCCTTGCAAAAAAAGAGGGTTTAGGTTTGTGGCAATTTTAATCAAATATGCACCAAATTATACTCGTTTCTTTATACTGACCTTCACAACCACTCCATTTAGCTTCAAGTCTGACATTTTGCTTTAAGTGTCTGGTATACTGTACTGTAAATGGTTTTGACTTCAGATTGTGAAAATACAGTACGGGTTGGCGGCTGATTTCATATTGCAGCTCTTTGTGTTTGTTGGTGGAGATTAATTGTCTAATGAAGTCAATGTGCATTTGTCTTTTTTTTGTACAATTCAGTTTTATACAAGTTTTTTTACGGTAAAGTTTTAGTTTTGTATACTGTCTTGTTGCATTTAATCTTACTGATTAGCAGTGCGTGAAACAGCTAGTGTTTTACTGTGACCAAAAATATATCAGGGTCTCTTGGCCTTAGGTCTTCCATAAATATTGCCATTACTGTTAATTAAATCTGAAATGGAAACTTTGCCATTGTAAACACACTTTGTTGCAATTGGATTTCCTAATCATGCCTCTGCTTCCCTTTTGTATATCCTGCCCACCCCCAGTCCCACTCCCCCCCTTCCCCCAGCACCCCTTGTTTCCCCCTACAGCCCCTCTCCATTTCCCCATGCTTCCAGCTCTCACTTCCTGTATCATTATCTTGACCGAATAGTTGAAAACCTTGGAGGAAAAACATGTGCTTGTTTGTCTCTCCATCCAGTCTTTCCCCCTTTTTTCTACATTTTTTTTTTCACATTTTGGGGTTGCTCTTGCACACAATCCACTCTTGGCTTGCTGCAGGGGTTTCTGCTTTTCAGAAACGGCGTCCAAGATAAACTCGTCTGGGTTGAGGTGAAGTGTGGAATGGCTGCATGTGTGAGTGTAAATGGCCAGGACGAGCGCAAAGGCAGTTTAAAATTTCACGGCTCTTCCATGCGACTCTGAACTCATATCTCTGTACTGTTTTTCTACTGTTCTGGAATTTGTTTGGACTTTGTGTTTGTTTGACCATGACAATATAAATGATCTTCAACTAGTCTGAAAAACTGGTTGGTTAGGTTGAACTGTTACATAAAGCTTAAATATTACAGGATGTTAAATCAGTGCCAGCGATTTCACAATGGCCAACGTAGGAAGTGTGTGAAATGAGAGAGGTGCCTGGTGATATGCTTTAACCTGATATTCAGATTTACACAATAAATAAGGTTATGAAACAGAAACGAGCCGTTATCAACCCCTTTTTCACAGTAATCATACAGTGCATTTTTCGGTTTGTCATGTTTTGAATTTGAAAATGGTACGATATTCAGTTTTAATAATAAATTGATGTGATTTACTATAAAAATATCTGATGTATCAATTTCAATTTGACCAGTGAAATGGTCATTTATAGCAGAAAGCGGTTAAAAGTTCCTAAAATTCTGTTATTTATAGATGACCTTTAATGTACCGCTGGGTTTGGCCAAGTAATAACAATGCCATCTTTGACTCATCCAAAGTTTAAGAGTGTCATTCCTAGCAACTAGTACGAATCATCAGTTTGTGGCCTTGCAGTCTAATTATACACGGCGAGGAACAATGACAAGAAAGACAAATCCAACTTTGCTTTAGAGTAAAAGCAACTAAAAGTGTCTCCCTGCACTAAAAATGAGGACGATCCTATATTGCTACTATTGATAACAGAGACAGTTTTACATAACGTTTTCATTTGAATCTTTATTACAAACAAAACAAAATGAAAAGAAGGATGTATTATTAACATGTTCCGTTCGTTGAGTCAAAGCACAACATAGCCACTGATTTGGAACTGGTTTAGAACTTACACAGTGACACTTATCATTAAATGAAAAAAAAAAACCAAACAAACAAAACCTAACACAAAACTGTTGAAAAAAGGAAAAGAAATGGAAAATAGAAATATAGAGTGGACAAAAAGTGCTTGATACAACACTTCAACTCTCCCAATTACTGTCAAGCACTGAAATGTAGCAATTTTTCTCAGTCTTCACATGGGAGGTATGCCAGGGAGTGGAGCAAATAAATTAATGTTTCAACTCATCAACTATTTGAGTTGAGGCCTAGCTAAAGACAGTATAAGAGCAAGCAAGTACAGAGTTTACATACTCTATTCCACTCTTTACAGTTGCTTTTAACCATTAAGGCGCTTATGTTATAATACTGTGCATTTCAGGAACCAAAGGTGTCAACTCTGAGACTTTCCAGAGATGATGGAGGAATTTAGCTTTCGGATTTCAGATATAATAGACGTATACATTATATTGTCAATGCATTTCAGGGTTACATAAGTGATCCACTTTGTATAGGTTATTTATTTGCAAGCCCCAAATCTACTGTAGATTGCAAGCTAGAAAGATGTTAATCATTCCGAAGTTCGTTCAACCTCTTCGTTGGCTATTGTTACAATACGCCATATATAGAGAAACATCGTGGACTTATCTTTTAATTTTTTTTTCTTATTTTCATTTGGTAGAAGCTTCGCAATCGTAACATCAAGGACAACATCAACAGCAACGTCAACAATAATTATAGTTGCTATAACGAGGATTAAAAACACAGAAAAAAACACAATGAATCAAGTTTAAATATGCAAACAATTCAGAAACTTTGTAAAAAGGAGAAGTAGAAATATGAAAAACATACAGGGAAGGAGTGCTGAGACATAAGGAAATGGGCATTTTTTTGTTTCAATAAAAGGAGGGGATAGTACAGTGATGGGGTTGGGGCAGGAGAATTAGAAGCACAGGACTATATCGTACAGTCCTGCAGAGTATATAACAACCATCATGGACTTGGCAGCGATAAATAAGTTTCAGAGGTTTCAATTAATCACCTTGCCAGGCTTGAATCACTGCACCCTTAACCTCTAAATCTGACCAATCTATGTGCCAATAATCTAATTACATACGCTCAATGCTTGTTTCGTCCAAGACAAAGCTAAGTGCCAAAATTACTTTTCTATTCAACCAGGATATCACAATCAATACTGCATTTCCGTTCCTAACCCTTTTAGGCCGTTTAACAAAAGCTGAACTATTCTCTGGGGTAGTTACAATAGCAAGATTTACAAAAGTCGGCTTTCAGCTTACTAGTGGACACTTCTCCGCCGTAACCGTTAATGTACTGAACAGCAATTTCCTCCAGCCACACGCTCTGTTAAGTTAGTTAACAAAGCATGGTCCACAGCTACGTGTACTGCAGCAATAAAAAACAAAAACAACAAAAGAAAGTCCTTGCGACATAAAATTAAAGAGTTGCGATGAAAGACTTGCTGAGACTGCACTATGGAACGATAGGCACAGCTTGATGAACGGATGTTTCCTTCCATTGAAGCGTGACAAGCATGCTGTTGAAATAAGGGGGACGATAATATGAAGCCTGGCAAACGCTTTTACACACACACACACACACACACATGCAGCATCATCTCTGAGTCAGGGGGAGGCAGGGTGCTAGTGAGGTTCTGGGGTTGTGTGTGTGGGGAGGGAGGTTGTGTGTATGCACAGATTGCTTTGACTAATCAGATTGTGAGCAGTTGTTTGAGGCAGATTCTGATGTGTATAGAGACAGCAAGAGAGCAGGTCTACAACAAGGAGTGTATTAGAGTGTGTGTGTGTGTCTGTGTGTGTGTCTGTGTGTGTGTGTGTAAAAGACAGAGAGAGAGAGAGAGAGAGACTTCTGTCTTGTTTACTGAGACTGTGACACTGGGTTTCATCAACGCGCTACTATTATAGTAGCTAGATAGTTTGCCAGTTAAAGGCGCATATGCAAGTATGTGATGTGTGTTTGGAAGAACACTTTTCCCCCATTTGTTCATTTGTCCCAATTCTATTTATTGCATATTCCCAGTTGCTGTAGGGGCGCCGGCAAATCTTTGACAAAGATTTAGATGTGTGTGTGTGTGTGTGTGTGTGTGAGTGCATGTGTGTCAGGTTGGCCTCAGTCATCGATGCAGATCACTTCTCCAGTGCGTTGTTCTCTCCTTGCCATCAGAAGCTCCGCCTCTCTCTCTTTCTTAACTGACATTGGAGGCCCGTTCAGCACTGCAGGGAACACAAACACACACACAGGAATCAGATACAGCAGCTTTTTATAGTAAGATAAGACCGTTTTAAGCCTTTCAAGTTATCCTTGATGATAACAAAAGCATGGTATAATTCAATATTAATGATTATCGATTGTAACTCATTCAAACAAGGATAAACTCTTTTTAAAGTGTGAATTCTAAAAATTCAGTCGATACACTTTATGCCAAGTAATAACTTGGCCTCGAAATGTTAAGACCATTTTCATTGAGCTGACTCAGCCATCCTACTTACTCTAAGCCCTGGAAAGTAAGTCCTTGACTTTTTTCCCGCATTCACCTCTTATTCACCTCTTTTTTCGTTAGCTTGCATCTCCCTTTTCTATTATCCCTCCTTTATACAGTCCATCTTTTTCCTTTCTTGCCCTTCATTCGTTTTCTCTTTCTCTGTCTCTACTCATTCTTTTCTTTCCATTTGCATTTTTGTTTTCCTGTGGTTCTTTATTATTCCAGTCTGCTACATTCTTTTTTACATTTACGGCATTTATCAGACGCTTTTATCCAAAGCGACTTCCATTCCCTACCTACAGGGGGCAGTCTCTCCCTGGAGCAACTTGGGGTTAAGGGTCTTGCTAAGGGACCCAGTGGTGGTGTACTGAAGGTAGGATTCGAACCCATGACCTCTTGGTCTAGAGGCAAGTATCCTACCCACTACGCCACCGCCAAGTGTTAACCTAGCACTTGCTTTTGAGACATATCTGACCAGAAGTGATTCATTACTAGATGTTACTGTAATGAAATATATATTATCACCTGTTATTGCCACAGAAAAAAAACACAGCCCAGTGGTGATCTAATTTTAATGTGAAGTTTCTCATACATTCAGGATATAACATTTCATGAAAATAATATAAAAAAATCCTATTGTGTCTTCAGCTACTAGTGGGTCACTGGATTGCTTATACAGAATACACCCCACCCCACTTCCCCACACACAGTAAATTACTACACAAAGTGTATCTATCGATCACGTGGCTCCTTAATCATGTCAAACTGCAACCTGTCAGCATGTGTCTTTACAGTTTTGTCTTTTTAAAAGAAATATATTTTAAAAGAATAAAAATATTCTACAAAGTTTCATAGTTAGACATATGGTAAACATTTAGTGGCTATGACTGTGGTTGTAAGGTGAATGAGATACCTTGCTTTTCATGTCTTGATAATTATTCTATTCTATTTTATTCTACACTACAGAAAAAAGATAGTATAGCATTCAGTACCTTTGGTTTTCGAAAATGTTTCACAAAAAGGTCATTAACAGTTCAAAATCTATCTACATTCAAACTAGTCATGGAAAAATAGTTCAGTAATTAATGAAGACCTGATTTATCAAAGGATGTCATGCATGTTAAATTTTTATCATTAAGCAGTGTCAGAGAGATGATAAAAACCTAAGACAATCACAGACTATCTTGATCTTGTTCCATAAAAACAGTTTTGCATATCTTCAATACATTAGCTATTCAGATTCGTAAGCTGCAAGGCATTGTCTATTTCTGATTTTCATTTGAGTTGTTTATGTATGTTCTTACTGCTGTACACATATTTAACACACTCTTTCAAATCCAAAATGTAATTGAGGTTGTTTGTAGGCTTATAAGCATAATGGTAAGTGGACTAAGCATTGAATGACATTGTATCACACTGGATATTTCTCAAACAGAGCAATACAACAGTAGACAAACTAAAGAGCACCACAAGGCAAACTTATTAACCTAGCATTGCCTTACCCATTTGAAATGTGACCTAGGTGAAGTGTCTGAAGTGTTGTGCAAAAACTTTAAAAACCATATCCACATCCACAATCTACAGTAGAAAAAGAAAGTAAAGAGAAAAGCTTATCAACCTCAAATCTGATTCGGACCATTTCATAAACACATAAAATGAAATGATCTAAACAACCCATACTACTTTGATGGGCAAAGAGACAAGGAGAAGATGGGAACAAACGAGTTCTCTATCACAACAAGGAAGACGAGAGCTAAAAACCCAACCTGTGACCCAACTGTTTGGGTCCTCAAAAGCCATGTTCTACATACAAGCCAAAGAAAATAACTCATATCGCGCAATCAGATCTGAAGCAGCCATCTGCTTTCTGCTCTCGCTCCCCCCCCCCCCCCCCTCTCACACACACACACACACACACACACACACTCTCTCTCTCTCTCTCTCTTCTACTTTCTCAGCAAACTTGATCCAGGGGAATCAAATACTTTAATTCACTGCCTCACTGTGCAGGTTTGCTCCTGCATAACTGCCTTCACTCTCTCTCCTACTCGCTCAGTAACCCAGAAAAACATTCAGTTGGCAGACGGCCTTCCTGACCCCAGCCTGTCTAAACAACCACTTCGCTTACACAATTAATCACTCACCTTGGAGTCAATGAGAAAGAAACCACACACAGCATCAGTGTCAAATTGTCAGTTCACAGTGTGCTTTAGTGCACACACAAACATACACCTACACACACTTTCAAATAGCCTCTAACCTTTATTTTCACATACCTCAGACCCACAATTATACAGTATGTACCTATCAATGTACGAAAGTACATGCATGGACAAACACACAAAAACAGTGTGTGTGGGCCTATGGGAGCACCAAGAATGCTCCCACCACAGTCCTGCACTGTATAAGGGTCCCACTGAGGAGCTCATCTGGCTCCAGCTCCGCACAGGAATTTAAGCATTGCCCCTCTGGACTGATGTGGCATCAGCTTATCCTAGAAAGACTGCACCAATACAGACTTTCTGGATTGATAATGATAACCGATAATTAACAGCTTGTGGCTGAAAATGAAATCAATCAGTTTTTTTTGTGTTCTCAGATGTAGTTGATGCCATGATCCGTATATGAAGTGAGTGTAAGACAGGTTAAAACTTTAAAAAGGACTTTTTTGCTAATCTTACAATTATAGCTAAGTAACAAGACATCATATGTGATAAATATAAACTTTCAAGAAAACTGCAATTTTTAATGTAAACCTTTTACAGTATTTAGCGGACATGCTTATCCAAAGCCGTATCCAATAGTAGGTAAATGTAACATGAGATTTGCCATAGGATACTAATTCATTAAGTAGCAGCATTCCTGCTTGGACGGTAAGTCATATCTCAAATGTTCCATGAGCAGAGCAGTGGTGTTATCCACTGTGCTATTTTAGTGATATGTACTAATCATCTCGTTTCAGTAAAGAGTAGATTAGCCTACCTTTAGGGACTACACATGCATAAGTACATGCATAAGGTAAAAATAGTGCACTAGATTATTGGTTGTAATTATCGGCTGTAATTCCAATATCAGGGTGATAATATCAATGACATTTATCCACTCATCAATAAATGACAACCTCTGATACCCCTACTCTAACTGAGGAAAAGAGCACATCTCAGATTCTACAGTACAAAATCAATATGAGGACTGAAATTCCAAGCAATGATGGAATCGGGGCAAGACAGTTTAAGCTAAGCACAGTTAGATACATGTCTAGAAAAAAGAGGCAATTATGCTTGCTTTCCCAGTGTCAGATTTTCTGTGAACTGAGGGTAACTGTGCACAGCCAACACACCCTTCATTACCACTACTCATTTTTGCCCACTGTCAAGGTCATCAGTTCTAATTATATACTCTGTAATACAGTGTCTTAAATGGTCAGAATGGTTTTGCTTCTTCAAGCTGCAGAAGAAAAAAAAATCCAATAGTTGCCATTGGCTGCTCTCCAGGTTTCAGTAGAGTTAGTTTTTCCTATTTATCCAGAGATGTGAAGAACTCATGATGAAATGCAGGGATAAAACACTAGAATTGCACTTTCCATATATGTTGTATAAAAGCAAAATCAAAGACTGTCCATCTCATGCTTCAACTGGTGATTCCCAAAGCCTCTGATTGGGATGGGAAATGTTGAACAAACAAAACAAACTTGCAATGCGTCCTTGGAATTCCTTGATTTTGACACTGTGTAAGGTTTCCGTACTCCCTCTGTGTGTGAGCAAAGGAGGGGGGGCAAGGGATTCAGACAGTGAGGGAGAGAAAGAGAGAAAGAGAGAGTGAAAGAGAGAGTGAAAGAGAGAGAGACATTTCCTCAGGAATTAGGGAGTAAAGGTCCTGGGCACTTAGACATGTGCACTCATTTTTTTGCCAAGTGAAAGATGAATCCGCTGGGGCTTCTCTCAGAACGAGAGATGAAAGGAAGAGTGGGGCAGAGGGAGTGAGAGAGAGGGGGGCTTTTGCAAGCCATCTCTCTGGCACAGTCCCCACAGCTCTTTTTTCAAAGAAGTACTCGGGCGATTTCCTCTTATGTCACTCTCACTCGCCTCCTTTTATTCGATCTCATTCGCTTCTTCTGTCTGTCTGTCCACCTCATGCCTGTTCGTATTACTCCTGAGGTCTTCATTGTCATTGCTTTGGCAATCAGGAAGGTTGTGTGGACTTTAAGTGGATCTCGACTCCATCCTCTCTTCCTTTGCAATGCTTTCTGACAGCCCCTCTTCTGCTCCCTCTCTCCACTTCTCCATGTCCATTTATCAGTTATATAGCCCCCTCACCACAAGTTCAGTGACTTTAGTTCAGTACTTTCTATTACTGCTTTCCCTCCCCATTTTTTCTTTCACTCTCCATTTACCCTCACTTTTGCCTGTCAGTTTCCCTCTCTCTCTCTCTCTCTCTCTCTCTCTCTCTCCCTCTCTCTCTCTCTAAGCTTTTCTCCATGGCTCTTAGGCAGTTAGGGTTTTTTGGGCCTCCCATTGCGTGGTAAGTTCTCCACCGTGTTGCTGAGCCGGTATTTGACGATGATGCTGTGTACGGTTGATTTTGGCATGCGTAGCTCCTGCCCGATTGATCCTTCCGACTTGCCATCCTTCCACAGGTCCACCACGCGCTGGCGCTGCAGGACGTCGTGCTCCTTGGTCTTCAGGCAGGGTAGGGCTTCTGTGGGGGCAGAAAGGTGGCACACTGTAGACAGTGGAGGGGCAGCGAGCGGGCTAGCAGCAGCAGCAAGATCAGATCAGAACGAGTGGAACAATATCAGTCCTTTAATTATGCACAGACAAATGATCAGTAGACTCAAGGCAAGAGGGAGGCCTGGGGCCGTTCAAAAATGAAAGGAAGAAAAGAAAGTTGAGTCATGGGATCCTCATATGAACAAAATTTCAATGTTCAATTTTTATCTCAGTCCATGGATGTAGTGATCCTTAGGATGTCCTTAGGATGTGATAATAATTTTGCACTTTTGACAAAAAATGTGCAAAGACGAGAGTCGCTTATTCTATTTCAAAGAAGAAAAATGTCTTTTCTGTAGGCATTAACACGCTGAGTTTAAAAAGAAGGCTTAGCGCCCATTTAATTATGGAGGCAAACATGTCTAAAATCATTTCCTCTGTAAAGTTCATGACTCCAAAAAAAAGTCTGAGTTTGAGCATCAGTGACATAGGAATGAAAAACAAAAAATCATTTGTTCTTCAACTTTAGGGAAAAACGACTGAGGTGAAACAGGGTCTAAATTTTCCTAACATGGCGTAGGTTAAAGAGTTCATGGTGTTCATTTTGTTCCTTTCCATCTCTCTCCATATGTCTCTCACTCTCTCCTTATCTCTCTCTCCAACTCTCACTCTTACTCCATCTCTCCCCTCTCCCCGCCACTTGTTTCTTTTGTCTTTTTTGTTTAGTCTGGTGTGCTGTTTTCAGTCTCTCCTTGGCTAAGCTTATGTGGGGGGTCACCACAGTCATCTCAATTGGGGACCATAGGACTCAGGCTGGCCCCATGAGTGGCGTATTTTTAGCCCAGTCAAGGGTCAGAGCGTGCGGTGTCAGTGTGCAAAGCTCCATCTGCCTTTGTGTGCTCACCGTTAAGAAAACCAGCACATTTTCTGCCGTGTTGCTTTTTCTTTTTTTCCCCTCCTCTTAAAAATATCCCTGGCCTGAAGAGAAAAAATGTTCCCTCGGCTAAGCGATTCCTGGCACGGCTAGGGCAGTGGATCAGCGTAATGACATTTTCAGAAAAAGCTCCATTGCACCAAAAAACGGGGCTACTATGTCTCCCACAGACGCCTTGGCTGAATGATGGGTATAGAAATACTCAATCAACAGTGCGCAGGAACACATGGGCTCCCTTAGGGTGAAAGTCTGCTCCGGTCACGTTTTAGAACAAATAAAAATACACACAGTCAGCCATTATTGTCTTGTGTGTACTTTGCACTTGTTTATGCTGGTGCAAAATTAATTTCGAAGCAATAAACACAGTTTACTGGCAGAGCTAGAGTAGACTTTTTTTGGACCAGAGGAAAAGGGAGAATTATTTAGTCAAAGTTTCTCAGAGGCTTTTCAAATTAAAATGCAACTGCTTCAGTCAAAACTGTAACAAGAGTCACATTTTGCAGAATAATTCACAGTTGAAGTATTTGGCTCATGTCACAAGGTTTTGTAACAATTGGCAGAATGACGTGCTATTGTTTACAGAGTTTCTGCTTTTTACATGCAGCCAAACTCAAGGTCCTCTCCACTCCATTTCACACATGCATTCTGAGCTATTTGTTGGAGTATGTTGGAAAGTAGCCTAGTGTCTATGCAGATACACTAATGTGCCACTCCAGGCTCACAGATCTCCCCTTCTATTTGATGTAAAGTGGCCCCTTATAGTCATGTGTGAACACACCACAGCATACAGTGTGAACAATGTGAAATTCTTTTTCTGTATTTAACCCATTCACCAAGTGAAGTAGTTGCTGCCACCAACAAGGGGCATCCAGGGAGCAGTGTGTGGGCACAGCATCTTGCTGAACTCCCTAATCACTAGGCTACCAGCTGCCCCAATGTTACCATGTTACTACAAACACTGACTGCGATTTAGTCCACTATTTATCTTCTGCACAAATCTTTAGGCAGGGAGCAAAGTGTGGATTTTTATAAATGTCTTTCTATAAAAGTTATGCATACATAAAAGACTGTTTTGTAAAATACAGCAATGTTCAGGATAACAAGCTTTGATTTAGCACTGGTTTAATAGCAAAACATTAACTAACCTTCACTACTTCTGTAAAAAGTTTGCATGAGAGAAAGTTGCATAAAATGCACACAAATACTAAGAAAGAGTCAACACTACTATCTGCAATTCATTTGGCAATATTCTGAAACAACTGGCCTTCGCAATGGGTTAGAATGTAAGTATACTGCTGCAGGATGTATAAAAAACATTTTCATTTTGCCAAGAATATTTATAACTACAGATGGTACTCTATCAATTTTTCTGGAAAAAAAAGCCATTTCCCCTTGTTCATGCGGTCAAGAACCACGAAAGGTGCTATAAACAAGAGCCCATGCTGCATGTAACCAGTACAGCCTGTCCGAAGTCACAACAAGATAAAGTAAGAACGTTTCTGCAAGCTAGTTGCCTAATGAACATCTCAGAGAAACCATCCAAAGAAGTGCATTTCACAAAAAGTAAGTTCAGTAATGCAGATCTTTTCCCTTTAATTCAAACACCTGGATGATAATTACTGCTTTTCAGAACACTCCACAGCCCTAAAGGCACAACCCCAGCAAAATGTTTTACATAATGTTTTCCTTAAAATAATTTTCAGCTTTCAATGATCTAACCCACATCCTCATGACACAGTCATTGACATATTACAGGAAGTCTTTTGTAAGGTGTGGTTTTGATCAGTTACAGTAAACCTCATTTTCATCACCCTGCATACCTTCACACTCGTAATTTCTAACAATGTAATAATCAGCTAATCAAAAACCAAAAGGAATTATGTGACACATGCAAAGTTCTTTCCCAAAGCTTTCATGATTAAAGCTTACTAATGGTTCCATTATTGACAAAAATTTAGGACTGTATCTTTGAAAAGGAGCAGGAGGCACTTCTTCTGTTACTAATTATTGTTACTGATAAGCCAAAGCTGCAACTCTACATTTTGTATTTTTGTATTCTGTGCTGAACTCTAGCCTGGAAGGTTAAAATAATCATGTGAAACCATTGGTGTATCTTTCATCATGGTTTTGGAGAAGCCCTTTGTATGAATGGAACAGCAGAACTCACCTGATATGAATGACCCCGGAGGCATCTGGCTATAGTTGGCCCCGGCCAGGGCCATGCCACCCGGGGGTGCTGGTGTGAAAGGGGGGCCGTAGTTCTGTGGGGTAGCATAAGGTCCTGGGGGAATAGGCTGGAGGGAAGGAAAACCATATCTTAGTATCCCCTAAAGAAATCACTTAAAACACAATCTCTCACTCCTTCTTGTCCACTTGTAATTATTATCTCTTGTGTGGCTCGAAACATGAAAATGTTGCAACTGATACAGATTTTAAAGTGTTAAAATGTCAGTTATTATAAAATATCAGCCAACATTATTTAGTATGATCCAAATTAAACATACCCCAATCGTTAAACAGTTAAACAGTGATTCACAGATTGATGACTGTCAACGATGAATAGTCAAATATAAATATTTTTATATAAAGTTTGTTTTTGTGTTACCATTTTAACTAGGGCTGGGCGATTTGGCCTAAAATCAAAATCTCGATTAATTGAACATTTTAACTCGATTATGATTAATGAACGATTATTTTGTTTATTTTTTTGCCTTCATAGTTCACTGACAAGTTTTGTACAGTAAATATGATCACATATTACAAGTGAGAGATTTTTGAATGAAGGGTGCATTACTAATTGAAGGAAACGCACATTATCTCCTATCTATATTTTTAAAGGGAAAGTAATCTAAATAATCGCCCTGGAAAAATTTGATCGTTATAGGTTCTGAAGGTCGATTTCGATTACTTTTCGATTAATCGCCCAGCCCTAATTTTAACATCAGGTTAAATTTGGGGACGGCTGATTTTCAGTATAGGAGTCTCTAAAAATGTACAAATAATCATTGCTTTTAGAGTGGAATTTTTGCCAGTATACAAACATTTGCATATATATTTAGGATAAGCAATATGTTTATGCAATTTGGTTGTTGTGAAGTTAGAATGCCATCTTTAATTGAGCATTTACCGGTGGTGTGTGTGTCTCATTGCCCTTGTTGGCTAGTCTGCTGAGAATGCTTCTCTCTGACATCTGCAAACGTGCTGCGATAGGTGGGACTCTGGAGAGTGTGGCCGGAAGCCGCGTCACATCTGCCTTCATATCGCTGAGCAGCTCCTCCAGTTGGTTGAGAACTGTAATTAAACCATGCCAATTGTGAAAACACACTAAACAAAAGACATTCACATATAATTTTGCCTTCACTAAAATTAGAAATGAATAGTTTATTGCTGAATTTCATTTTATTCCCGAGGTCCTAATATGGTATTCAGCTAGGTTCTGGATTCGGATAGGACCTACCTGTAAATGACTTTTAAATCACTTTTTTCCAACCTGTCTTTTTATTCACAGCCATAATGTATATACAGCATTAAATTGTTTTATGTATTTAAAAATTGTTTTTCCATGATATGGGCCCTTTGAATAAGCCCTTTTATATAAAGAACATTAAAACAAGACAGATAAGAAACACAACCAGAAGACTGAAACTCCTGCATAAAAATAATATTTACATAAAAAATTTGCTTTGTAACATCAGTAACTCTGTTGAGCACTGCTGATCCTTACCAGGCTCAAACGCAGAACAGTTGAGCTAAAAAAATCCCCCTGAACTGGCTGAAGTGGGTCTGTTAGAGCAGGGCCAGAGCTGAGATTTTTTTAAACTTAAAAATAAAACATCACTAGTTCCTGTGCACATTTGTGGAACGTATCAAAAAAGGAAATATGCTTCATGGAATACTTCCAATGACTGTTATCAGTTTTACTTTGAACAGACGCTACGAACTCTTAAGATGCTTAAGATCTTTTTGATTAATAAATCAATCAGTCTTTAAAAAAAATTTACAAGGTTTTTTTATGCACCAGTACTACTGATGAGCTAAATGATAGTAGAGCCAAAAGTCTGTTTGTCTTTGTAGATTAACATAGCAAACGGAATTCGGGTTCCCAGGCAGTGCATTTTTAGCTGAACATGCCTTTTGTGGTTGTGAGTGTTCCCATATCTTGGAAATATTGAGAAATATGGAGTTCTTCCAGAAGGAACATTTCTTTTTTGGTGCATATGCTCAGCAAAGGAGTGTTTTGCCATGTAGTATCCTCTACATAGACAATGTCTTTGTATGGTCTCTGTGCAATTTCTCTGATCCTCAAATCATGAAAATCTGGACAGATCTGATGTACATACAGATGTGAAACAGACATGTGCGCATCATGCACAGATGTTCCACACATGACTGTGCGCTTCTTACCCTTGTGGAGGACAGCATTAGCAGGCTTGTTGCCTGCAAGGGACTCTTTGCTGAGATGTTGATGTGACTCTGCCAGGCACTCCACCTCAGCAAAGCGGGCGTTCAGGGCCATAGCTGGGTGAGTGGGATCCTGGGTCATATTGAGGTATGCTGCCCTACGTAGCTGCTCCTCAATCACCAACGCCTGCTCTAACAGCTGAGAGAGACACAGAGAGAGGACCAGAGGGAAAACAGTGAGTAAAAGTGCTGACAATCATAGGTTCTACTCAGACAAGAACAGAGAGGATCAGGTGGTGGAGAGGAAGAGAAAAACAAAGATGCTAGAAATGAATGAGAAATGATGTAGCCTTTGTTTGAGAAAGGTAAAGAAAATAAGCATAGGAACACATAAGAGGTAAGAGCAGAAAAGAGAAAAGGTAAGCCTTAAAAGTCTTGTTTTTAAGGCATGTAAACAATTTGTACACAGAGGGTTTGTGGAGAAAAAGCAAAATATGGGATTTGAAACCAAGTCATAAATATGAGCTCTCTGCATGAAACATGACAAAAACTGAAGTGGAACAATATGGCCTTAAGTGATAACCACAAAGAAATCAATTCACTATAACAAACTACCTAACTGTAGCGATTACATTTTAAAAATGGACATGAAAAAGAGAGAGAGACAGAGAACAGGGCTGGGCAGGGAGGAAAGGAGGAATGAGGATGTAGAGAATGGGATATGAAACATGTGACAGAGCAAAACACCAGAACAGAGAGGATGCTGTTGCACAAGAGCTTGAGTCAGCATGATGTGTGCCCCTCATCACATGTTAACATGAAGATGAGTAAATTACAGACAGATATAAGACAAAGCATAAGTAGTGAAGGGTTATGGCAGTTTTATTGTATACGGTGTTATATATATGTATACGGTGTTATATAATATTATATTATATATATAATATGGTGTTCTCAAAAGAAAAAAATGTATTTCTTTGTACATTTGTCCATGTATGAGCATTTATGTGTGTTCACATGGTGGCACTCACTTTGGTCTCAACTACAAAAAACTCTTTAGATGGAAAATATTTGTCAGGGGTGAGGAGTTGGGACATTTAGATGTTGACAGGGGTGGGGTTGGCTATGGCATTTCAATTTGTCCCAGGGGTGGTGCGAGGGCTAACAAATGACATTAAGTGCTAACATTTCTACATCATGGTTTCATATAGCCTCTGGGATCACATCATCCTGTGCACCAACCACCAAAAATACAGGGTTAATTTAAGGCAGGTCTTTACAATCATAAAATATTTGAACAGAGTGTTTTCGTTGTTCTAATAATGCATTTTCAGCTTATTTTGGGTGACAAAAATACCACAAATAGAGCCTCGCTTCAGAAAGGATGAAATTATTGCTGCCCAGGGCCTCATGAGCCCATTAGCTGAATAACCTATGGCAGTGGCCCCGAACCCCCAGGCCGAGGACCGGTACCGGGCCACGGGCTGCACAGAAAAAAAAACTTGTATGAAAATGCTGTTAATAAAACTGTGAGTACACATTGGATTTACGTTTATTATTATATTTTTAAAATATCCCCATTTTATGCGTATCATTTATCTGTATAAATATGTATACGTATATTTATCTGCCACTCCTTAAAGGCCGGGCCGTGACCTCTGGGACATCATGAGTTTGTGCTCATAAAATCATAAAACACTTGCTTTTGTTGTTATAATAAGGTGCTTCAGAAAAGATTCATTATTGTGAGTAAATCAGAGGCATAACTTCATCAAAAAGTCATAATATTAAGCTTTGACTATATACACACACACACACATCTTTGCTAACCTATGATCAATAATTTCTGAAGCACTAAATTAGTATTAGTACTATAATTAGTATTTTAATATAATGTACTATTATTATTATTATTATTATTATTATGATTATTATTATTTTATTGTTATGATAAAATAATAATAATTATTTTTATTTCTGAACACCAGCAAAGGCCTTACCTTAAACCTCCTGGCTAGGAACTTATTCTTCATCTCCAAGAAGTTGCCCTTGTTGGCTTGTGACTTAAATGGCTCGTTGACGATAGCAAACTGCGGGTCATTCTGAATGTCCTGCCATCGGGCATAGCCATGACTGAAAGGGGTTAGATGTTAAGGAATAAACAGAACAACCAAAAGTCTGAACCGGTCAGCCCAACTATCCAGCCATGAAAAGCAGTTTTTTATGCTGTAATATTATGTCTTACAGAACTGTACCAATGAAAATATTCTTAGATGAAATGTGTGGAGTTACCTTAGACTCCAAAACGGTGTATCTGATGATGCAACTAATTTTCAAATGACTTGATTTGGGAGGTGGGGGAAGGTGGTCCTTTCATTAGTCATGTTATTTCTTCATTTGTACCACGCAGTGACGTACATCAGCGTGTCTTATTCCATTCTCACTCTCACAATGGCTCATATATAGTCATACATATTTTTACACATAAAGACAGACTGTTTCCATGGCAACAGCCACCATCACCAAGGATACTGTACGATACCTGCCAGCAGCCAGAAGTCATGCCGTCGGTGCCAGATCTCATTCATCTTGCCAGAGGAGATTGCTGCTCGCTCTTCATTCTGCCACAGGGTGTGTAGCTCTGCAGAAAGGAAAATAAAAACATAGCAGTAGACTAACACTAAGAAAAAGAAAAAAAACAAAAAACATTGTATTTCTATTTCTAAATACCAGGTTCCCTTAACATTGTATAAATATGTCAAGATGTTAAGGCCAACAGAAAGCGTTCAAAATTACTTTATGAATGTTTTTTCTTTCCCAGTAAAGGTTTTAGAGGTACAATATTTTGCTTCAACAGTGATGATATGCCACACTAAACTGACATCAAGCAAGCACTTTACTAGTCTTGGCTACACATAAACTTACAAGTAGTGCTTATTTGTTCAGTCCAACAAACTACTTCAACTTTTCCTTCAATTACAGATCTGCATGTGCTAATTCTGTCAGGATATTTGCCGCTCTGCTCCAAGCTGTTTGAACACTTAAGAAATGTTTGTGTTAATTTTTTTTGTTCCAGGGCTGAAATATGGCTAATATTCCGCATGCTAGGTCCACATTTTCTATACCAGCGTTAATCCGGTTTCTTATGTTTTGGATAAAGCTCACACCAGAGCCATATATCTACGAAACTAAATGCAGGAATGGTCCTATCTATCATAACTACTTCTATTTCTACAAACACCAGAAAATAATGTGGCATGCTTTGATCTAATGAGGCTTCTGTCACTGCAATAGTAAAGTGGAAAAGAGGAAAGTGACAATGAATAACAAATACATGATACCAACAGACATTTACATCACTAATGAACAATCTACTTATACTCTATAAACCCATGGTCACCAACTCTGCCTCCAGAGATCCAGCACCCAGTAGACTTAAGCTCTACCTGTAGCCCAAATTATTATCTTCGGAGGTTCCTGACTGGCTGAGTGAGATATGTAACATTTGGGGTCAGTTGTGCATCTCAAGGTCGCAGTTTGGTAGCTACTTCTATGATGAGTGGATCCATCTTGAGCTTGTGAGAAAATCATTTACCTGTGAATCCTCCATCTGCAATGTTGAACATGAACCGTGGACGCTCGGTTGGTTTGCCATTCCCTTTGATTGTGTCCTCCTTTTGCCCTTTGACCTCTTTTCCCAAATCCTTTTCTCCCTTAACCTCCTCTGTGGCCAGGAAAATAAACAGAAAACAATATAACTGAAAGGTTTATATGTTGATGTCAAAGAGAGAATGACAACTGCAGGAACTTATGCTCAGTAAGCTGAAAGCAGGAGATTCATCAGACAACTGGTTACATTGTCACTGTAAAAGTTTTAGCTCAACATGGCACACAGAAGACATGCAGCATGGGAGATGCATTGTGTGCAAAAACACAAAGCAAAAATTGTTGCGAAAGTGGTTCTAATTGGAAAAAAAAAAAATCAAAAACACCACACCCACAATATTATCTCTGGTCTAGCTGAGAATACAGCTTTAGTCTGTGGCATGGTGGAGATTTGTGGATGCTGTGATTTGCTGTTGTTCAGAGGTTTTTTGGAAGTTAAATGAGTTCACAGACTTTTACTGCCAATTTGCTGTTTGTAGTTTGTTGAGTATTCACAAAGCAGTATTTTTTGTCCCAGTGTCAAACTACATTCTGTAGCTAATTCGGCATACAATATTTGGATTGAAAAACTGGATCTAACCAGAGTAATCACAACTTTTCTGTACTGACAGCAATAAACCCAACTTTCTGCAGTTAAAGATAATAAAGAAGTGAAAGAAGAGACAGATCTTTTTAAAAAGTCACCTTTCTTAATATCGGACACTTCAGCCTTCTCTTTCTTTTCCGGTGTTTCTGTGAGAACATGTGTCTCCTCACTCTTCTCTTTCTCTTCACCAGCTTTCTCACCCTTCTCTGTCGCTTCAAAACAAACAAGCAGATTGGGACAACAACTTACTAAGACATACATTTCAGATTCAGATGATATTCAGTCAGATTTTATCCTGAGATTGAGATATACTCTAAAGAAAAACTCTACCTGGAGTCTCATCTTTGACTGCAGGGTTTTCTGAAGTGAATTCTTCTTTCGATTTTTCAGTAACAGTTTCTTTCTTAGCGCTTTCCTCCTCTCCACCCTTTTCCTTCTCGCACCTTTCTTTTGGTGAGGGTGGAGTGGTGTCAGGAGATTCTTTTGCTTTAGAGTCACCTGTAGCTGCAGCTGTGGACGATTCAGATGGCTCAGGCTTTTCAACTACCACAGGGTCTTTTTCACCCTCCTTAACAGCTGTAACAGGCTACAGTGTAAGAGCACGAAAAAGAAAGAAAGAAAGAATATTTTTTAGTATTAACATTTTCCTGAAAACATACAATCACAGATTTAGACACACGCCTCCTTCCCACCCTCCCTGACCACTGCTTGCTTGCTTGCCTACTGACTCACACACCAACACACCCATGCCCACAGACATCCACATCTCCAACCACACATCTAGCCCACACACAACACACACACACACACACACACACACACACACATACATACATTTACCTTAGATTCTGCACTTTCTGTGCTCTCTCCTTCTTTTCCCTCTTTCCCCTTCTCTTTCTCTTTTTCTGCTTCAGCCGGTCTCTCCCCCTCTTCCTTCTCTCCCTCTTTTCCACTCTTTTCTGGTTTTTCAGGTGGAGAGGGTGTGGCTAAAAAGTGACAGGCAAAATCTGGTCAGGTGTGCAAAAAAAAAAGCTTTTCTGCATGCATGTGTATACTCATGATGGCTATGTACCGTGCTTCAGGATTAGTTTAAACATATTCTTTGAACAGATTTAAAGGGCCCATATCACATTTTAATTACTGCTAGCCTGAGTAGTTCACATATTTATTTATTATATGATAAATATATTGTATATACATTTATTCAACATTATTAATGATTATCAACACATATTTACTTTATCAGTTTTTATATTTACATTTTCAACTACAGTGATTGACTTTACCTGAAGTGGGCACCAATTCACCCACATGGTCGTATCTCTGTGTGTACCCACAAGATGCACAAGAACAATTATGGCTGAACCCTCAAAAAGAAGTGTGGGAGCACTTTTTTGAAAGTATAAAGTGTCACAAACAACATGTGCATATCTGACACCGCTTTCCCCAAGACAACATTCAAGTGCTGATTCTGAAGCTACAAACCAATGAACAGCAGGTTTCACTCCATGATAATGCTCTGACAAATCAAACTACAACTACTTACTGAGGACAGCTAGTTTGCAGTGTTTTATTATTAAAACCACATAGCTGGCAACTTAAAAGTGTTGCATAGCTATACTGTTTATTATTACAATATTAATGTTGCATAATATTTAAAGTATCAGTAATTTCAGCCTTTACTTATTTCCTAACGGAGCTCCAAATTACATGCCTTCAATAAACATATGAAACAAAGTGTTGAATGCTTTTTTTTCAGATTAGTAACTTCTCTTCATGAACATTACAACAGTTTGTCAGAACACTGCAAAACCGTTGTTATTACTAATTTAGAAATGTACTGGGTCTACAATATAAGCTGCTGCTTTCTACTAACACCATTAGCCCTATCGATATTCACTATTTAAATATCTTTGCTGTCTACTGGATATGTTCTGATGACTGCAGTAATTAACATGCTTACAATTAAGGTTAATAATGAAACGTAAATATCATTTAAAGTCATTCTGAGAGTCAGCACTCAGCAGGCCTGAAAAACAGGTACCATTAGGATGGGAAGTAAATGGAACATTATGAAGCTTTAAGAATGTTTACATCCTACATCTATATTTAAAAAGCTTGGACATTTTTGTTTACCATGACATGGGCCCCTTAAGATTCCTACAAGAAAATGAAAGTCCATGCTGTGCAAATGTGTGACCCCAAACACTGAATCCTGAAATGTAACCATTCATCATCAGCAAGAACATTCTGGATCAACAGAAGCCTCTGTGTCTGAAATGTCTGGGCAAAGGCAAGCTTGCATATGAGCAGCACACTGTTCTGAGCTACTGCTGCTTACTTTAGTCTCACTCTACCCTCTTGTGGTCAAAAAATGTTGATCTGAGTTTAACATCACTCAGTATGACTGCATGTTTGTAATGTGAATGATGAATGCATACAGAGTCTAAATACATGTCTATGTGGAGTAAACATGCAGTGTCTGTTATGTATGTGTTTGAATATTGTGTATTCATTTTTGTGTATATGTGTGTGTACCCGGCTTGGATGTGCAGGGCGTATTGTTGCAGCTTTGCTCAGGTGTTGGCGTAGCTGTTTTAAGGGCGGGTGAGGAAGCTCGTGAGGATTTTTTGGAGTCCACAGTGACCTCCGGTTTCAGTTCAGGAATACTCCACTTCCCATTTATGTGCTCAAACTCTTGAACCTGTACACATCAGCACAGGGACACTAACAAAACCTCCTCAGTTCATCACTTCTGCAAATTTTACTTTCACTATTCCACAATATACTTCTGACAAATAAAAAATCTTTCAATGTCTTTATCACTGATTCAAAATCTATTCTTGAGAATTGTACAAAGCATATAAGAAGTACAATTATTAGCCTGTCTAATATTGTGTATGTCCCCTTAAGGTGCTAATACAGCTGTGACTCCACAAGATTTCTGAGGATGAGCTGTGGTGTTTAGCACCAAGACACCATCAGCAGATATGTTAAATCCTGTAAGTGGCTTGAAGGCCTGGCTTAGGAGGTGAAGGGGAGTGGCAAGCAGGCCAAATGGACCAACCCGATCCTGAACCTCTACTGAGACAATTAGGTGGAGATCAGTTAGACGGAGGCAGGAACTATATATAGTCAGTGCTGACAAGTTCACAGTGCGAAGTATACTAGCCTTGTTAGTTACCAAGCCTGCT
>JBBPDC010000011.1:10939809-10950542 GCA_037974485.1 Hemigrammopetersius urotaenia | reverse complement strand
CTTTGGTTATTCCCTTTTTTGCCCTGCGGACATTTCTAGTTAATAAAAATCTACTATTTTTGGTTACTCTGCGTTTGGATTCTTTCACGTATTCATCACAGTGGCAAAGTGGAACCTCCATGGATTGGACTAGTATGTCGAGCCACATACCGCAGAAGCCTGATCACATTGAAATCTGGGGAATTTTAGATCCACGTGAACAGCCTGAACTCATGTTCCTCAAACCATTCCGGAACAATTTTTGCAGTGTGGCAGGGTCTATTATCCTGGAGAGACCACTCTTTTGGGGGAATATCACTGCCATAAAGGTGTACTTGTTCGTAAACAATGTTTATGTAGGAGGTACATCTACATGAGTGCTGGGACCCAAGGTTTCCCAGCAGAAAATTAGAGCACCACGCCGCCACTGTCTGGCTTGCTTTCTCCCCACAATGCAATCCCCTCTCTCAGGTAAATGATGCACATGAAGCTGGCCATGTGATATAAGAAACGTGATTAATCAGACCAGGCCACTTTCTTGCTCAGTAACTCTTCTGTGGGATCAGACCAGGCAGGCTAACCTCCACTCGCATCACTGATCCACCGGGTGTCCATGACTCTGTCACAGGTTCATCAGCTGTCTTTCATTTGACCACTTTAAGTAGGTACTGACCACTGCTCACCATGAGTAGCCCTTATCACCTGCCGTTCTGGAGATGCTTAGAACCAGACGTCTAGCTTCACAGTCTGGCCAAAGTCCCTAAGATTCTTACACTTGAATATTTTCCCCAGCTTCCATCGCATTACTTTCAAGAACAGTTCACTTGCTGTCTAATATACCCCATGCCTTAAGAGGTGCCACTGTAATGAGATAACGTCACTCACTTCCCCTGTCAGTGGTTTTAATGTTATGGCTGATGGGTATGCGTGCAAACAATATATATCTTGTAAAACCAAACCCCTGAGGGTTTTCAGTGAATTTATTATTACATTACATTCATTTGATATTCTTTTTTGTAGCTATAATAAGGTATGGGAGAGGAGGGCGTTCTAGATTCAAATGCAAACTGCACTGAAATGGTTGTTAAATAAAAGTGCAATTAAAAGTATATGCCCATAGAAATGGCTAAATGTGAATGGAACTAAGCTTAATCCCACCAGACGGAAAGATAAGGCAGACCTTTTTCTTCACCAGGCTCATGACTCCGATGCGGGTCAATACAGGCTGTCTGCAAAGCCCCTCCCTTGGCACACCATCTGCAAATGTCTCTGAACCATCAGCTACCGGCTCACACAAGTGCCTCATAAACAATGACACATATGCCCTGTATAAAGAGAGAGAGAGGGAGAGAGAGAGGGAGGGAGGGAAGGAAGGAGAGAGAGAGAGAGAAATGTAAAAACATAAAAAACGTAGCAGTAAGCAGTACAAAAGCAGAGACAGATGCAGAGGACAAAAATCATCGAGGCTGTTTTGTGCTAATTCATCTCTCTTACTTGAACTCTTTTTCTGATTTTCCTCGCAGATCTCGTACCAGCCACTGGCAAGAGAAGGCATCCTGAGCAGGCATACCCCACCTCATGACTGCATTCAGGAAGGCCTTCCTCTGCCGAGTGTTAAAGCCCAATACCTATAAAAATACAAAGACATACACTATATATCCACAAATATACAGACATCCCCTGAATTCAGTCAGTTTGTGATGAACCTGTTGACACACTAAAGTCACCATGCCTAATGGCATGCCCAAAGGCAAGTTTTGGTCTGTGGAGCAGTGGAATTTAGTACCTGAAGTCAGAACCTGACTTTATTAATGATTGTGGCTGAATGCAAGCACAGCCTCACACCATGAAGCCTTTAAACAAACATCTATAAATGATGAGGGGATGCACCAACTGCTAATCAAATCGTTAAGTATTAGTTTTACTAAAATCAAAGTATTGTGATTCACAGGGCATAATGAAGTACTGGTGAAACTTTACTATGGAAAAAGGCTTATCATTGTTCCAATAAAGGATAAAAGAATGGAAAGAATTAGGTAGTGAGGGGCTCGGTAAAGATCTGTCAGCTTGTTGTGTTTTAAAAAGTACAAAGCCAGAGTTGCTGTGACCACACACCAAACGTCAATAAATCAATAAAATCTTTGGGCAAAGGACTAATGTTGATTGTACTGTGTATAATTATGCACAAAGGCGCCTAAGAAAGGTGTCAAGAGCCCTTGGCTAACATTAGAAATGCAATCCATCTGTCTGAAAGAGCTATTTTACCTCAAGGTTTCCCCCCACTCTGGCCAACAGAGGGGGCAGTGGCTTGTCCTTCTCATTTCTGATCTGCCTACGAGACTGTCTTCGGCCTAAAGGAGATAGAAACACTAGTGAAGATCGGTTGAAAACAACATCACTGCATGCGTTTATTTTGGTTACTAGTGGAAGATGTTTGGGTGTTAGGATGTTATAATCCTGTTGGTGCATATGCTTTCTTCACCTTCAGGCCTCTCATCAAAGTCTTCATCCTCCTCCTCAGAACCAACAGAGTATTCAGACTGGTTGTCTGAGATATCAGCATGCCATTCTGAAACCGAAGACAGCAACGTTAGCAGGCTAGCTTCTTTTTCCTTTTTAAGGAAATCAACAGAGAAGAGTAGGGCCTTTAACATTACTACTGTAACTACTACTGTGTTTTAAGTAGACATGACACGATACCACTTTTTTATGTCCGATACCGATACGATACAGAAAACAAAAAAAAGCTTTCACCAAATGTCCGGATACAAATCCTCCACCAACATGGGGGATTTGCCTTAAATGATCTTAATCTAAATGTTAAATATGAAAAATACATCTTGCACTCTAAATGTGAAACTTCACAGTTAGATAGGGCTGGTGAGACATTTCCAACGACCCCTCGTTTGCCATAATAGCCCCGGGAGATCCGGAGTTATACCATTCACCTCGGTCAAAAGTAATGGGACACCTGGGCGAGGTGAACTATATAACTCCGGATCTCCCGGGACTATTATGGTAAACAAGGGGTCTGTGGAAAGGGCTCATCGAGTTCTATCTAACTGCAAAGTTTCACTGAGATTGATAGTTGCCCCGCCAGAAAAGCCGCGAGCACTTTCCGAGGGGGTATAAAGTATTGGGACATTTGGACGAGGTGTCCCAATACATTCAGCAGTCTTGGCTTTTTCTTCTTTGAGTCTGAAGTAACTCCAAACTGCTGACATGTTGGCAAGTCTCACACACAACAGAAACTCTTATCACATGTCGCAAACACTTATGCATGTCGCAAATCACGTTATGGGTGCCGTAATTATTTTCCGTATTTTTTAATGGATCAGATTACATTTTTTATTCCTTTCTGATTATTCCTTTCGGACCGACACAGAATATCGGATTGGCTCACCTTTAGTTTTAAGCACTTCTTTGGTTAAATAATAATTAATTATTAATGAAATTCACACACACATACATATGTCTGTCCCTAACAATAAAATTGCTACAAAAATAGGATAATTAATGATATTTACACTGAATTATACACAAATATATTTTGTGTAGGTTATTTTACACCCTTTGATGTAACTGAATACTGTGTTTATGTGTTTGTGGTGTATACAGTGAAGTACCTTGGTCCTCCTGGGCGGCGTCATTGTAATTGACTTGTTTGCGTACTCTTTTGCCCTTGCCCAGGTTGCGGGCCAGGTCCTCCTGCTGTTGCTCATAATGATGTCGCAGTAGCTTCTCCCAATAATCTGGATCAACGTTCTCCTCCTGTTTAATGATCTCTCTCTCTATTTCTTCAATCTGCAAACACAGATGCAAAAGAACTGAATTGATATCAATGAGCATTTGAAACCAGTACTGGAATAGTAGTAACGTCATTCTTAATGATTACTTTACTTTTTGTTATCTTTCCCAGCCCTTCCTTTTTCCTTTTTCTACCCCACATTCATACCTTGTCATCCTCTCGTACGGTATACTGAGCCACTTTGAAGGAGCTGAGGTACTCATTCATGTTCTGCATGTCTGTATCATCAGTGGCATCCTGGCTGCGGTCCAGCAAACGTTCAATAGCAGCGTTGTCGTAGTGAATCACACTGCCGTCGTCCTCCTTATTGTCCCCGGCTGGAGACAAACAACACACGTGGTTACAGGAACGGTCCAAAACTCTTTTAAAGATTTTTTTAAACAGATGTTAGAAACATATTTGTCATCTAAGTCTTCAGGCTATCAGTGCCAGATGAGAAGCTGCAGCGCACTGGCTTGCTGCAAGGACCAGGCCTAAAGACTGCTGCATGGATTGAAAAGGCTAATTGAAGGAGGTGGTGTTTCAGGCAGTGCATAGAGAAAACATAGGTGCAGCAAGAAGGCTGGCATCCATGAGAAGCTAAAGGCTACTCTCTAAATATTGGTTCTTTAAGGAAAAAGTTGACTCTCAGGCCTTGTCAAAACGTACAAAATGTAGTGTTCTGGTTTTTTGTCTACAGACTTTTATTGTAATTCATGTAATAGAGTTATTACAATAAGAGCTTAGACCTCTAAAAAGAATAACTTTTTTGCAGGCTTCTGATTGGTAAACATGTCTGTTTTTATATTCTATAAAAGATTCACAATCAGGAAAGGCACTATACCGTGCAAGATAGGAAACCCCAGATATAGACTAAGGATTTGACATTCACATTAAACAATTTACCGCTCATTTCTGAGTTTTGGTCCATTTCTTCTAAACATTAGTTCTGCTTGAATGTATGACATTTACTGTGCACAAACTTGTGCACTGAAATGACCTGCATGCGCACATCTTAAACAACAACCTCATGAATGATAAACATCAGCCATGAACAACAACATATTAACAAATCATCTCAAACACCATTAACTCTGAACAACTTCCAAGTTCCTGTCTGATTATTCCAAGTATAGTTGTATGGCCACGAATCCTATATGCATTCAATCTAGGATAACATATGAAAGTGGCTCAGATCTGACCAGATCACTATTTTGCCACTTCAAAGTAAGAATATGAACACCGTCTAAGAACAAGTGATTCACAGTTAACCTTCCAGTGTGAGAAGCAGTCACTCACAGTATACAGTTTAATCCCTAACATTCTATCCCATTCTCTTCACAAACACAAAGTGTCAACAAAATGTCCTTATTTACTAAATAGGTAATTTAATTTTCCACTCTTTTGCTTAATGTGTCTCTCTCTCACCCTCAATCTCATCCTTGAACAGCTCTTCCGTGCCGAACTTCAGAATGTCGTCCAGCTCTTGTTTGGACATGGAGCCAGCTTTGGAGCCCAACCCCGGCCGCACCACCAGGTGGGTTAGCATCATCTTGCGCTTGGCTACTTGGGTAATACGCTCCTCTACAGATGCACGGGTGACAAACCGATAGATCATCACCTTATTCGCCTGACCAATCCTGTGGGCTCGACTGAAAGCCTGAGAGAAAGACACAAACAGAAGAACAGAGAAAGAGAAATGAATAGAAACAAGTCACGTCAAGATAAACATATATGCTAAAACAAGATTTCCCTGTATGGTCACACCCACATATATACTACAAAATCCTTTCAAAATGTCAGCCAAATTAGTAATGTTCAGTCAGGACTATTAGCTGGCTCTGCATGTCTGTGTACAAATATTTACCTGAATGTCATTGTGAGGGTTCCAGTCAGAGTCAAAGATAATGACAGTGTCTGCAGTAGCCAAATTGATGCCCAAACCCCCTGCTCTTGTAGAAAGAAGGAAGCAGAACTGAACGGCTCCTGGAGCTGAAAAACAGATAGGAAGAAAGAAAGAACGAGAATGAATGCAAAAATCTTTGTTTTGTACATTTCATACACAAAGTTGCTCAAGATTCAAGATTCTTTATTTTTCATTCCCAAAGGTGTACAAGTACAACATGTGGTGAAATGTGTCCTTAAAACAGCCATGGAACTGCAGTTACAATGAATTCAAGAGTTAAAATTATGTAATAAAAATAAAACAATAGATTCTGAATCACATGTATAAACTAGATCTGAAGTGCGCAAATATAATAGAACAGAGTATGTAATGAGTTGTGTTGAAATAAGTGTTGAAATGGAGGTATTCTGACCATTGAATCTGTCAATGGCCTCTTGTCTTAGTGCACCAGTGATGCCTCCATCAATGCGCTCGTACTTATAACCCTCACAGTCCAGGAAGTCCTCCAGTAAATCCAGCATCTTGGTCATCTAATGTATACAAATACAATCAGAAAAAATAAATATGAGCTCATTTTTAATTGTTGTGAAATTCACAACCTGCAGAAGTATACACAGACTTACAGATGCAGAGCTATCAAAGAGCATGGAGTAGGGAAGAGAAGTTTAGAAAGATAAGCAGTGGCAAAACTGTGAAGGACTCTAAATGTAATAAAGAAATTGTGTTTAACATGCAAAGAGATAATCAGTATAGCAGATCAATTGATGTGTGTTAATTCCTTAACAAAACCCATTTTAAATACACAGAATTTTGTTCTGACATTTAGCAGAAAGACCAGCAAATTGGGGATTACAGCAAACATACAGGAGGTAATGGACTAGAGTTTGGCATCATTATTATTCAGGAGGGGCCAAATATGTGCAGCATAGCTGAGAGTGTGCATGTGTAAAATGTTATATCAATACTACCTGAGAAAACACAAGCACACGGTGGCCCTGTTCTTTCAGTTTCCTCAGCATTTTCTGCAGCAGCATGAGTTTCCCAGATGACTTTGTGAGGCTGACTCCCTCATATGCCCCACTAGGTGTCTTAGGGGCTTCCTGTAAAACACACAAATACACACACCTTTAGAGAATAAAAAGGTAACACATTTCTATGTAGAATCTCTATCAACATAATCAATATTATAGTGTCATGGTCAGACACAAGGTGGCAGCACAGTTCACTGACTTTGATCAGTGAAACAAAAAGCAAGAATACTGAAACTGTATAGACGTTTAGTGGAACTAATAGTTTAGAAGATTAGTGCAATTTTGTGAAGAAAAAAAATTTAAGAAGAAGGTAGGTGTAATGTGTGTGTATAGTATTACACCAAGAAGCTGATTGGTATGTGTGTGTGTGTGTGTGTTACTATTAAGGGTAATCTAGAAATATATTACATAATAATTGAAGATATTTTCACAAACTAAAATACATATCCCAATACTTTATGAGATGTGATTAGTTGAAACAGAGAAACTGAACACAGTTTTTTGTATTTTTTAAACAATGTTACTTGTTTTCAGCATTACTGCACAGTGTCACATTATACCAAGTTTTGCCTGAAACCTGCAGTTGGACTTTGCCGTCGAAGGACTGATATTCTCTGAAAAACTCATGATGTAATTTACTGTGTTGATGACATCACATCCTCATGACACGTTGACATGTTTATATCTCACCATGGAGGCGACGGGAAAGAGGTAGGGGTGATTGCAGCATTTCTTCAGGTCCATCATGATGTTCAACAACGAAACCTGGTTCCCTCCTCCTTTAGAGTTCAACGCCTCAAAGTTCCGTGTCAAGATGAACTTGTAGTATTTCCTTTTCAGCAATAGACACACATGCACATACAAAAAGGTTAAACAAGACCACAATCTCCAGTTTTCTCCAGCAGCTTAGTTTTTGCTCTTTTTACTCATAACCTTATGTGTGACTATGAAAGAAAAGTTCTACAAAACCATGCACGGTAAGGTCCCCTCAGTCCCTAGGCATGCTCTCACTTCTGCATGGGGCTTAGCTCAACTCGAACGATCAGCTCTGTTTTAGCTGGCATGTTCTTAAACACGTCCGCTTTCAGCCGTCTCAGCATGTGCGGCCCCAGCAGGTCGTGCAGCTTCTTGATCTGGTCCTCTTTGGAGATGTCTGCAAACTCCTCCAGGAAGCCCTCCAGATTACTGCAGAGAGAAAGAGAGAGAAAAACTGAGTTCTGTGTGTGTTTGTAATATTTTTCATACAAGAGTGTTAAGGTCATCGTGATCAAATGCTAAAAATTAGGGGTGTCATAAATTAGGGGTGTCAATTAATAAAATTGATCACAAGCTCTGTAATTAATTAATTGAAAGAAATTGCACAAATACATGTAAAAAATGAATGAATTGGGGTATATGATTGAATTAATAATCTATGTCTCTTTTATTTAATAACTGTTTCTGCACTGTTCATGTGCAGTTATGGTCACAGCATACAAGGCTCACAATAAACTCAGAGACCATTTTCCTGGGTCACAGGTAGATGGGTCAGTTTGGGTCCGAGCGCCCAGACACTGGCGCTGGGATTGGGCTGCCTGGGTTAGCTCCTAAATGCTTATTGCATGAACTGAAGTTAACAATCCCCCTATCAACTATTCAATCTGTCTGTTTTTAAACATAAACTCTCCACTCACTGGGCCGAGCAGCGCCCTCTCGTCTTCATTTTACAGAGCGCCTGTGGCCAGAATGGGGCGGGTGATCAAAGTCACATGGTGCAATTAATCAGCGTTCATGTTTTTTAAACACATTATTGTTTCTGTAATTCATTGATTGAAATGAACCAATGAATGTGTCGTTAATTCAACATGCCTACTAAAAATACAAGATATAAAAATATCATTTTAGTCAGTGTTCATGTGAGTCTGTATATGAGTTTGTTAGTAAGTGGGTGCGCGACCAAGTGTGTTTGTCCTCACTTGAAGCGGTTGGGTGTGAGGAAGTTAAGCAGGTGGAAGAGCTCCTCAAGGTTGTTCTGAAGAGGTGTGCCTGTTAGCAGCAGCTTATGGTCAATCTTATAGTCATTCAGTCGCCTGAAAAACTGTAAACACACACACACACAAACACATACACTTCAGTTTTTACCATAGAGACTTTCAAACACTCAAATCCCAGTGAATAATTAGAATAAGCAGTAATAAATTATTCAAATATGAGCCACACAAATATTAGCAGCAATACACACAGTTATATTGTCTGCACAAACAAAGGTAGATACCTTGGACTGGTTATTTTTAAGGCGGTGAGCTTCATCCACCACGAGACAGGCCCAGTCAATGGACTTTAGAGCTGTCTGGTCTATGGTCACCAGCTCATAGGAGGTCAGCAGCACATGGAACTTAATAGGAGCTTCTTTCTGAGAAAGGTACAAAGAAACAAACATGCAAAAATGTGGGTTACCAATTATATTATTGATCATAGTAGTAATTAAGTAATCTACCAATTACTCTGACATACCAAGATTTTTTTTATTTCAGCAATCAGGGTTCAATTAGTATGGCACCCCTGCCAAAATCTTAAAGATCTTTCTGCTCTCATCCACAACAATCACCCTTTTATTATTTAGCATTTTTTAATTTTATGATAACTTTAAAAGTAAAAAAAATCATCTAATGTCAAATTTTATCTAACTTTTGAAGTTAAAGCACAGGTTTTTTTTTACAGTGAGTTTAGGCCAGTTTAGGCTTCCCTTCATATTTCCACTTAATCTGACTCCTTCCTCCTCACCCGTAGTTTGAAGGCCTTCTTTCCTCCTTTCACAGCCGTGTCGTCGAAGGAGAACTCGTTTTCGCGAATGATGGCTCTGCTGTCTTTGTCTCCTGTGTAGGTGACAACGTAGAAGTCCGGAGCCCACATCTCAAACTCCCTCTCCCAGTTAATGATGGTGGAGAGGGGGGCGCTCACCAGAAATGGCCCCTTTGTGTGGCCCTTGGGTGTGGAAAGAGGGAAAACATATGCGACAACAAAAGAATTAAATAACTTTGCTTAACACTGATATAACCATCTGATGACATCAACAAAATTTCCTTATAACCCAAAATTTCACTGAACATTTTCTGGACTGAACTCAACCAAAGAATAGAGATGAGTATATACATTTTTAGAATAATATAACAGGGCTCGAAATCGCGACCATTTTGGTCGGATATGCTTCCGAAATTTCGTCTATGCGACCTAAAAATATATTTGGGAGCATTGGTGCGAGTGCATGTAATTGTTGTCGTGCGATATGTTTTAATTTCTCTAAAAATGTTAACAGTATATGTGTGTTCTGTGTGCTGAATGCAGATAAGGTGACTGTACTGCCGTTGAGATTTTAGATTGGTTAATAATAGCTGTCAATCACTCAGTCAGGTGACAGCGCTAACTACAGCGGTAGTGATGGGCACATGAAGCTCTGAAGCACGTATCAAGTATAAGGGGGCGTGGCAGACGAAGCCTCGCTTCGAGGCGTGTATCGGCTAAGCAGAAAACCACATGACCGATGACAAACGAAGCCTCGGTTCGTTATGTCAGTGCTTCATCCCGAAGCCGGCGCTTCGTGTTTTGTATGAGCGAGTATCGGACAAAATTTTTTTTGTTTATTTTTTATGGAACTTATATTTCATTCCCACATTTACAGTTTGTATAATTAAGTAGTATTGTATTAGTGTTATGCCACTTCACATTGTTATGTGCCCGTATTTTGCACCCATTTCACAATATGTGATTATCTAATAAGTTTTTATATGTGCATTTATTTGGTATCTTTTAATTCACTCTCTCTCTCTATCTCTATCACTGTTATTTTGACACAATAAAAAGGTATAAATAAATATAAATAGGGTAACATTTGTGTATTTGTCCAGTGATTGTGTTTAGTGCTTATGTGTGACATTTAGGGGAACCTTTATTGATTTTTTAAAAAAATGTATTTGCCCCGTTTATACAGAAAGCAACACTTGGGATGAAGCACTGACGTAACGAACCGAGGCTTCGTTTGTCATCGGTCACG
>JBBPDC010000011.1:10907848-10926929 GCA_037974485.1 Hemigrammopetersius urotaenia | reverse complement strand
TATATATATATAAATGTCTCTGTGTCAGTGCTGTTTATGACAAGACTGCGTACGACATGCATTATTAGCGAGCTCTGGACACAGACAGGTCTGGTGGTCTTAGAGCGGTCTGTCCTGCTCTGAACCGTGGCCGTCGGAGTGACAGTGGGTCGGGTCAAGTTTATTTACAGTCTGTCACAACACCACTGTCTCAATCAACCGGTAGTCTCTGTGCACTGCACTCTTTCTGCAATCCCCCCTCTCCAATGCTCTCGCCATTCCTGTTATCTGGGCATTACAGCCTCGGGTGGCTTTGTAAAAAATCCCAGAGCAACTTAAGAGTGCGTGGCGAGTCCCAGAGAGAAGACAATAACATCAAAAAGAGAGGGGGGTGTAGAACGTGTAGTGTTGCTGAAAGTGAGAGGATGGGACAGTAAAATGGGGCATTGCGAAACTTTAGTTAGAGTATAAACTCTAAAAGCTAATAGTAGAGGAAGGCAGCGCGAGGGGGGCTATAGAGTAGCACGGCTACTTTTGTAGTGCAGATGTTGCACCCCACCACCCCAGTTCCATGCTACATGTAACACTTTTTTTCGGGAAGATAGTCTGGAATTGCTGTGGTTTGTGTCTGTCTCCCCGGGCTGCCCCGGGTCTGTTCGGTACCTGGCACGGCGAGGGCTGCAGTTTCTCTGGGAGCCGCCGGAGAGTTTATGTCGCTTGCGTTCTCGTCCAGCTCCCCGTCGTCGTCCTCTTCTTCTTCATCAAAATCTCCTCCCTCGGAATTAACCGCCATGCCCTCATCTTCCTCACAAGAACGGAGAGGAGAGGACATTATACTCCCTCCAGCGACCCCGGTCCTCCAGATCAAAAAAGTCTATTCCTTCCGAAATTATGATATTTATTGAATATTCAAATCGAGACACACACACACACACATACACACTGGGGGGGAAAAAGTAGGGGGCGTTTTGGAATATTTTACACTACAAGGCAGAGAAACAAAGATGGCCGCCCTTATATTTATTTTTTAACAACCCCCCCAATAAGAAAAATCCCCTTACATAAAAAATGGCTGACTATATTATTTCAGAACGCCCCCCCCCTCCTCCTCCTTTCTCTCTCTCTCTCACTCTCTCTCTCCAGTCTCCCCTCCCTCTTCAAAAACATTCACATTGTTCCAGCAGAAAGGGGTGTATGGCAGATTCTAAGTTGTATTTTAACTCGTAACTCTTTTTTCACTTCTTCCCTCTCCCTCTGGCTCACATTCACTTGAATGCTAGCTGTCTCGCATGTGTGCGTGCGTGCGTGCACACGTTTCTGCACTGCAGAGAGAAACAAATCTAACAAACATGGCCACCTTAATAGTGTTAAAGGCTGTGTATGAAAAAAAGTGTCTCGGAGTGAAAGGGTTGAGCCGAGCTCTCCTCTGGTCTGGAGGCTGGAAAGAACAGGGGGTGGGGGGTGGGGGGTGCTGTGCCGCAGCCATGCCCAGATTTACATCAGATTGTGTTGCTTAAAAATTAACCTTTTAAAGGGTGGATGGAACTGTTCTGAAGCTCATTTGCCTTCAAGTTCAAATGGGCAGGTAAGAGAGCTGTAAAACACAATTTCCTCTATTTAGAGATTATTTATTTAGATATGAGTACAGTGGAAGGAAACCTGGTCCTCAGCCAATGCAAGAAAGACTTTCAGTTAGTCTCACAAACCAAGCTCTGCAATGTGTAATCATACACAGCAGCTATTAGGAGCCAATACATTTGGACAACAGTGAAACTATTGTCATTTTTCTCTGTTTCTCTTTTTTGCATACTATTTTAAAAGGACGTATCAGCTATATATATTTCATCCTTGAATGACGAGAAGTAGTTCTTTTTAACAAAAGTCACAATGTGATCTACAATTATCATGTGACAGTGTTCAGTATTATTTTAGTAGAAACTCAGGGGGTACTGATTTCAAACTGCATAATGCAGCATTAAAGTGGTGTGCAAAATCTCAAGCGTGAAAAAAAATGAATTAGTTTAGAAAATGTTTAGTTAGCTGTCGTTTTAACACAGCAACTGTTTTTTCATACGAACATTTACCATGGCAACTGCCTGGTCTTATTATGGTGAGATTGTGTTATGGTGTGTGGCAAATTATTTATGTTTAAATGAACAGAATTCCGTGGGGAAAATACAATAATAAGGTGATGGAATAAAGAGATCTGTTGTGAACATTTGTGTTATAAAGTTTCACGTATGCAACATCAGTCCTGGGTTAAAGTTCAGTAAGATCATCGTTGTAGTACAGACATAAGGACGGAGTATAGAGATCCCGATTCATGCGAAGCTGGTAGAATTCTTCGTCCTCGTCAGGGATGACGTTTTGACTCAGGGTCTTAGTCATGTCCAGGTTATTGCCATTGTGCTTCCAGGTGTAGCTGGCTGCATGCGAATTGTAGCGCAGGTAACGCTGCAAAATCTCCTCTAGTGTTTCCTCAGAACATACCTGGTCAGAGAACAAAGACAGAGAAAACCCTTCATATGCCACCCATATCCTATATTTGTAATACAACACACATTAAGAGGGTGTTTTTGTTCTTAGGGCAAAATGCATTTGGCCAAATTCCTCCACTTATATGAATTATACAACCATAGTCTTATGGGTTTACCAAAAGAGAGGGAAGGAATTTATGTCAGTTTGATCCAATGATGGTGCACAGCCAAGAACCACTGGAGAGGGAGGGGGACAAGTGGGGGAGTACAGAATGGGATGGTTGGGGTGGGGGGAGCATGAGAGAAAGACAATAGGAATGCTCTGCTAAGCCTTTGGACCATGCACAGTAGCTCGATGCCAGATGGGGCATGTAGCAGGAGAGAGCTCGCCCACCCTGCAGTAAATCTGGTGGCCACTGGGCTAAAGCACCAGTCCAGTTTTGGATCGCTCGCCTGCCCAGAGGCACAACATCAGTAACATTTCCCTTTGTCAAGCAGGAGCAGGATCAGATGCAGAGAGCAAAGGGAGGGTGAACTGAGCAAGGCACAAAAAAAATATGGGGGGTGGGGGTGGGGGTGGGTGAAAGTAATTGAGAAATAGAGCAATCCTGCCCTCTTCAGCATACAACAGCACAGTGCAAGTAACCTTTCTGACACAAGGAAAACAATGTGTGCCAACATTTCTTCTGCGTTAATAGGGACTGTGTGCCTCACTTTGATGGAGTAACAGCATTCATGCTTTATGGGAGACTTTACTCTACACTGATGTGATTTAATTGCATTCAGCCCTAAGCGCATTAGTCAGGTACTGATGTTAGATGATTAGTTTTTGATCATAAATGCCACTACAGCTCATCCCAGAGGTAAACAATGGTGCTTCATTATTCCAGATAATACTATGCCTGGGCTGGGGAGGGTGGGGGGTGCTTTATTCTCATCTTGGCACTGGGCACAGGGACCTTAGGTTCATGTGTGGCTGCTCCAGAGCATCCATTTCTACTGGCAATACTTTTCAATAGAGATTAAACAAGCTTTATGTCTGGCATTTTTTATCTGCAGTATTTATATCCACCCTACTGACCACAGCATTTTATATTCAGGGTACATTCTGGACAGTTTCATTCTGACTTTGTGTCTCTGTGTGACCGTGCAGATGCTGCAAAAGCAATTTCCTCTGGGATCAATCAATTTTTATAATTCTGATCCTGATTCTGGTGTTGCATATCTCTGCACATGGTGGTCACTGTGCTAAAACAAATGCATGCCTTTCAGAAGTATTGTTTCAAGTTCAGTGTGGCCTACCTCCAGACCTTGCTCCTGGGAGGTGAGCGTGTTGATGATGCGGATCCAGCGGGTCTTGGCAGAAAGCAGGCCCACCTCATAGCAGCTGTCTCTCCACCACGGACACCCAAAATCATTAATCCAGTCTGTGCGAGGGCAGGGAGGGGGCACATGCACGAAGCGTCCCATGGGGGTGTAGTATTTCACACAGCCCGTTAAGGGGTCGATATGGGTACGAATCTGAGAAAACAGAGAGTCAGTTTCACTCTGTAAGTTCCATGCAAATAAAAAAAATAGATGAATATTCAGTGTAGTGAACGGCAAAAGAAGAATGTTTAGATCATGGATATCCAATCGTGGTAAGGTACACTACATGGACCACATGGGTTTGGGCTTGGTCACTTACTTCTAGTGAAGGGCAAGCTCAATGCTTCTGCATACCAATGCCATGCTTCCAACTTTGTGGACACAGTTTGGGAAGGGCCTTTTTCTATTGTGCCCCAGTGCACAAATTAAGGTCTATTAGGTGGAAGAATTTGACTGACCCCAAAAGCAACAAGTCTTTTAGCACACAGCCAGGTCTTCTTGTCCAACATCAGTGCCACTCTGCATAACTGTTCTACAGAATGAAAGGTTACTAAGTCTTACAGAAAGATGAAGTGTTTGGGGGACGACAACGACGACAAAATCATTAAAGTCACTGTTGGTGTACTGGCCAGGCAATGTAGTGTAGATCCATTTTGGATCTTATACACACTTATATCACCTATTAGTCCCCACATTTCATAGAAGCGAATTAATATTGTGATAAACTGCTTACATCTTTCGTTTTTGGGTCAAACCAGTGACTGATGTCCTTCCCTGCGCATTCAACAATTGGTTTCAAAAGTACGTCGCCTACAAAACAAACAGAACAAAGGTGTGATAACACAGAACAAAATTGTTGTTTTGAATAACATTAAGAGCAATAATAATGAAAAAGGTTATTACAATTCCAGTACAGGTTTACGGACTTACCCTTATATTCTTCAACCAAAGGTGTCAAGTTGTAAACTTTACCGAGGTATGACACCCAGAGGTCTCCTATCGTGCTGTGCACAGACACTTCATTCGGTGTAAAATACTTGGGCCGCCCCATTGTCATTTCATTGGCAAAGCAGCACATAAACAGTTTTAAATCCAAAATTGTTTAGCGCAGCCCAGATGTAAACAAAACGGTTGCCCTGACAACCACAGCGTACCTGACGTGTACTGTGCTACACAGGGAGGAGAGGCACGTTTGGACAAAAGTATTGGGACGCCTGACCATTACACCAGTGTGGATTTTATTGACACTGCATTCAAAATCGATGACAGCTCCCACTATTCTTGGAAGGCTATCCAAAAGATTTTGGAGAGGTTCTGCGGGAATTTGTGCATTCATTCTGCTGAGGTCCGATACCGACTCTAGTTCATTCCAAAAGTGTTGGATGGGGATTAGGTCAGGGCTTTGTGTGGGCTTGTCAAGTTTTACCACATCGAACTCCTCCAACCATGTCTTTATGGACCTTAATTTGTGCATTGGGGCACAGTCGTGCTGGACTAAAAAGGGCCTTCCCAAAACTGTCCACAAAGTTGAAAGCCTGCTGTTGTCAGAAATATCTTGGTACACTGGAAGTAAGGGGCCTTGCCCAAACCCTAGAAAACAGGGGTGACCCAGTACTTTTGTCTGTATAAACTTCCACAAACATGTGGTCAGGTGTGTGTGCCAGCTTAAAAGGGCAAGAAGAGACCGAAGTCTACAATACTAACCTGTAGGATGTAGTAACTGCTGCGTTTGAGTTTAGCAACCTGTAAGAAACATTTAGCCTGTTTTCACATGTCTTCACTGCCCTTGGAATTTAAGCGGCTGCTAGTTTAACTTTGTTGCTGTCAGTCTCGATGTGAAAAAAAGACACTTGACACCATGAGATTATTCTGAACATTCTCTTATTTTAAATAACCCATTTGAAAAGCAGTTCCAAATGAACAAGTTTGCCCCAAGAAGGCATAAAATAACAAAATACAGGCATAAATACCGCTGGGAAAACCTAGATCCATAAACCATTCCGTTCAAAGGGGAAGCTGCATTGGCACATTCATATCAGCATTGTTAGTGCAACAGAACACTAGTCAGCTACACACCTTCTGATCATGGCAACGTCATAGGAAGAACTTTTTATTTATAATCTGTATATTGTTTAATCAAAAATACCCAGGAGTGTTGAAACATCAAGTAAATTTTTTTTTTCAATAACAGCTTTCAACAGAATGGGACAGTACAATGGGAGGTTTTAATGTTTTTATCTGCAGTGATGCCATGATTGAAGGCTCTAAAGCCTTTTTCGGAGATATTGTATACTGGTAGAACAGTAAAACAATAATCAAGTTTCAAACTTGATCATAGTAACTTATAGGTTTTCCATTGATTCAGTAACACTACTAGCCAGTTCTGCTGTTTTCAACAGGAGCAGACTACAGAAAACAAATTGAAAACAAAAAAAGGCAAATAAGATTTCAAATTGGAGCATGAGCAACCACACCCAAAACAAACAGAGAGCTAATCTCACTGTTAAGGCAAACATTCCCACCTTTGTAAAGTACAGAAATTGATTAAATGCACAAAACGGTGCAATAAAGACCTAATCTATTAAAGATTGGAGTTTTAAAACTGGACCTTTAAAAGGCCAGCATGTGACACTTCTGTCACAAATACTTTATTTTATGTATACTGGAAACAGAATAGAACCGAATATATCAGCTACTCAGTTGTAGGGCAGTAGAGTAGCTGATATAGATGTGTGACAGACTGAGCGAGAACAGCTGACACATCCGCCTGATAAACATTTGACCTGTGAGAAAGAGAAGCAAGAGGAACTAAAATGCCACAGAGAGAAGGTCAGCTGATAAAGCTGAAACGATTCAAAATGACTCCAAACTAATTAGGACTTCATTCATCACAGCCGTTTACTGTGTGGCATCAAGTGAACACCCGTTAAACAGTTCTCCTATGACATAAGAGTAACTGACTCCTTCCGAAGTCCAGAACTGCCTGCACATTCAAGTCTGAAATGACTCGCAAATAACCATTTGAGAGCCATATAGATGCATTTTCTTTAGCCTTCATTTGCAGGCTTTCAAATGCGTCCAGTCCACCTTTCACTACAGTTATCGCATCCACAGTATCCAGTTGCATAGCCATATTAGTTGTAGTGGAACTTGAAGTGGAAGTTTCCACCCTGGAAGGGGTTAAAGCCAAAGGGCCACTCTCCTCCGCCTCCCTGCTGGTTCTCAGGGTCCAATGGATCCTCGCCTGAATCAAATTTCTGACGCATCTCTGCAGAATAAAACAATGTGTCTTTCATTCTAATTAGGTAAATGAAGATGTCTTAAAACAACAGGTCATTTTAGACGACCTATTCTAATTAAATCCTTAATACAGTTAGATTTGAAGTTACCTGGATCTGTAAGCACCTCCTTAGCCGAGGCAATGTCTATAAATTTCTTCTCTGCCTCCTTCTTTTCTGCTTCAGACTGGAAGTTGTCTGGATGCCACTGTTGTGCCAGTTTTCTATATGCTTTAATGATTTCCTGCTTGTTAGCATTCCTTAAAGCAAATAATGGAAAATGGATTAGAAAAAAATAGATTCTGGAAAAGCACAGCAGATAGTGCAGATATAAGTAAGAATAATATCAGGTCCATACCGACTCACTCCTAGGATTTTGTAATAATCCCTCTTGCGCGAGAGCTTCAGCAGTTTTTGTGCACGTTCTAGACCCTCACGAATCTCCTGGTTCTCCTGATCAAACTCCCGTGCCTCCTGATAGTCCTCCACAGCTATGAGAGGGCAACAGTGTGAGCAATTGAGTGGAAGAAAACAACAGACAAAGCAAAATGACATGATTAAATGAGGGCAAAAGTATAATGATCCTTAATGCAATATCGTTCAGGAAAAAGAGTTCTACCCTTCTCATAGTCCTGAAGTTGGATGTAGGCCTCAGCTCTGTCCCGGAGGATGTGGATATTCTGAGGATCTCTCTGGTGGGCCTCTGAACAAATGTCCAAAGCCAGCTCCGGTTCCTTAATCTGCAGAGAGATAAAATTAAAAAGTGAAGGTATATGAAGTAGGAGTGAGGCACAACATGGAACAAGCTCCTGCTGAAGAGCCTTTCCTCTCCTAATGCATATATCTTACTTTTACATAAAGGTTTTCGCACTTAGTACACTCCTCTGGTTCTCACACTGTCCTGAAACTTGAATATTTCCTCGCTTTGGATAAAAGCATTTGCCAAATGAATGTACTGTAATGTGGTGGTGTTGTGGGTAAAGTTGGGAGTGGGACATGAGAGAAAGTAATCTTTAATACTCATACAATTGCTTCAGATACCATCATTTATAGCTGATTTTACCATCATGTAGCTGATTAGCCTTTTTACAATCTGCATTTTCACGAATTTGCACGTCTAAATGTACTGTTCCTTATGTAGGACTCAGTCATGGAAAACATCACACGAAATACAACAGGTAGCTCCAAACAAGCTGCACCTTAATTTAAAACAGCACAGAAATCATACTTAATTATTTCCCCATTTTCTCCCTTTACTTCCAATAGCAAAAGCATACCTGTAATATGATAAAACATACTAAAACATTGACATACCTTTACTAGGCAGAAGCAGATCCTTTCTTTAGCTTTCATTGTATAGAATGGAATATTTGGCTCGGTCCTCATAGCTGATTCATACTTTTCTATAGCTTCTTGATATCTGATACAAAAAAAACCACAGGGTTAGCAACAATTACGTTTCTAAAACATGTTTATACAGAATTTATTTTAAGGTATTAAGTTGGTCTGCAGGGGCACTTAAAGTTGCTTGATGGAGAACGTCATCCACGTCATATCAAAGCTAACACTTTGTTTGCATTCACATTTACGGCATTTATCAGACGCTTTTATCCAAAGCGACTTCCATTCCCTAATTACAGGGGACAGTCTCCCTGGAGCAACCTGGGGTTAAGGGTCAGGGACCCAGTGGTGGTGCTGAAGGATTCGAACCTATGACCTCATGGTCCGGAGGCAAGTATCCTACCCACTGAGCTACCTCCACCCCACTTTCACATTACACAAAACAACCAGAAATAGCGTAAAACATTAACAAGGTGTTTCATGTTTTTTCCCCGTGTGGTCCAATACAAAACTGACATTTCAGCGACACAAAATTTTGGATACAATAGCAACAATATCTGTTATATTTCTGTTACACACTTCTCAGAAGCATTAACATGCATCAGATGTCTCGCTGCACTGACCTGTTGTGGTCAGTTTGTTGGTTAAACATAGGTGTAAGTTGGTCGGTAGCTCTCCCCATAAATAAAACAGCTGATGCTAATTATACTTACCTCTCTTCTGAGATCAGTTCCTCGGCAGAATCCATCTGCTTGCTGAGCTTCTTCACCTGCTTGTAGTGGGCAAAGCATTCCTTATCATCCTGATCCAGCTTCAGACACTCTCGGATCTCACTAGAGGCCAGAGACGCAGAGGAAAGAGAAGGCAGAGATTCAGCATCCAAAGAGGGTTTTGGAAGAATACCTTTTTAGTGAAGTTCACTGAGAAACACTGCCATAATCAGTCATTCTACTTTTTTTTTAAAATGTTTTCTACTCAACCTAATTTGAAACACCAGTTGCCCTTTACAATGTATCAAAATTGTGTGGCGAATGGACGAATAGTCCAAAATGATGTCAGCTTATATCAAATTAATTTTATGCTAATTTGCAAAAAACTGGGAACAAGTTACTTTTGTGGAATCACTAGGTTTTGTACTGACACACTTCCAATATGAGTGGCCAAATTTATGTCTATTATACTCTAAAGTTACATGTGTATGCATATGATGTTACATGTGTATGTGTTCTTATTCTTGAACACTTTCAGGACAGGGAAATAGAAAACCATTTCTTCCAACTAGTTTAAAATAATTAAATACAAAACCAAATTGAGACCAATAAAGGTTTACCTTATCATGAATTCATACGTGTGTGTTTGTGTGTGTGTGTGTGTGTGTGTGTGTGTGTGTGTGTGTGTGTGTGTGCGCATACCTGAGTGAGTCATGGTGCTCTCCCAGGTCATAGAGGAGACGGCTAATTTTTAGGAAGGCCGACCGGTTGTCCGTCCTGAGACGGGCTGCAGGTGTCAGGTCTAATATGGCCTTCCTGGGCTCCCCAAGACGAATATAACACTCCGCCCTCATCTCCCGAGACTCTGGATCCCAAGGTGAGAGCTAAAGCAAAGTAAGAATGCCACATTAAAATTACTATCGTTTTCCAAAAACATTTTACTTTTATTCATAAACGTCATGAACTAACTATTCCACAACAGTTGAGACAATATAGCTGAAAGCTATATTCTACCTACAGCATTGCTGGAAAGTTCATGTACCCTTTAGAGTGTTTTGTATATTTCATAAACATAGACTGAAAATATCAGCTGTTAGTATGAAAATGTTCACTTCCCATCCACTCCATACATAGATGAAAACTAGGCTGCAAACACTGTTTTAAAACATTGTTTTTGTGAGGTCACAAAACAAATATATTTATAGCAGTTAGGTAAACTATAACTACTGCTGTAGCCAATCAGAGAACATTATTTATTTTTTCCTTGCTGCTGGAACATTCCACGCTTGCTGTACTTAGAAGTGGGAGGTTTGAAAGTAGCCAGTCTGAGAACGTTATGTGGTGCGCAGGTAAAAGCCTGCTTGAGCATATTGTGGATGCTCCGTGTCTTGTCTTCGTATTTTAGTGTTTTAAACTCCCCCCAATTTTCAATAATGATCTCAGTTTATTTAGTATTAGTGAGTTGTGCCCTGTCTAAACATGTGGATAGAGGTTTTTTTTTTTCAATGTTTGTTTTGTGTACGAGTCTTTGTTTCGGCTCGCCACACGCTGCAATGCAAACAGCTAGCGGTAGCCACCCGGTTTTGTGCAATTTTCTTCCGGGACCAAAAAAGTTTTCTGATTATTTATTTCTCCTTGCTGCTGCTGCTGCTGCTTGTAGCATCGGTGGAAGCTGCAAACCAGAATCTCCCGCATGAAGAGTCTCAGTTCTTCTCTTGTTTTTCAAGTCCTGTATTTTTATTACTGTAAATTAAATTAAAAGAGGCGAATATGGGTTTACCTTTACATTTTCTTCAAGGGTGATGCATTAAACTGCATTGAAGTGTTTTGGGAGTATATGTGGGGGCATATTTAGGGTTTGCGCAAGAAAAATAGGCATTTGTTTTACCACATCAGAACAATGCAGTTTTTTACTATATGCGGGTGCTCTTGGAACGGAACCCCCATGAAAAGCGGGGGCTACTGTACCAACCAACACAAACACACAGATCGCTGACTCACCTCTATAACACGGTCCAGCACCTGGATGGTAGTGGTGTAGTCTCCACGGTGATGGGCCTTGTGTGCCTCCTCCTGGAGCTCCTCTAGCTCCTCAGCTTTGTGGAGATAATTTATTGCCTCTTCCTGGTTCGGGGAGCGCTGCAGCTACAAAGAGAAAGAAAGAAAAGTGGAGGTTACGGAAGAGAATCTAGAAGAAAAGAATCCGTAAAAACACCTGTTACACAACCACTGCAATAACGGCACATGAATAAAAGCCGAAGCACCATAGATGTGAAACTGGGTAGACTAATCATGTTTTAACTCACTACTGCCTCAAAGTCCTCTCTGGCTTCTTGTGTATTCCCCTGCTTCAGAAGGATATTTCCTCTCTGTATCCGGGCCTGAAAACACACACACCATAAGGAATTACAACGTACCACATCACAGACCTATAACTGAGGGGGATTCATCAGAACGGTCATTCAATATTTGCATTAATATTAAATTGTCAAGTCTTTTTCATATCTCCTTCTTTAACACAGAACAAGCCACCTAATTAACTTACAGCCAGAAAGTCGGGTTTAAGCTGGATAGCCCGGGTCAGATCCGGCAGGGCTGATTTGGACTTCCCCAACGCCAAAAACACAGCCGCACGCTTGTAGTAAGTCAGGTAGTTCTTTGAGTCACCTTCTGTTTTAAGTTAGAGTAAAGAGGAAGGAAGTACTGAGCTAACAATTATTTAGCATTAAATGTCACAGTCATAAGCAATGCCCCATTATTGAAGTATGGGAATTGACATGAATATAGTCAAGGCAGTGACTGTTAAAAGGAAAATGTTTCTAGTATTACTACATCTTTTTTATATAAGACTAAAATCATTTTGATAGTGTTTCAAAATCTTCACAATGTGTTATTATTAGCTACTATTCAAGCAAAACAAATACAAATGTTCACCTTCTAAATAAGATACCTATTTACAGATAACTGAAAGTGAAAGGTCACATGCTTGGAAGAGGAAAACAATACACAATGCGATTTACTGGAACAACATTAAGGAGAAATATATTTTTGTGAAGTTACCAAACCCTAACCCTAGCTTATAACCCTAACATGCAATTTTACAGTACCTGACTTACAATGTATGTAATGTATGTTTATGTGCAAATTGCTCACCAACAGCAGAGTGGTAATGGGAGAGGGCCTCGGCCAGCTGTCCCGCTGCCAGCAGTTTGCGGCCCATTTCCAGGTGCTGCTCAATCTCCACAGGAGAGCTCCCCAGTACACCTGAAATGCAAGTGAAAGTAGTACTAGATATTTCCACGAATAAACCTACAGGCATGCAATGAAAACCTATATTTTAATTGTTCTGTGCTTTACTTTGCCATGTCTGCACAGAAAATATATCCTGGCATGGCATAAAAAATGCCAGTTTTATAATGAAATACAATAAAACCCAAATGAACAAAACCACAGAAAGCCAATGACATAAGTAGGTAGGATTCTAAGCCCAAACACCTGTCAGACTGAGATAAAAAGTAACTCATTTCATAAACAAACTCAATAAAGCTATATGGAATCAGGGTCTTAACCCTTAACCAGATAACACTCAGTAAGCAAAATAATATAAAAGTATAGGAGAATGCTGAATCACTCGTTTTGACAGTTATTAATAAGTAATCTGATATGTGGTTTCATAACCTCTTGGCATTGAAAATGGTTCGCTTCAGGGTTCTAGAGAAGACATGTGGGAATAGGCTTATAGACGTGTTTAAAACCATTATTTTGAAAGATTATGGCGTTTATGTGGACCAAATATTTGGCTAGACCATAAACAGATTGTATAATCGGTTCTAGTATTTGACCAATGCGTTCGGCAGAAGCTGCAAGGTTAAAGAATAAAGAGAAGGGATGTTTAATCTGTTAGAGTAAGTTGGAGCCGTAGAGTCCAGTAAACAGTCCTACCGTCCAGCTGCAGGTCCAGGACCACACAGAGCAGGGACAGGGAGGACACCAGGCTGCTCACACCTCTCCGGCGTCCCGACTCCATCATTTCAAACCAAACACCTCCGTATTGTGTCTGTATTCACCCAAACAATTCCTCACACCGACATTTAATCACAAAATCCCCCCAGCCTGCCAAAAAGCCAACTCCTCAACGACAGTCATCTCACGTGTGCGGCTGAGAAATAATTCCGACTGCCTCAACGCAGCCCCAAAACTTGAGTTCCGATTAATTTTTTGGTTTGTCCATTTTTAATGGTAAGACTGAAAAGTTTCCCAAGCTAGAATTGACGAGGGACAATGGTGGACAGCTGTCAACTGTGTGCTTCTGAGACACTTTGGGCTTTTGAGCTCCTTGGCGTAGCTTTCAAATGGCCCTACATTGCAGCTCTGTGAGTGGCTGCTCGAGTTCAGAACACGCCCGGGTTCGCAGGGCTTTGACGACGAACGTGGTCTCCTCTGATTGGCTGGATTTATTTATCGCCTCCTTTAAGAACCGCCCATGGCCATTTAAGGAAAACCACGGTCTCTACTGCATCATCCCCGGTTATTCCTGGCTCTAGGCAGAAGGCATTTGTAAACTTCGTTTGATTGAACTCAGGTAGGAGTATTTTTTCGCTGAAACCATGCCAAAAATAGAGTTTCTGTTCATCCCAGGCGATGCATTATCAAGTGATTATCACTTTTGAAAAGTCTGTTATCACACAAAAAGCACACAATCTTGGATGAAGAGCTCTAATTTTCATCTCAGTCTCTCCCAATCTTTTTTGTAACATCAGGAGATTTCATTCATTCCATCTGCCATGGTGCATCTGGTGGTCTGGTAGTTAGGGAGTTGCCCCTGCGATCGGATGGTCTTGGGTTAGTATAAAATGCAGGTAAAGAATTTCACATTATTCACACTGTGTGCTTTGGTGTGTTCATGTGTGATTGTAAGGGGCCACTTTACCACTGATGCCACTCAGATACTCAACCAACCACTTGTCATCTCATATATCTCTAAAGACCTCTACAGGTGATTCAAAATGGAGCAACACACCGGGTCTTCAATACACCAAAATTCTCACACACCACTTCACTGCCGCTAAATCTTCACTGGCCTCCTGGGTCCCCTCACACTAACACTTGCCTACAAGGCCAAAAATGTTCTAGCTCTGTCTTGTCTATCAGCCCTAAACAGATGGGTCATAGCTTGTCCTCTTGGGGCATCAAGCACAGCCTGAATTGACCTACCTCTTCTCAAAGGTTATAGACCAGCATCAAGATTTTTCTTAGTTTTGTCATTTAAGTAGTGGAATGAACTTCTCCTCGCTGTCAGACCTTCCTCACAGTCTTCAAACGGAGACCACATCCTCTCTGGGCACTTAGAATACTTAACCACCACACACTTCACCTCAGAAATGTCTTCTGTGTGTTATCAGATAGGGCCTGGTGGAGTATAAACTACATCTGGTAGAATTATTTGTCTAGCAGTTCTTAATTTTAGGTCAAGTCTTACTTGTGTGAGGGATGTGTTTTCATGTATGTCACTCTCGAAAAGAGCTTCTACCAAATGCTGTAAATGTAAATGTTATGATGCTAAAACTGATTCAGTGGGTTACTGCATAGAAAGTGAAGCTTGTTAGTTGGTAATTTTTTATATGCTTGTATGTAATAAAATTGCAAAGCACTCCAGATTCTTTCACAAACATAATGCAAAACTAAGACTGAAAAACAGATTCCTGTAACTATACACTTTAAAGCTTTGAAAATACTATGGAAACTTCACACACATCAACCATAATGGTATAAATACGACCAGCAACAATTTAGCTCTATTTACAGTAACAATAAAACCAGAGTACAAGATAAGAAAAGACTTCACAGTATACTGGAGAACAAACGACATGTAAAATGCCTCTCTTGGATCCCACTAAATTAAGTAAATACTCAAAAGTTCTTATTTCATTTTAGTGTATTTATTTGACACTTACGTGGAAAAAATATTTAAAGGCTGACATCTTGAACACACATACACATGTATGCACACACACACACATACTGTACACACACACTGCGATACAAATATTTGACCTTAATTCATGTGAATATGTTCTGCATATCACAATTAACAACAATTAATCATCTACCATGTGAATAACTGGAATTCTTACAAAATCTTTATAAAAAACATCTACACTGTGAAGTGTATTGTGAGAAATTCTAAAATCTGTATACATGTGTTATATTTCCAAGGTCTTTTCTGTACAAGCGATTTAAAAAGCTCTAGTATAAAGATAATTTTGGGATACGCTGGAAAATTGGCACCGCTTCTCAGCTTGATTAGATCCAATCTATTTTGCCTCCATCTCCGGTAAAAGTCTAAATATTTACATATTTGCACTGATAATGAATGTAGGGACATACAGGTCAGTAGATAGGGAGTGTTGCATATTGACACATTGAATTGACCCTGGCGGTATTTGATCAGACGTATGCGTTCTTGTCATAAGTGCTTGCAGCGCCTCTCCTTGATGCGGCTCCAGAATACACTGTTCCTCTGGAGGGCTGGTAGGGGTAAGCACTGAGAAACAGAATAGACATAGTAAATATGCAAATAGCTGATTAAGAGAGCAAGCAGGAGAGAGAGAGAGAGTGGGAGAGAAGGAGAGAGAGACTTACGACTTGTTGTCGTCTGTGTCCGATTTACAGGCAAACATTAGACAGATTCCACCACAGATGGCCAGAGTCCCGGAGCACCAGCCAATGTAGAGTCCCTCTCCCAGCTCAAACCTGCAATACAATCACATGCAGGAGTCACACAGCATCTACATAAAAGTACAACGATCAGTAGAACAGTAGAACAGCTATCACAACATCTCTCCCATAGCTTCAGGGGAGCCAAGCTATTCCCCAAACCTATTCTCAATGATAGGCCACGTAAGTCACTACATTAAAACCACTATTGCTGGAATATAGCAATGCACAAGTTTGCACATTTACTCAAAGACAAGATAATTATTATAAAAAGAAGAATTTGATATACTGTATCAAGGCTGTTCAAGTTTTATAATGTAAGAATAAAATAAAAGAATGTATAGAAACAGAGGTCATTTACATACTCCAGAGACATGCTTCTTCAAAATAAATGCAGTAAAATCAAAGTTTGAATATTTTCACCCCCTCCCCTAAAATGATTCATATTTGGTGTTATCTATATTTGATGAAGTCTACTTATGAAAGAATAAAAGCACTGAGCTATTTCCTCCAGTGCTTAACAAGATTAGAGAAAACTTGAGGGATCTTGCACCACTCCTCCATTGCAGAACAATTCCAGTTCCTTCATATTTTGGGTCTATACTTATGAACTGTTCTTTTCAGTACACACTACAAGTTATCAGTTGGTTCAAATCTGGTCCACCACTGATCTGGTTTCAGCCTTTCGGTAGAGGCATACTGATTCTGAGTCTAAATATCCAGGTATTTGGAGGAATGTATTCATTTTCACAAGAGCCCCTGGACAACTAGCAGTAAAACAGATATTTATTTTGATCTCATCTGACCATAAAATGGTTCAGTGATATTTTGCGGCTTGCTTTCAGAAAAAAAATATTTTGCGAAACTCTTGTCTGAGCGATTTCTATTAAATAAAACACAAGCAATTTTTTCAGAGCATTCAGAGGAATATTTTCATCATTATATGTATCATTATACTGCTGTTGATTGTATTGGTCTTAAAAGTACATAAATAACCTTTTTAATTCAAACGAATAAAAATGAGGTTGTAAAAATCAATTATGACTCTTTTTTGAACATAAAACTACACAGATATCATAAGTGGACCTCCGCGAAAAGTAAAGTATGAGAAAGTGTGTAATTCAGGCCCTCAGCTCTCACTCTCTCTCTCTCTCTCTGAGTCTGTCTCTCTCTCTCTCCCTCTCTCTCCCTCTCTCTCTGTCTCTCTCTCTCTCTCTCTCTCTCTCTCTGTCTGTCTCTCACTCTCTCTCTGTCTGTCTGTCTGTCTCTCTCTCTCTCTGTCTCTCTCTCTCTCTCTCTCTTTCTGTCTGTCTGTCTCTCTCTCTCTCTCTGTCTGTCTGTCTCTCTGTCTCTTTCTCTCTCGTTCGTGACTTTTCCGGATCGCAACCGTTTTAAACCTGTTTCTCTCTCTGTTGATCTGGGAGAACATTTGGAGGCATATTTATGGTTTACACTATAAAAATATTGGGATCATTTTTGTTTGGGGGGGGTCAGACCTTCAAATGAGCCATTTTAATCTGGATTAATTCCAAGATTACAATGAGATTAATCTAGATTTAAAAAATGTATCTATGCCCACCCCACATATATATATATATATATATGTACTGTATATATACAGTGAGCATATGTATGGATATGTATGGATATCCACCGGTGATGGGTGGAGTTACAAACAAACAGGTGAACACACTCAAAGGCGGAGCCAGAGAGTGAAAAAATGAACCGAACCTATATGTTTTATACTATACTGTTATGCTGTATAATTTTAATTTGGTTGTTTTGTTGCTCTTACCTTTGATCTGTCCACTTTCTGCTGTTACAGTGCAAATTTCCACTAATGGGACTAATAAAGGTTTATCTTCTCTAAAAACAGGGCGTGGCAGAGGGGCGGGGCGGGGCGTGGCAGAGGGGCGGGGCGTGGCAGGTATAAGACTGTAACATTATCTAATCATTTAAATCACTTTAACGAGGAATCTAAAGAAGCATAAACCAGGATTTTTCAGGAAGAAACATTATAATAAACAGTAACGGAGTCTTAAACCTGAAACGTGTGAAACATCGGCGTGTTGCACGTCTGCACAGCGGCCCGTCCTGCTCCGTGACCTTGAGTGTGTAGGGCAGTGAGGTGTTCTCAGCGGCGGCTCTGAGGGATTAGAGGGAATCGATGGAGGATCAGAGATGTTTCTCTCGCCTCATTCCCACCAGAACAATCGCGATCGAGCTCCACATCCCTGATGAAGCCGGACAGCCCGGAGCTCATCAGCATCCAAATGAGTGGATCTCTCACAGCGTGTGCTGAGAAAACCCTCTCGCCGTGACAGCCGCGCCTCCAGGAACCCGATGGGTTTTCCACCACAGCGAGTGTGAGGACTTCTACACTACCAGCCCGGACACTCACTCTTCAGACACTCACAGGAAGGTCCCAAGGCATGAAAATGTGAGTTCCCCCAGCCTGCCTGTGGTCCTGCAGGGGCTAGAAATGGCGATCGCTGTAAAGAGTGCTGTGATCTTCACACTCCGCCGCTGAGAGAGCGACAGCTCAGAGGCCTGATCTGGAATTTGGCCCCGTGTGATGTCATAAGGGGAAAGGTTACCGCCCCTTTCTCATACTTTACCCACCTAGAGAATGCCATTGCATGAGACTGAGAATGCCGACTATCAGTGCTGTGTGTGAGAGACACTTTCGCCTCTAGAGACATCATGGCTTGTAAACGAGTGAAGCGGCGGTTACTCTGTGCTTAAATGTGCAAATGAGCACAAATTTATTTTTTAGTTCCTTCATGCGAGTCTCTGAAGAACCAGAGGGTTAATTTTATTTTCCCACTGTTTCTTCAGAGGCACTCCAAGATGACTCTCAGCACTAAATGTGTTTTGAAAACACATTTTCTGTATTTGTCTTGTTTAAGCTGGTTTAGACACATACTATAATTGTGACGAAAAGTTTACGAATAAAGGAAGAAATGCGTAAATGTGTTCAAAAACTACAGAGTGAGCTTAGCAAAGGAGTTAGCATTTCTGTCACTTGGATGTTGGATGTTCTTCAGTTTTCCTGTAGAATCAGTGGGGCAGCTGGTGGCCTAGTGCTTAGGGCATTCACCTTGTGATCAGAAAGTCCAGGTTCGATTCCCAAGACCCTGAGCAAGGTACCGTCCCACACACTGCTCCCCGGCGCCGTGTTCCTGCTGCCCCCTGCTTCACTTGGAGAATG
>JBBPDC010000011.1:10895486-10907748 GCA_037974485.1 Hemigrammopetersius urotaenia | reverse complement strand
AATAATAATAATAATAATAATAATAATAATAATAATAATAATAATAATAATAATAATTATTATTATTATTATTATTAATAATAATAATAATAATAATAATAATAATAATAATAATCTAGCTATATATCTGTCTGTCTGTCTATCTGTCTACCGTTATCTATCTATTACTACAAGCATTAAAATATATTGGATGAAATTGAGTTTTTAATAATATCATGCCAACCATCACTGTTTTGTATCAATACAATATTAGTAAATGCATATCAGTAGAGGCTATTTATTTATGTGGTTCTCCTTATTTCTCTCTTTCATTTGCTCTCAGGGAGGAGAGGTGAAAAGACCCTTAGAACCGTCTTCTATCTCTTCCTCAAGTCCTCTACCTCCGCCTCTCATCCCCTTACCCAAGGGTGCCACTGGACTGGGGGCAGAGGAAGAGGCAGGGAGGGAAGCCCCCCTTGAGGCTCAAGAACTGGAGTCTAGTTTGAGTGAAAAGGAACTGGGCGAGACTGAGGTGGCGGTGGAGGCTCTCAGTGACATGGAGAGCAGCCTCGTCGAAGAGACGGAGAGAGAAGAGGAGGACGCACGACAGAGTACCAGCACAGACCAGCCCGCTACAGGTGCAGTAACATTTCTGGTTTATCTTGTTTAGTTAGAAATGGCAACCATTCAAATTAGCATCCAAACAAGCTTTTGGACTGAGCAGCATTATGTATTTTGAATATCCTTGTGGTACACAAAGTATATGAGTTTGTCATGAACGACAACAAGCCTTTACGATTACCATTTTAAAACAATAGTTCAGCTAAAAGCAATGTTTTGCACAGTTTCTAATTTACCCCAGATCTAGTTGATTGACCATGACATGTTTGATGAAATATACTATACCTGTTGTTTTTAGCATGAACGTTTGTTATAATTGAGTGACTGATTGTTCTGAAATATGTCTCCTTGTCTATTTTTAATATAAGATGCCCAGCCTGAGAGCTCCGGATCTATACTTGACCAATCAGAGGAGTTTGATTCGCTCTTTGACTGCATATCGGAGGAACCAGTGGACAGAGCTCCACCCACTCTCTCAGTTGAGGACCTAGCAATCTTTGACCCATGTGCTAAAAAAGGTCTTTCCCACTCACAGTCTATTGTCCACAACTATCATGTCATCTATGCAACTGTGTGTTGCAGTAATGTTTCTTTTGTGTTTGTTTCATTTTTGTCATCCTTTCTTTCAGATCAGTCCTGTGGATCTCCTGACCATTCAGAGCTGCTGTCCCTCAAACTGACAAATCCAAACGGCGCTGGATGTGGCCAGGATGAAGGCTATGTGGCCGAGGCAACTAAGGAGCTGAACGCAGCCCAGGAGAGAGAGAAAGAAGGAGAGTACAGCGAAGCAGTATTGAAATACAGAACTGCAGTGGACATTTTCATGAAAGGAGTGCATGGTGAGGAAAAGGCAAAGAGGCAGTGGAAGTTAGGAAAAGGTTATAAAGCCTAACCTAAACCTAACTTTAATCTCAGCCCAAAGCCTAGACCTAACGTTAACCCTATCTCTTACCTCAATCCAAAATCTAAACCTAACAGTAACTGAAACTGCAGCCTCAACTGTAGCCTCAACTGTAGCCTCAACTGTAGCCTCAACTGTAGCCTCAACCCGAAACCTAATACGCCTGGTCCTAAGCCTGGTCACCAATTGCAACCCTAATCCTAATTTTTTGAGATTCAACTGAGCTTCCTCACAGTTTCACCAAATAGTTTCTTAATTATTAGAATATCTGGAGATAACCTATAGGGGGGTTTCCAAATGAAGTGGGACCAAAATATCATCTAAAGAGGCAATGTATCATTGCAGCAGCAAAGAAAAGTAACGATTTAAACACAAAAGAACTCAAGAGATGTTATTTGCACTATAGGTCAGCCGACTTGCCTACCCTAAGCTAGCTGCCACGCTGCCGACGCATGTGATTTTAAAAACGTCTCTTCTCATCAGCAAAAAGAGTTTTGTGATTTATAATGAACCTAGCCAAAGTAAGAATTTTACACTGAACTTCTTTCATTTTGAATTCTTGTAAGTAGTAAGCAGCAGAGAAAAGAAGACAGAATACCTTATTTCTCTCCGACAAATAGCTTAACATGAGATGAAACGCATGAACTAAATTGGAACATTGTCTTTTGTTGTTACAAGGACATAAATTGAAATACTTTATTTATTTCTCTGTAGGAGAGGTGGATGCTCAGCAGAGGGATGCAGTGAAGAGGAGGATAGCTGAGAGCCTTGAGCATGCAGAGAGACTGCTCTCCTTACAAACTCCCACTCAGCCGCACAACACATAGAACACACACACTGAGACATTTTTACAATACTAATAGTGCCACTCCCACAGAGTAACAACCCAATACACATGGAGAACATTTCTCTCTCTCTCTCTCTCTCTCTCTCTCTCTCTCTCTCTTTCACTCTTTCACACACATACACACACATTCATTATTTACTCGCACATTTTGTTACAGTATACCTGACTGATATGGGCCCAGTTTATGGGCTTTTTTCTAACTGTGTGGCAGCAGTCACTTTTGAATGATTCTAACTTTTTAAAAAAAACCCCATCTCTTTCCTCTGAGGTGATTCCAGAGTGCACATTTTCTCAGTCAAATACTGTCATTTTATTTAAAAGAAGCATTGTTAATGGTTGTCAAATCAAATCTTACAGAATTTAGCCTTTTTTTGTAAATAATACAAAAAATTGGTACGAATGACTTCAGGTGTAATTTTTTTATTCCGCCACCAGGTGTCCTTATGGAGCATCATACACAAACTAGTATTTTGAAGGCGAGGACGTTAAGGAAGGAGAAGTTTATAACTGTTACCCACTGTGTGACCTGTGTTAGATAAAACATTCGTCTGTAGAGCAGAGGGGACAAATGATAGATAATCAGAGGAGAAAAAGAGATGGCAGACCCTAAAAAGCAGAAGCATGATTAGAGGATGAGCAGGATCATCTCTTCATTGTCCACAGATGGAAAAATCCTCCCCTCTTTTATGTTTTTTTCCCCCTTGTTACTCTGTTATTCTCTGTCTCTCCCTCCCTCTCTCTCTCTCTCCCTCTCTCTTTCCTCTGTGCTTTGCTGATATTGCGTGAGTGGAGAGATGTGGAATGGAACAGAGAGAGGTTATTGCACCTGTGTGTGTGTGCGTGCATGTGTGTGTTTAGAGAGATGGATGAAGAGACAAAGAGAGAAAATGGGGAGGTGGAGTGTGTTTTGGCATTAGCATGCTGAGAGTGTCAGCACTCGATGTGCTTCTCTCCCCTCTCCAGCTCTCTCTCATCCCTCGTTCTCTCTCCCCCCCCCTCCGATCTCTCTCTCCTCAGTGTCCATGGCAATTATGCCATCAAAACACTCCAGCCAAAGAGGATAATTGCATCCTGAGTACTGGGGAGTGAGTGAGCGGGAGAGTGAGGTAGAGTGTGTATTTGTATGACTGTGTGTGTGTGAGAGAGGGAGAGAGAGAAAGAGAGAGAGTGTGAAAGAAGAGAGAGTGAGAGATTCAGGGAGTTGGCATACATGCATATGCCTGTGTGTGAGTGAGAGAGTGCCACAGTGCATTACAGTAAGTGAGGTTCTTCACTGTGTTTCGGGAGTCATTCTGGTCAAAGATCAAAGAATCAGTTTGCTCTGCTAAGTGGACTGAAACTCTATTTAACACTCTCTCTCTCTCTCTCTCTCTCTCTCTCTCTCTCTCTCTCTCTCTCTCTCTCTCTCTCTCTTTAATGGTGCGAATGTAATAAGGTACACCGTTGCCAAAGCAATAAACATGTAAACAGAAATAAAAGAAAAACATTTGTTAAATACCATTTCCTTCTGTCTTTCTCACTTTCTCTGCACTTTTCTCTTTAAATCTTTTTTTTTTCTCTCTTCCACCGTCTTGTTCTCACTCTCTTCATTCTTCTCTCGTCTGTCATTCTCCTTCTGTTAGTTTATCCTTTTATTTCTGTCTCAACTCTCATTTTGTCTCTCGGTCTCATTCCCTTTTATTGTAGGTTTATTTCTCTCTTCTCTCTCTTTCTCTCTCATCTCTCACTCCCCCTGCCCCTCCCCTCCCACACTCAGATATGGCAGCTTGCCTAAGGTATACTTTATCTGCTAATGATTTAATTCCTATAGACGGATGATGGATCTGTGCACATCCTCTTTTACTGTCCTCCTCCTCTACTCTCCAAATCCTCTTTTTTCCTGTCCCTGTTACCTCTCACACTCCCCTCCCTCTGTCACCTTGCCCAAGGCATTGTGGGTGAGTGTGTGCGCACACACACATACACTTTCTCTCAAAGGGAATCAATAGGCAAACACTTTGGCTGTCCATCGACCCTCTCCAGTCGCTCCCTTTATCTCTTTCTCTTTCTCTCTCTCTCTCTCTCACACACACACACCCACCCCTCCTTTCTGGAACCATTTTTATTCCAGCCACATTTGGAGTCATATTGCAATATGTTTGATCACGACTCATTCAAATTAAGCATTTTGATTTTGTCTCCCACTGTTTGAAAGGACTGAGAGTTGGGTGGCATTTTTATAATGCAGTGCCCAAATGGCCATACCCCAGCCTCATGTATTTTGCTGCTCTTTGTTCAAATGACTCATAAATTTTAACGGGGATGCTGTCAGTCATTTGGCTCCAGTTCAAAGGATTCAGTTTTCTGTGTGCAGTTGTCACAATCCTGTGGCACATCCAGCCCAGGGCCAGTCTCACAGGAGACAACGCTCTGTGTGCAAAACTGACCCCGCCGTAAAGATGAGGAATCTAACAAGTGCGTGATTTGACACTTTCACAATTTGCCATGTGAATATTCATAATCTATTAAATGAAGATGTGTTTGCTTATTTTTATTTCATGCTGTCTTTTGTTGCTTGTGGCCCACACACATGAGCAGCGCTGTGCTTTGTCGTTTTCTATTTCTATCTGACCTTTGCTCTACTATTATTTTTTATGTCTATTCAAATGTTTTTGTTTACTCAGATCTCTGGCTGCCAGCTCTCTTTATTAAAAAGGCTTTGTGTCACATTTCTTGTTTCCATAACAACAGTGGCCGCTGGTCATTGTGGGCTGGCTGGCTGGTGGTGCTCTGAAGTGGGGGAACGGGAGTGATCTGACAATGAGAATGAGTAAGGGGCAGGAGAGAGGGAGAGGAGAGAGAGAGAGAGAGAGATGGATGGACTGCTCTTGCACTATGCTCTTGCACTATAAGGTGAAGAGAATTTGCCCAGAGCTGTAGAAATGTGGCAGTAAGGGACTGCTGTGAAGGTGAATGTCAGAATCATGACATTGTAGAAAGAGCACTGTTGGTGTAGGCAAGTTCAGATGAACACTATTCCAAAAAGTGAATTAAAATGTGTAGACAAATGGAAGCATTAAAACTATATTAGTCCCCCCAGCTGCATTTTGGTAGCACGATAATGACACGGCTCTCAGATGGGCAGTGAAACAGCCTGGATTAACTGCATTAACTGTGGGATCAAACAGTTTATGATTGGTGGAGATCCTTTGCCGGAAATCTACCCCACGTGGAGAGAGAGAGAGAGAGATAGAGATGTGCGAGTGTGTGTGTGTGTGTGTGTGTGTGTGTATGTGTATGTAACTTTGTGGGGACCACATGAAGAAGGATCATTTTTCCCACATTTTTCCCTCATTCTAAATGAGTTATTCCCATATTCCCATATGCAAAAGAAATATATTCACTTATATATTTGTAAAATGTTTTTTATATATTAATAGCAAACGTTTAAATATTTAGATATTTCATGTTTAAATAAATTTACCACTGAACATATATTATTCTTAGCATATATTATCTGACTAATCTCATGAAAAACTTGATAAACCAAACCTTAATTATGTTAAAAAATAAATATTAAAAATAATGTAACATTAAATCAAATACTCAAAATACTACAGTAACCTACTATACAAGAGACCAATATTTAATTTATAATGAATATTTTAATGTACATGTTTGAATGTTCAAATAATTATGATAGTAATTGTAACTGTTGCTGCTCTTATTAATAATAATACTTATAATAGTAATTGCCGTTATTATTGTTATTATTACTATTATTGCTATTATTATTATGGGTTACGGTTAAGACCGGCTTTATCACGTCGGCGTTCAGACAGTAATACAGTGGTCAAAGGAACTGACCAACAAAGTTAGCAATACAGTCGTGTGTGTGTATGTGTGTGTGTGTGTGTGTGTGTGTGTGTGTGCCGAAATGCGTGCGTGTGCAAGTGTGTGTGTGTGGACTGGATGGACGGACCTCCCTCTCCCTCGGAGCGATGGACAGGAGGAGCAGCGCTGAGGGAGGCGGACCGGCGGACACAACCGGAGAGGACCCGGAGAGGACAGAGCCACGGAGAGGAACTCTGACTCGGGGGGACTCGGACTCAGAGGGATTCGGACTCGGCGGGAGGGTAAGCGATGTTTCCATCTTTATACTTTTAGCGGCTACGGAACACCCGCCTGTTCGTGCCCTCGGTAGAACAGCTCGGTTCTTTAAATCCCCAACACGCAGCTGGGAAAGAGCCAAACACTACAGCCGTACAGCTCGGCCCAGCTAGGAAACTTCCCACAGAACACCCCCTACTCCCTTACCCTCTCAATAATTACTGAAAATCCAAAATAATCTACTCGCAGGATGTTCTTATCCCCCGCGCGGCGGTTAAACAGCTTTACATTCAACTAATCATCACATGCCATCTGTGACATCTGAGAAAATAATAAATAAAATCATAGCCTAATGACCAGTAATCTGATTAAAACTGATTGAGGTTGTTTCTGAAAGTGCCTTTTAGTCTTACGTCTCTATCCACGCATCATCTATTCGTCCCTGATCCGTCCATCCAGGATAAAAACCTGCTGTCTCCAGCCAGCGGCTCGGCCCTGAGGTCCTGGGGTCCTTTGTGGAGCTCTGATCCCTGTTCGCAGTTTTTGCAATATAGTAATCTCATTAAAAATATTTACTCTTTCTCACCTTCCCTGCGTTTGTAATTGTGTGCAGGAGAGAGAGAGAGAGAGAGAGAGGGAGAGAGAGAGAGAAGGATGAGGGATATAGAGTCAACAGTCTGAATAAACAGTGGCTACAGCTGTCCATGAGCTGATAACGCACACATGCAGGGAGAAGAGGGAGAGAGAGACGGTGATGCTGACAAAGATAACAATGAGAGGATGGTGTGCGATTTTAAAAACACTGACATGATTTCAGACAGTTTTGCATTGTTGTCTCTTCATCCAGAATCCCAGGAAGAGGAGAGGAGCGGCAATGGATTCCCCTTCAGATCTTTTCCAGCAGCAGCAGCAGCCCCATCCTGCCTTTGAGCTGTACACCCGAAGTCCGCTGGAGTCCACTTCCACTGGCCCCAGTTACACGGCTAGCAGTCCAACCACTTACCCCATCATTTCTCCACTTCTACACCCAAACAGCGCCGCTCAGAGGTGGGGCGGATATAGGCAGCGACAGTGCTTGTTCTCCAAACTGCCCTCTTGCGAAGACGGCCGGGAGGAGGATGTTGAAGTGTTGGGGAGGAGAGCTGCAGAAGGAGCAAATCAAGGCTTGTTACCCAGACTTGGCGAAAGAAGAAGAGTTTCCGTCGCTGAATCTTGTGATTGGAGCCCAGACGTGGTGAGGGCGAAGAGGCTTCGGGTGGATAACGTCCTGAGAAGAGATGGAGAGATAGAACGGGAAGGGCAACGAGGGAGGAGGAGGATTGCAAACCAGAGCCTACTGGAGGAGAAGAGTAGAGAAGAAGAAGGGAGGAGGAAGGAGAGCAGGGAGGGAAGAAGGAGGCAGCGGCGTGAGCTGAAGCTTCAGCTGGAGGAGACGAGGGGAAAGCTGCTGGAACTTCAGCGAAAAGTGTGGCAGGCGTATGGAGAACAGCGGCTAGAGGAAGAGAAAGAGGGAGGAGGAGGAGGAGAGGAGGACGGAGTAATGGACGAGATGGCTGAAGTGTTCTCTGAGGGAGAGGGGGATGACTGTCCAACCAGTGGACCCTCCCCTGGTCTGCTTTCTTTGGAAAGAAAGGGTGAAAACCAGAGTGGGAATTCTGATGAGTTTCCCAAAGAACCTGTAGACCTGGATGTTGACCTGGACGGAGGAGACGTGTGGCTGGGCTGCAGCTTAGTGCAAGGTGAGTGGGAGAACACAAGTGATAACGAAAAAGAGAAATTTGCTCAAGCGCTCAAGCAGGAGCTGGCCAACGTCGTGGCTCGCGTCATAGACAGGGTGGTCCGCCTCTATGCTGAAAGTGACCGCTCACCAACCCCGGCTTCAGTGCTTACACAGGAGACTCCTTCCAGGGCATTGGGTTCGAACTCAGGCAAGAAGCCAAGGCTTGGGTTCGGACACAATGCCCTACTGCCTGGAGGGGCGCATGGGATAGAACAAGCCGAAGCACTACCACTGGTCTCAAAGAAGCTTCAAGACAAGAGGAACTCCCTAATTCAAGGCAAACAAAAGCACCCCCTGATTCCTCCACAAAACCCTGGCTTACCTTTCTTACCCCAGCCTCCTCTCCCTGCACTCTTACCCCCCAGGAACAAAGAGCCTTTCCTGCCTTCCTGCCCTCCGAACCCTCCTCCGCTCCCCCTACCTCTTCTGCACTACACCATGCAGCACCTCTTCACTCGCTCTCTCTCCAGCTTACCCCTCCACAAGGATGGTCTCTCTAGTGAGCCCTTCATGGAATTTCGCTCTCACAACCCCTCATTCCCACCCTTACCGCCACTGCTGGCCCAATTAAACCCTCCCCTTGCTGACAGAGGGAGGGATGAGGGGATGAGAACGGGTGGTGTTGGAGGAATGGATGGAGGAGACGTAGGTCTATATCTCGGCGCTGGAGCAATATCCTTACATTTACAGGGTATGAACAAAAAGACTGCAGATTATGTTTCTAAAAGATTAGAACAACTTGCCTTTTGACTTTATATCAGTTAGACTTATTAATTGTGTGATTCATTTTATTTGAACAACGCCAGACGAATATATTGGTTGTTAGATATTAATGCCAGCACCATTGTTGCTGTAGTGCTGGTTTTGACAGTGGCATTTAATACCACCTAAAATGTATAACTGCAGTTTGTTTAAAATACAAGGATGGTTTTATAGTTGATCATTATTGTTGCACTACATTTCAAATTACTGTCCAAAAAACATTTTTTAGAGCTGTTTAAGTATGCCCTGTACCTGAAATTTATTTTCTTACTCAGAACAGCTCTAATAGATCAAGTGCACATATTTGGTGTTTAAACCAATAGCTGTGAAAATGCTGTAGCTGTTTTTGTTTGAATTCAGATTTCAGAATCCGTTTCAGAAATTCTAGTTTTCTATTTCTTTGTCCCAATGTGTAATTGCTTGTGTGCATATGTGCCATATCTCAAATTCCCTTAACTCTCTGAACTCTCAAGAGGGTCTATCTCCATGCCATCTGAAGAAAGCCAAGTTAATGTTCTTCTACGCACGCTACCCCAGCTCCAACACACTCAAGACATACTTCCCTGATGTCAAGGTGCTTTTGTTTAATCACTGTGGGCGTATGATTTATATCATAATAGTACTGATGCAAAACAGTATTACACACAGGTGGATACGTATTACGTATTAAGCATTTGCTGGACCGCTAATCAGTTCTCTGCAGGTGCAAAGAATAACACGGGCATTCCAGAAATAATTACTAGAGTTATAGATTCCTCAAATAAAGTATTTCTTAAGTTTTCAAGGTCCTGCTGAACTGCTGTGATTAATGACAGTAATGTACTGGCATTTGCTAAATGTTTTCAGAGTAGGCTACAGTGGTATAGATACACTTCAACCCATTTGGATATTTCAGAACATTTTGTATGAGTTATGATTCATCTTTGCCAACTTGGTCTTTTCTTTCATTTTTTTTTGCATGGAATGTGCAATTATGTGCAGTTCAACCGTTGCGTCACCTCCCAGCTCATCAAGTGGTTCAGTAACTTCCGGGAGTTCTTCTACATTCAGATGGAGAGGTTTGCACGTCAGGCGGCTCGCGAGGGACTTCCTGCGTCCAGGGATAGGGCACTGCGCCTGGGCCGAAACTCAGAACTGTTTCGCATCCTCAATATGCACTACAACAAAAGCAACGACTACCAGGTCAGATTGAGTTTGTGCGTATATTTGTTCATTGTGTTCATGTGGTGGTATGCTATCCTCCAAAAGTTTGGAATTTTTTTGTTATTTTATATAAATTTTTTACTGATAAAAACATTATAAAGTAGACACTCTAAGGACATTTATTTTAAAGTGTTTTATACAAAATCATTTATTAAATAACAATTATTAACTGGATAGTTTTGACTGTTACACAGCTTTCATGGACCAGTGAGCGAACTGAGAATAGATTCTAGGAAAGTAACTAGAACTAGGCTGAAAAAAGCTTATACCATGCATTTATTATCACAGGCTTTGAATTAAAGTCCTGACTATGTGAGCCACTGTGAAACTTGAATATAAGTTAAGTTGATGTTGTCTTGCATAGTTAGACCTGCCTTAACTAGCAATAAATCGAAGCTAAATCTCAAATGGCTCCTTACTACTTCTATTATGTTCAATGTAAGGTATTAAAATCCACTTTCTGCACCCAAATACTGCACTATTTGTCCAGAATGGAATTATATATACATGTCTGAATGCACCATTTGGGTACCGAAGTATTATTATTCCTGCATAGTGCACTAGAGAGTAGAGTGCACTATGTAGGACAAAACTACATAAAACAACCATTTCTCACAAAACACTACTGTATGTTTGTTTATTATATGATGCTTTGCATCATGCTTAACAGCACCATTACCCTGCATAAAATCCCTGTAATGCACATCTGTGTCTTACTGCCTCTCTACAATAGTTTTTCTCTACTGCTTGAAAATGTGAATATTTGTATTCTGAAACTGAATGTTGACAGCATTCTCAGTCATTTTAGAATCATCAGCGACCTTGAGCATCATTCTGAACATACCTTGCATTTTTAAAAACATTTTATACAAAATTAGCATATTAGAATCCTCTCATAAATGTGCCTTAGTCTGCAACTAAGCACATGTATATATGGTTTTGTATTATGGAAAACATTGATATCAAGCATTTGAATGGGATTGTACGTTTGTGTTAATGGCCTGTGGTCTGCTCAGGTGCCAGACAGGTTTGTGGAAGTGTCTGAACTGGCTCTGAGGGAGTTCTTCACCGCCATCCAGAGTGGACGTGACGCTGACCCCTGCTGGAAAAAATCCATCTATAAGATCATCTGCAAACTGGACAGCCCTGTGCCTGACAGTTTCCGCTTGCCTGGCTGCCCCATGGACACACACCGCATGGTCTGAGACACAGACACACACATGCACACACACAGACACCCCCCCCCCAACACACACACACACACACACACACTACTAAGAATTAATATGCGTACAAACAACACCACATCGCCCAAGAGGGTTAGCTCTGATATGCAAACTCACACACATTGCCTGAGGATCAGCACTGGCAAACTGGCAAATACATCTGCATACCAACACACACACACACACACACCTGCTAAATATCATACAGCCACTAACTGGAACCACGCAAAACTATTTATATAATCTGAAGAGTGAACAGTATCTATGCGATAGTGGTCTGTTGCCTTCCAGATCCAATGGAAGAAATCCAAGTGGCACTAATACAGAGGTCAAGGGCCTTGTTGAATGTACAAAATTATGAATAGGTCACAGAAATGTGTTAGAACTTTGTTAGTACTGTTTCAAAGAGATAATCATTATTTGGAGATATTTAAAAGGTTTTTCTATTTACATGCTGAAACCTTATTTTCATGTAATTTATCAAGAAACTGAAGCACTTAAAAACCGTGCGCCTAAAGGCACTCTTTTCATTGTAATTTTATATTCAACTTGCTTATTTGCCATGCTGTTTTTGCATATTAATTGTTTATTTCGTAAGGCTTTGAGTCTAAAAAATGTGTGACATTTTGATGTAACAGTGTAACCTGTAATTAAAAGTGATTGTTCAAGCACTTTCTGTACAACGGCGTTTATTATGAATACAATTTTACAGAAGGTTTACAGAAACCTGTTTAAAAATGTGTTCTGGATAACCGTTATGATACTCCATGAAGGGAAGGGTGTGTGTTTGTGTGTGTGTGTGTGTGTGTGTGTGTGTGTGTGTGTGTGTGTGTGTGTGTGTGTGTGTGTGTGTG
>JBBPDC010000011.1:10873981-10889739 GCA_037974485.1 Hemigrammopetersius urotaenia | reverse complement strand
GGATTTTAAAACCAACAAATATTTGTATCGGTATCGGCCTTCAAAATCCTTTATCGGTCGGGCTCTAATATATATATCTCTCTCACACATTCAGGGTGACTTTGGAGGGAAGTGTATGCTCTATGGCGCTGTGCACTTGAATGGTTCAGACTTCAGCGTGAGCTGGTCCAGCTCTCCCTCCCTCTGTTATTTTGTGTCTGCCATCTCTGTGTGTGTGGCCATCTTCTGCTTCTCCTCCGTCCTCTACTGGGTCTACACAAGCTGTGTGGAGGAAGAGGTTAAAAGGTAAGAGCTCAATTCATTGTCAAGTATTATAAACCCAGAATATTTGCAGGGCTTTGTTTATGTTGAATTCTTCCTAACTGGCTGTTTATGAATAGTTATACTAGTCATCTTTTTCTTCCTTCAGAGAGAGATTATGGATGAATTTGTCACTAGTTGTGTCTGGAGTATTCCTCTTCTTCCTCCTGGTGACAGGATGCATCCTGAAAGTGGGCCGAGACACACTTTGTAGTTCAGTGCTTCAGACTGGGCATAACATAACCAGGTGAGAATACTCCCACCTCATTGGATGAGGGCTTATTGTAATGAGATTGTGATTGGCTGAGGGGTTTTGTGCTCTTAGGGTGATCAAAACTGTAGTCAACAGTGCATTCAGTTATGCAATACATGTCTAATATTTAATTAAAATGGTTGAATTCTGCAGATGAACAAGTGCAAAGTCAGTTACGCCGCTGCCATTTATGTGTTTGCAGGTGTGATGAAGCACAGAGCAAGCCATGGGTGAAGCCTCTGATCGGGAGCAGTTTCTACTCCAGACTGCACAGTGCTGAGGTATTTAAAAACACCTGTCCTTTTGTCCCTTCCCTGCAGATATTCTCTTCTATATGATTTCAATTTCATGCCCAAAACCCCTTTCTGAATACTGAAGTAAGTCTGTGTATTCCTTTTACCTGATGTGGCAAAGATTTTGTATAGTGTGGGGCATTTACATAATTACTCCAATATTTAAATTTAAACTGCATCGAGACACTAAAAATAAATAAACAATAATAAAAACTGTATGCAGTGCTGAGTACCTACCAGATTGGTCCAAGGAAGGGCAAATGATGAAAGGGTCTCGGGTGCTCAAGGCTTATTGATGCAAATGGGAAATGAAGATGAGTCTGCCTGATTAAATACCTGAGATGAGCTCCTGTAACACAAATTGCTGAAAAAGTTAAGGCTGGATTTGACATAAAGGTGTCAGAACAGAGCCTGCTGCATAGCCGCATACTGGTCAGACTGCCAATGCTAACTCCATCCACCGCCTAAAGCCCCTGGAATGGGAATCTGAGCCTCAGAACTGGACCATAGAGAAATGAATGGAGGTTTACTTCATTTGGATGGACAGGTGCCTGGGCGTTGCTTATCTGGGGAAGAAATGGCATCAGGATGTACTGTGAGAAGAAGGCAAGCCAGACGATTTATTTCAATGATATTCCCTAATGGCAGTGGCCTCTTTCAGCAGAATAATGCGCTTTGCTGCACTGCAAAAAGATACCACAGCACACCTGCCTAATGTTGTTTAGATCCCTCTCAGGAGTCCATGCCTCGACAAGTCAGAGCTGTTTTAGCGGCACATGGAGGACCTTTTCAATATTATACAGCTGGTTTTCAGTGTAATGGCTGATCTGTGTTTAGTCCTGAAGTATCCAGACTCCTCTTATAATTAGTACTACATTTTCTTTTATGGGGTGAACTCCTTCCTCAGAATAATATTAAAATGTAAAGCCTTAGATACCCATGTAAACATTTAGGAAGTCTGTGTATACGGTTATTTCTAAGTGTCACCCTGGAGTTTTGTGTCCAGCAAATCTTTTCCTCTCTTTTTAGTCTTGGAAAATGCTGGAGTTATTTTGATCCACAACATTGCAGATCAACTAAAGTGACTGTTATAAAAATTGTACAGCAAATTATTTATTGATTACATCTTTTTTTATAAAAAGTATCAATGTCAAATTATACAAGTGCTGTTTATATATTTAGACAAACTAGTGAACATTTCAATGTCATGTGAGCGGCCTGCAATTCTGATGGCTCCGTGGCATTTTGTGAATTTCCACAATATCTGTGTTTCAGCGGCCTGTGCTGTGATGTTGATCAACAAATGATATTATTTGGCCATTTTCTCCATATTATGGTTTCAGCTCTATCTGATATAAAAATGCTGCCCAGTCTTGGTCCTAGAGTCCCTTTCATTGTTCATTTTAACATTATCTCCCCTTTCAAACCATCAGTTAAAAATAACAGGCCGGGTAGAGAAGGGAATCCCTCCAAAAATAAGATAACATAGTATGCTCTACTGTAATTTCCATGAATGGATGAGTTCATATATTTGAACTGATGAGATGAGACACATGCACAAACACAAAAGTTTTTTTTTCCCCATAGTAGCATAACTAAGGCTTTCCTGCTCAGTTTACTTCCCCTCTCTTGTCTGTTTATTTTTTTAGTTTCATCCTGATTTTGTCTTTTTACTTTCTCACCATGGCTGGACCTTTTTAATTTTTTTAGTATGTGCTATGATCCATGGTCACCACTTGTTTTTTGACAAGTGTGTCTTTCTCTTGTCCTCCCTCTCCTTTTCAGGTGGCAGTGTGGGTGAACTTCTTTAGCTGGATGATCATACCTGTTCTGGTGGTCCTGCAGCGTAGATGGAACTCCAGGTCACGAGAAGAGGATCCGGGAGCCAGCCCCTCTGAAACAGAGCCTTTCTTCAACCGCCCTGGACACCCTCAGTGACCGTACTGTACATACACAAATGTGTGTACAGTAGCAAGTGCACAGCAGAATGTTACGAGAACCAAGCACAAAAACAGATCAACACAGACTTGCACTGATTCAGGCACAGTACCAGCGGCTAGCTGAAGAAACAGGGTTTTTTGCTACACAGCGGTCAGTGCTTTTAGTTTTGCTCACCAGTGGTATCAAGGCTTTGTTGCCATGGTTACTGATCTGCGATTGGCAGCAGTATCCTGGCAGTTAAGAGGGTGTGGTGGCCAGATTGGTCTCTCTGACCTGTTCTGATTTAGATGCAGCTTAAACAGCTCAAATTTGACTAGATTATTAACTAGATGCAAGTGCCTGTGGATACATTTCGTATATCCTGCTGGCTTGAGTCCCTGACAAATGCTTTGGGACATATTAACATTTCAGTGATGTTTTTCTTTGACAGTGTTGCGGAATGAAAGACATAACTGAATGTAAATAAGCACTATGAGGTTTCTTATGTTGGTGTATTTGTCCTAAAGTACTGAAACTTAATTCTTTTTTTCTTGTGTTTGTACAACATTAGCACCCCCTCCTGTCTGTTCTTCTTACTTGTTTTATTGAAATACTGTACCTACGCTGGGTCTTCTGTTTCTCTGTGTTTTCACTGTTGATGTTTTTTGATGTTACTTTTCAACTACATTTTTTAAATCTGAAAATGTGTACACGCAGGCTGCCTGTAACTCAAACCAAAATGCTTGGGAGTGGATGTGTGTGCTTGAATGGTAGTAGTTAGAAGCGTTATGTGTGATTGGATTTTACTAAACACACACAAGGACTAAAGAAAGGTATGTATGTGCAGCAGTACGGCTTGGGTTGACGGGGACATAAATCTACCCATAAGCCTGTGATAAGACCTGTCTGGTGTGGGCGAGGTGCCAAAACCATGCTGCTGTTCACAGCAGTAAAGCACTCAAAGACACTGTCTTTCCTGTTGTTGCCTCACACAAAGGCAGACTGTTTTTTATTTGTTTACTGCAGCATTAGCAATATACTCTTCCCTCCATATCTCACATGCTTCATCTCTCTTCGCCTGCCTGCTCTGCAAAATGGATCTCATCTCCAAACAGTCTGGGAAACAGCTACATATTGTATTATTAAGTAAAGATTTTTCTGCACTGATTTTTATTAAAGGATATTACATTATATTTTGTCTGCTTGTTGGATTATATTGTGTTTAAATAGCTTCACTTACAAAAGGGGGCTCCATTTTCCTGTAGCAAATGGTACCATACCCGATTGGTTCAAGAGGTCTGGGTTGGCCACAGCATGTTATTTTGGTTGACAGGTGACCGTGGGCCGGTTTTCTCTTTGATGACCTTCATAATGTGGCCTCATACACTCCTGATATAGGACACGATGGAGTACATGTTCAGTAGAAACCTTTCTTCCAGATTAACAGAAAAAATGCTACAAGCTAATGGTCCTTTTATGGTTTAATTAATACCTTAACAAGAACCCGTCTTCCTGATCCCCACCTGAACCGCCTTCAGATTGTCATGACCTGCTGAACTGAAACCTTTATTGCACTTTTGAAATGCACGAGTTGTACTGGTTTGGCTCAGATACTGTTCTAAAATGTCATTGTGTCATGTTCAAAACTACAATTTAAATATTTTTTTACAAAATAATGATCTATGTTGGTTGGACTTAATGATCTGCTGTGGTTAGATTTAGTAAGGAAATTATGTTTGACCTGTGCTGTATTTTACTACACACCAAACGATTCACACTCATTGTGCATGCAGTGTTTCTTTTTTTTGTTTTTTGATGATTATTGTGTTTGATCCACATCCATACATGACAAACATGCCAATTATACTGTGGCATAAAGTAATGTACTTCTTAAATATGCCTGTTATGAAAATTTTAGAGCCTGTCCCCACTCCACTATGCATCTAGGCCTATGTGTTTCTCATTATTTTAGTATATGCGAGTAACAGTATGTCTAAAATGTTCCAGAATAATAAACCATTTTTCATAGACGTGTATTTAAACTCAGCTAAATCTTCGATACAGTGACATCTGCTGGCAGGTGTGTGATGTTTAAATGACCGTCCTTACAGACTTATTTTATGTTTAATATTTTGCCATCTAATATTTAAAGCCAAATATTTGCTTAATAGCAAGTATCAGTGTCAGTTACTCTAATTGTAGAATTGTGTAGTACTGTTATCACACTTTTTCATCCGCTTTTCCAGCATGCATTACCAGTCAGTCTAAGGGAAACAGCTGCGGGGTTTTGTCTTTAAAAACTGAAAAAAATGTAACTATTCAAAAAAGGTGAGTGACCTGTTCCGTGTGTCTGTGTGTGTTGTTTGTGTGTGTGTGTTTTTTTTATCAGTTTGTATCTATGAACATTCTTATGTGTGCTCTCCTGTCTCAATCATGTGTTGTTTCTGACTCTGTATGTTGTTCTGAATCTGTCATACAATCATCATCATCATCATCATCAGTACTTGTGTGATCATTAGTCCATCTTTTGTATCTTTCTGAGGTCATGTGTGCTGTCCTGATGTCCTCATCCTTATCTGTAGTCCATCATGTGTGTTTTTCTGAGGTCATAATTGTGTATGATTTTCACTGGTCACTCTGTGTTTATCGTGTATGTTGTCCATCATAATCATGAATGAATGAGTGGAAAGATTATGGTGACACAAAATCACAGCATCAGTGAAGAGGGAGTTGTGAGAATTGCATTATAAATCTGGCTGTACAGTTTAGCAGGTACAGGGTTTTTGCTGGTCTCAAAATTGGACTGGTTAGACAGACTGATGTTCAGGGTTGTGCTGTGTAAGAAAAGAGGATGCTGTAATTTGTTTGGTTTATGTGTCTGTATAATTATTGTCAGGTCTGGGTACAGTGACTGTAGGAGGCCACTAGAGGCCCCCACAGGATAAGTTTAGTTTATGAACTTTTATTTTAAAGGTGTCAGGTTTTGTTAATTATTAGTCACATTTAGGTTTTATTTAGAGTAAAGTGTTTGTGTTTGTTTATTGGTGGTTGTGTTTTAAGTTCATGTATGTATATGTATGTATGTTTAGGTTTTGGGTGTTGGTCCACCATTCTCCTGGTTTTGGATTTGTTTGGCCCTTGTGCCTTTTGGTTTTGGGTTTGTTTGAATTGCGCTTAAAAATATAGAACTTGAATAACACATGGATGTCTGCATCTGTGCCAGTTGTCTTTGCCAGGAAAGTGACAGATGGACCGATCTTTCAACAATAGGCGCAGCAATCAAGGATGGAGTGGTGTACGAGCCCTCAAGTTGGAAGCCGGCCCCGAAGGAACTTGGTACATTGGTACAGTGACAATTCTCCTGCTGTAGTCCTACCAAGCACCTCAACCAGTGAGGAGGAAACAAGCGGAGAATCCTGCTTGGAGAACCCCAGCAAAGGCGCCGGCTACAAGGGATGAAGCCCTTCGTGCTCTTTCGATCCTCCCGCTGGAAAAGAGGATGTTGCAGGAACAGTGGCGCCACGTCACTGATCAGGGCATGGTCCTTGACCAACTGCAGGCCCGCAGGGCGATGCAGCCAGTCATGCTGCTCTGCAAGGAGCAGCTTCTTGGGGCATCCCAGCTACAGCTACATCCCAGCTATAGTTTATGGCGAGGGAATTAAGGGGGCTGATCGCGGACAGGGCATCCCAGCACCAAAACGGCTACCGCCGCCCATGCCAGCGCCAAGGTGGCTTCTACCACCTGTCCGAGCGCCAAGGTGGCTCCAGCCTCCTGTGCCAGCACTAAGGTGGAAACAGCTTAACCAGGTCATTAGCCAGGCAGCTAGGATTATTAGCAGGGCCAGAGACCCCAGCAGCAGCTAGGGGTCTCCCCCAGAAATTTATAGGGGGTCTTTGGGGTCTTGGAGGGCTCCGAAGGAGCTTCCCGGAGGGGAATCGCACCTGGGGGCCTGGGAATGATCTGGGTCCCGATGGACACTGAGGGGCTCCACAGAGGGAGCTCAATCTCGGAGGAGACTGAGGGGCTCAGTGATATTGTGCAGCTACCTTCTGTACAATATCAGAAGAATCGACCCTTTCTCACCACAGAAGCGACACTGTTACTTGTCTAGCCTATGGTCATCTCTAAGCTGGACAACTGCAACTTTCTTCTGGCTGGACTGCCAATGAAGGTAAAAAGACTTTAACGAGACAAGAAGGTAACTTCAGCTGATTCAGAATGCAGCTGTGAGGTTAGTCTTTAATCTTTCTAATTCTCACATACCACACCTCTACTACAGAACCTTCACTGGCTCCCTGTGGCCTGCGGAGTCCTTTGCCTCTTCAAGCGTCGTCTGAAGACCCACTTCTTTAAGGAGCATCTTGGTGACTAACCAGCCCCCCCCCCACACCTCATCTATACATCTTTTCCTATATATTTAATAAATCATGAAAAAATGATGGTTAAAACAGGCCAATTTTTTTACACAGAGCTTCTAAGAGTAAATGGAAGAAACATACGTGTAAAACACCATGTTACATACATTCAGAGCTCCTCTAACCAAAACAAGTCCTAAGAATACTATCGAGAACACTACCTAAGTGAAATATCAGTATCAATTCATCTTAATATGAATTTGCCTAAACACTAAAGACAGGATTAAACTAATTACAAGTAATTAAGATGGGGTGGTAAGGAGGGTAAAAGAGGTTGACGCTAAAGACTGGAGCGAGGGAAATGAAGTCATACAGAATATAAAGGAGTCCTGGTGGGTTAGATGGCCTCCAGTGTGTCCATGAGCTGCTCAATCTGGTGGCAAACAAAGTCCCACACAGCTCTGGCCAGTGACCCAGGGTCTGCATACACACACTCCTCCATAGATAAAATGTCCTGAAGGAGGAGCATCATCTCTTTCTAAAACACAGAAGTACAGACTGCTACCAAAAACCGCAAACGGAAAAGCCTTTAAAGAAATCCACATCATTTCTGCTGTGAATTAGACAAAAATCATTCTTATGTTCTCTTATAATGGACAAATATTATTACCTTAAGAATGAGCAGGTATTCATCTGGGTATTATCTGATCGCTAGTTGCAGTAAAAGAGGAAACCACAACTGTCAGATTGTTGAGAAATCCTCCTGGCCTCTGGAACAATGTAAGAATTTTCAAAAAAGAAGGCACACATGGCATTGTAAAAACTGGAAAGATCTCTTACTAGACAGATTTAAGGCTTTGCCCCAGCCACAACTCCCAGCACTGCCACCTCATAGACAACATCTATAAAGTTAAAGTATAAAGTTAAATCTACATCTATAAAGTTAAATCTATAAAGTTAAAGTCTTTACTACTGGTCTCCTGAAGGAATAATAATATCAATAATAATAACAGTAATAATAATAATAACAACAAAAAAGATAACAACAACAGCAACAGCAACAACAACAACAACAACAACAACAACAACAATAATAATAATAATAATAATAACAATAGTAATAATAGGGAGTGGCATTAAGGAAGTAACAGAATATAATTTGATAGGAAATTGAAATTCCATTTTGTTATTACTTCCGAATCTGCGTTACTGTGGTAACCAGTGTTTGTAAACATCGTTTACGGTTTAGACCTCACTGTGTCTGGAAAACGATTTTAGTTTCTGAGCTTCAAAAACATCTCGGCATTCCCACAATGATCTCAGGGTCACTGCGACCCCTGCTGATCGGGGCTGGGAGCGCGACCGCGGCCGCCGGAGTCTTTTATTTCTTATGGTCCAGCAGAGGAGATCCCACCATATTTTCTTTCTTAAGGATGTGGAACTTTACATAAAATCAAATTCAGACTCTATTAAAACAATTCAGATATGTGATTTTTTTTGCATTTATTTGTATAATTAACATCCCTGGCTGATTGTGTGTTGTACACTTGTAGACCTCATTTATTTTATTAATTGTATACTTGATTTTTGTTCAGTAAAAAAAGGGGTGGAGATATACAGACGAGGAAGAAAACGGTGGACACGGCGATCCAGGCAGCTCCTGAAGGTACACTACAGGGGTAAAAATCACCCTGCACTCAAATACACTATATGGAAAAAGTATGGGGACACCCAGCTACTGCATCCACAAGGACTTTAATGAGATTGCGTCCAAATACAGTACACTGTATGGACAAAATACTAATATCAGTTTTACAGCAGTTTATTTAGTAGTAATGAAAAGACCTAATATAAATGTGTTCACTTTTTCATGTCTTTCACAGTAGAAATTAGAAAATGTCTCCTTTTCTATGTGCAGATGACGTTTAAACATCAATGTGTCACTTTTACACCATGGTGTTACTTAGTCTGGGATCAGAGTGAATGTTATCACTCATCCCTAAAGCTCACTGACTTACTGTCACAATTTAACTTGCAGGAAAGTATTTAAATTGGTTCTTTGTAAATTATAGACAGTAAATGTCTTGTTAATTTTGGAGAAGTAATGACTCCAATAAAAATGAAATTTATGCTGGAAAAACCTAAATACTAATATTAGGTCCAAGTATTCCTGAAGTCCTGCATTGTATTTTCTTACAGAATTGTAGAACATCCTCTTTCAATCAGTGTTGGAACTGAAGTTTGTTATACATATTATTTTCTTTTCAGGATACTTTTAATCTAAAATCACACAAAGTTTTCCCATTCAATGGACAATAAATAAATACTTTTTTAAAAAGTACTTAAATGTAGTTTCAGTAAATCTGCATTTGGCGACATAAAAGTCTAAATAATCTGGTCCATATGATATACACTAGAATAGTAGAGGACATACCACAGGGCATCTGGATACTGTGACATTCAGCAGACAATGCTGGTGATGTGGTAGTGGCCTAGTTGGTAGGATACTTGCCTCTGGACCAAGAGGTCATGTGTTCAAATCCTTCAGCACACCATCACTGAACACCGGTTCCTGAGCAAGACCCTTAACCCCAAGCTGCTCCAGGGAGACTGTCCTCTGTAGTTAGGGAATGGAAGTTGCTAGCGTCTGCTAAATGCTGTAGATGTATAATAATGTATATTATCCCGTGGTAAAGACTACACAACTATAAGTTTTAGCTTCTTGGATATCTTTCCATTCTTTTCAGATCCAGTTGAGAGGCTCCTGTCAGCTTTTTGTCCGGTGGAGCCCAGAGTTCTGTGTGCCATCTATGATGGCAGAAAACTGAGGTTATCTAGCCAGTCTCTCATGAACTGTCACAAGTGAAAACACATTATTCTTCCCATACCGGCATGTAAAATCAACTACTAACTACCTTATTCTCTCTTTATTATAGGAGATCACTGAGGAGACTGAGTGGCTCAGTGCTGGACCTCAGGTATGTGGACTGACGATTATATACACAGTAAGTGATATCCCTGCTGAAAATAGATCTTAATTGCTTAATTTCATGTTACGATATATGCTTAATGTTTACTGGTTAAAAATGATACATAAACAGACTTCAAAACACTAAACCTTGGGTCAGTTAGATAAAAAAGACAAGTGTCCCTGTTTGTTTAGGCTTCACAGGGACCTCATTGACATTTACATACATATACATAGATTATGGAGTTGGTCCCCTCTTCTGGGGGAGTTTGTAATCATTCTTTCTAGAGCATTTGTGAAATCAGGCTCTAATGTTGGACAAAAATGCCTGGCTTGCAATTAACGTTCCAGTTCATCCCAAAGGTGTTGGATGGGGATGAGGTCAGGACTCTTTGTGGGCCAGTCAAGTTCTTTGACTTTATGGAGCTCACTCTGTGCACTGGAGCACAGTCATGCTGGAATACAAATGGTTCTTCTTCAAACCGTGCCCATAAAGTTGGAAGCATGGCGTTGTCCAAAATGTCTTGGTATGCTGTAGTACTAAAATTGTCCTTCACTGGAAGTAAGGAGCCGCCTGAATTCAATAATTAAGGAGTGTATCCCAATACTTTTAACCATGTATTGTACAGTTGCTTTTTAATCTTCATAATCATGCATTTTCAGGTAAAAAGAAAAGTAGAAAAGTCTCTTGATGCCTACCAAACTAGAACGCCCATACACTGTTCGGGCTGGACAGGGCTTGCAGTCTTATCTCAGGGTTATTATTGTTAATAGATATAAGATACTACAATACATATTGTTAGTACAGTTTTCATATTCATGATGTATGGCTTTGAAGAGAAGTGGAACTTTACAAGAAAAAAAATTTGGATCACTGACACTATATTGTAGTCAATGAGGCAATGAGACTGATGTTACGGCTATAATGTCTTTCTTTAAAGTAGTGTGGCAGGACGTTGGCAGGATGAGCTTGAGCTAGTGTCCTCTGAAACCAGGGAATCCAGTCAATGACTCCTTTTCAAACTGAAAAACCTAAAGTCCTTTTTAAGTATAGGCTCTTTTGCCAGAAAGATAAATCTTATATTTATTGGTCTGTGGTGTTTGGATGTGTGTGTTTGTGTATGTGTGGTCAACTGCAAGGTGTTGGTTGTATAGTCTGACAGCAGCTGGAGGGAAAGACCTTATGAATCTCTCCTTCTCACACATTTTCCTAGTAATGTATTAGATTCTGTTCACATCTCAGTAATTTCATGGTGGTTTTACATCACTGATACTGTCATTTCAGCTCTGGCTGGTGTTCACAGTTGTCTGAGTGTATTAGGCCACTTTATTTGGTACACTTGTGTAACTGCTGGTTAATGTAATATCTAATCACCCAATCACATGGCAGTAACTCAAACATCAGAATGGGGAGAAAGGTGATTTAAATGACTTTGAATGTGGCGTTGTTGTTAGTCCCAGGCGTGCTGGTCTAAGAATTTCAGAAACTGCTGATCTCTAGGGTTTACAGAGAACAATCTGAAAAAGAGAAAGAATCCAGTGAGTTTTCTGGTTCTCTGGCAGCTGGTAGCCTGTTGGGGCCTAGTGGTTACTGCATGTGCCCTACGATCAGGAAGGCATGGATTTGAATCCCAAGACTGCTAAGCACCTCTGAGGTACCCTTGAGCAAGGTACCATCCCCACACTCTACTCCCCGGGTGCTGTGTTCCTTGCTGCCCGCTGCTTTACTTGGTAAATGGTTTAAATGCAGAGGAAGAATTTCTGTGGTGTGCTGTGGTGTGCTCATGTATGACAGAATGGTCACTTTCACATAACCATACAATAGATAACCTGCAGAAGACCACACCCAGTGCCACTACTGTCAGCGGTGAACAGGAAACTAAAGCTACAGTTTGCAAACCGAAACTAGACAATAGAGAGTCTTGATTTCAGCTTTGCCATTTAGATAATAGGTCAGAATTCGGCATAAATAACTTTTTTATTTTATTGATGGTTCAAACTGCTGGTGATGGTGCACCATTGCAATGGTGTGGGGTAGATTTTCTTGGCACACTTTGGACCCCTTAGTACCAACCAAACTGTAATTTAAAGACCACAGCCTACCTGCGTTCAAAGTGGTTTCATTTATGGCTGTATGTATTTCAGCTTCTTTCTGCCAAGTTCTGCTTTTCTGCTATATTCCTGAATATGAGGATGTGTAGACTGTTTTCAAAATGCTTGGGAGCGAATTGGAGAGGTGCTTAAAGGGCATCAGTTAAAAAAGCTATTTGTGATGAAGCCATCCTTACAAACACAGAGTGTCCATTTAAAATGCATGTGTATGTGCAGCAATATAGCTTGAGGGGGCAGGGGTGGTGCCAAACCCATACAACTGTTCATAACAGTAAAGCACTCAAAGACACTGTGTCTTTCCTTTTGTCTTCTCACACACTGCACTGGATCACTGCATATTGAATAGCCACACATTGTATTAGTTTAGGTTCTTTTGTGCTCTGATTATATAAAATGTTATTTTTTAGCTGCAGGCTGATTATTGGCACAAATCTCATGATGTTTTGAATAGCTGCCCATTACTTGACCATTAAAGAAGTATGCTCCTTCCATATTTGCAGGATCCACGTATTCTCTGAGCACTGCATCTTACCAGTAACCATACAGTCTTCGACCTGTGACACCTTGTCAAAAAATAAATTTTCTTTTGAACATAGATTATCAGATACTTTTTTCAATTGTGCTATAGATTTTAAACATTGGAAACAATAATTCATTGTGAATAACACTATGCATTCTGAATGTTGCCATTTTGCCATTTTTATGTCTGTTTTTGGATGAAAGAATGTTTGCTGCCCCCCACTTCCTCCTTTCCTTTCTTGCTGTGCCTACAATTCTTTCCCTTCTCAGCTCTTGCTGTAATATTGCCCTCATCATCTTGCCCTTAATAGTTCTCTCCTCCTTGTTCTCAGCCTCTCTATGTTTGTCTTTACATCTGATTATGTTGATTATCAGCCAGGCCCCCATGTTGAGCCATAAGCGCCCTTTTGGCTGAATGTGCACAAATTATCACAGATGCACGAAAATCTTGTGGAAAACATAGAAGAATGGACAACTCTGTGTTAATGCAATATTACAGCCAACAACAGCGATGCTCAGTGGTTAACCAAGAAATGCAAAAAGCTGCTCACACAGCCAGTTTCCAAATTGATGATTTGGAAAAGCCAATGGAAAAATGTTGCTTTGACCAAACAGATCTAACCACTCAACAAATTCAGTTTCACTCAGTTACATTCAAGCATTTATTAAATAACATCAACAAGAGAAAACAAGTAACAGAGCAACAGAGCAATTGCATTTTTGAGGTCCCTGGGTATTCAGTATACAGTCGCTTTCTGTTTATTCACAGCAATACTAAGGTTCATAACCAGATAAATGCACAGAACCAATCGCAAATAAATGATATGGACAAATGTACTGGCACACACCTTTTTGACAGAGTTTGGGCATACCAGAACATTTTGGATAATACCATGCTTCCAACTTGGACACAGTTTGGGGAAGGGCCTTTTCTAGAACGGAGATTGTGAGCCAGGCCTTTTTATGCAACATCAGTGCCCGACCTGCTCTACAGAATATATGGATACAAATTCTGCTTCAAAACCTTGTGGAAAGCCTTCCAAGAAGAGGCAAAGCTGTTATAGCTGCAAAATGGGGACCAACTCCATATTAAAGTGAATGTTGTTGTAAAGATCAGGTCCCAATACTTTTATCCATACAGAGTATATCTATATTGCTCCTTTACATGAGTACAGTTGATTAATTGTAAGTAATTCTTATTAACCGTGACATTTGCTTTCTCTCTCACAGCTGTTTGCTCAGTTTGCGTGCTTGTCTCTCACGCGCCTCGTACGCGTGTTTCGTGTCTGTAAGCTCTTCCAAGCGCATGCGCAGTCGCGCCATATGGAGCTGCGCGTGCTGGCACCGCTCGCGCAGACCCCGCGCCTCCTCGCGCAGCTCCTCCGCCGCGGCGCTCAGCTCGACCCCGCGCGCCCGGCACTGCGCCTGCGCGTGCGCGGCGTCCTCCAGCAGCAGCTCCGCGCTGGATGCCACTGAGGCGTGCGCGCGCTGCAGGAACACGGCATCAGACATCACTTGGAAGAGGAGAGAGAGAATGTGAAGAAAACAAATCAGAGGACAGAGAGAGAGTGGAGATATCAGAGGAGAGAGACACAGCCTGGTGGGCCCAACTCGATGTTTTGTCCCAGTCCAGCCCTGATTCTGTCATACGTGAACACACCACAACACACAGTGTAAACAACATGAAATGTTTCTTATGCATTTAACCCATTCACCAAGTAAAGCAGTGGGCAGCCAGGAACACAACGCCCGTGGAGCAGTGTGTGGGAATGGTAAGCTCAGGGCAGTCTTGGGAATCGAAACCACAACTTCCTGATTGCAGGGCCACTAGGTCACCAGTTGACCACAAACACAGAAACAATTTCTCTCGTGTGCAATGTTTCTCTTTAATGAATCGTTTCTGGTGATGCAACTTCTGGTGAATTATTAGTGTTTTGTCAATGTCTGTGGCTACCAAACAACTGAGGACACTACAATGAAAGTTTGTGAAACCTTTAGAATTGTCTACATTTCTACATAATTATCAGATTCTCTAACCTCCATAAAACACACCTACACAGTAACCTTTAATCTTTGCAATAACTTGCTGTAACTCAGATGTGCAAGTTCTTCTTGTATGCTAAATCATTGAATCATGATTATGTGCAATGTCTTTATCCAAAAGCAAATTTCACTGCTTCTGTCACTAATATTTCAGTAATATTTATTTATCTATAGTATTTATAAACAAGTCTTTTACTTTAGTCTTTTACACAAATTTTGTGTTTTAAGCTTCGGCAATCACACATCACTGATTAATCAGGGATCTCGAGTCCTTGTATTATAGCTGTAAAATGCTACTGCTTCCTATAGTTCAGACATTGTGATGTCAAGTCACTCTGCAAGCTAGGATGAGCTGGTGGTTGTAGCGCAGAGCAGAAATCAGCCACTAAACACTCAGCATTCAAATAAACAGCTGCAGTTGTTTAGTTAGCCTCTATATGTAGCATTTTTACAGGTTATTTTATAAGTTGAAAAGATCAAAAAACACTCTCACAAATCACTCAAAATTCCCCAATGAAGGGGCAGCTCATCGCTAGTTGAAAACATCGCATGTTTGAAGCTGGTTTGAAGTGGCCACAGGTATTAAGTGCTAGAAAGAAGCTTATGGAGGCTTTACATTAAGCCAACCTCTCTTTTCCCCATCTAACTATCCTACTAGCAGTTTGAATTTTTAAGTGTGTCAGTATGTCATGGTATGTCACAGATAATTCAACTAGAAAAGACATCCACACAGGTTTAAATGAGGCACATACCTTCCTGAAATTCCAAAGACAGACTTTAGTTCCTCTTTATGACTTTTTGATCTGTTGTGGTCATTCACTACACCGTTTTGATCTGTGTTCGTCTGTGACTCACCTCAACTTGTGACGTGAGCTTTAAATCCTTAGGAGTTACGGAGTTAACTCAACCTTAAGCCAGAGAGAGAGAGAGAGAGAGAGAGAGAGAGAGAGAGAGAGAGAGAGAGAGAGAAAGAGAGAGAGAGAGAGAGAGAG
>JBBPDC010000011.1:10850093-10862888 GCA_037974485.1 Hemigrammopetersius urotaenia | reverse complement strand
ACACACACACACACACACACACACACACACACACACACACACACACACACACACACACACACACACACACACGGTCCCCAACCTTTATTCCGTCACGGACCGGTTTAATAATAGTAAATGGCTATTCTGAGACCTGTCTTCAGTATTCTATCACATTTCAATAATATTCGAATCCAATCTGATAGGATGGAACATTCTCTCCAACATAATAATACCACTCATAGAGCCACGCATATGTGATGTAACTGGATTAGTGTAGCGCCTTGCAGTGATTTTATTATAGAAGACTGTTATTGCTGCCAAGCAACCATGGACTGCTGAAAAAGGATAAAATAACCATGAACCTTAACTGTTTTCCATAAAATAATGAACATATGATAATATAGGGGTGTTTAATGAAAAAACCTTTGCTTCAAAATGTAGTTTTTGCCTACCAAATTACCACTGTGAGAAGAACTAGTGTCTGTGTGCTTTCCAGTCTTATAATAGCACTAAGCTAACGGTGTTGAATATCTATTATCTTCTTCCTGGGGCTAAATCCCAAAGCACTCTGAACCCACTATATATTGTACTCTACCCAGGAATAAAAAAAGTGGCTCATGCACACAAATACTGACAAGTAGCAATTTGGTACTTATGTACACAATTCCCTTCCATTTCATTTAGCCAACTGAAGTCTAATCACTGCACACTGGATTTTAGTGGGTTTACACTAATACAACAGAATTACTGGTCATAAAGGAGGTGGTCTTAAAAGTGTGTATATCAAGTGGCTAGGATTATATCAAGTTCTATAAAATATTGCATAGAGCTCTATAAAATTCAAGTTAACCTTGTTTTTCACAGCTCCGTAGTTGAACTCTGTGAAGGCAAGGAGAGAACAGCGTGGGTTTTCTCGTTCTGAGACGGCATTCACCCCATCACACTCTCCGCTTTCCTCTAGTTCTCTGGAGCGGCAGAACAATGTGCAGTTCTAAAGGGGAAATTATCAAGTCAGAATGAAACTTAGCACAAAAAAATTGAATCAAATGTACTGTAGTGCAGCATCACAACAAAGCAATACTGCACCTTCCCTGAGCATTGGCTCAGACCAACCTGGTAAAGTTTTTGCAGGTATCTGGTCATGACTGTGAGGTAGGCAGCGGACTCCTTAACATCCTGAACTCTTTTCACAAAGAAACCATCCACCACCTGAAACATGCAAACACATCAAGCCTTCTATATATACACTATTCTATATATACTATTTTAACTGCTTAAAATTCCATGCTGTACTTGCCACAGCTTTATCTGATACATAATACATGTAATATATGTGGCATAAGTTAAAATACACTTACAGTAATTTATTTGATTTAAGATCTGAATGCCTGTTTTCAAACATATAGTATTCTGAATGCTCATTTTTTAAATAAAATCTTTTTGTAAACTTTATATTGTACAGTTACAATCCAATTATTTTCAACAAAATATATAGACTTTGATTTTGCATATGTCCAATATGATAAACTGGCCAATTCTGATTGTTGTTCACTATATTGTTTCGGTTAAATATCATTATTTTAAATTGCACAATACTGTATCACACCTCAGTGTAGAAAACTATGGAAAAATGTTATCTGATCTGTTACTCTGTATATTTGTTATAAGGACAAAAATGCACAGAGTTCTTTAAACTCAGATGCATCCTGGCAGAAACAAGCCTTGTGCACATACGTGCATACCTGTGTGTTAACTATAGCCTGCTGTAAAGTGCTCTCGGGGAGACTCAGGTGGGCTGCTGCAGACCCACACTCCTCGACCAGGTAAATAGGCTTATGCAGACCACACCTTTTCAGACGAAACTGAGAGAGAAAGATGAGAAAAAGAGAGATTAAAGAAACAAATTCATGGCTTCAGACCATCTTCAGGAATTTCATTTGTTTTTAATACAAATCTAACCATAAATCTGCATTTTTCTTCAGTGTCATTAACCTTGCACCTGGACACCCGAGTTTTGTTTGAACTCTATTATATCAGGTCTAGCTATTAGCCCTCTTTTATAAGAACTCTGCATTATTGAAAACCACATACTACACTACACTACACACTGATTGACCCTAACAATAAAGCCTAATATTACACAGGTACCACCAAAACAGCTATGACCCGTCAAGGCAAGAGGGTCCAAAATGACCTCTGAGGGTGTGCTGTAGCGACACGGAATTCTGCTATTATATAGATTTTAAGTGAAGAAAATTGTACAATCATGCAGAATGTATAAATATAAATATTTAACCTTCTGTTCTCTGAAGCGTCCGTCCATGATACTGCCACACAGATCATCCATCCTCTTCCTCTCAATGATGTAATCAAGAACCAGCTCCTTGGCCACTGGTGGGCGCAACTGACCTAAACCCCAGGCATTAACAGCTTGTTTTTAGAAGCTACAAACTTGTTAAACAATTGCATTGTCTCTTAAATGGATGCTATAATGATAGGGCAAGTAAACTCTACCAGTCTTATGCCCACTGTTGAGGCTTTAAGTGTAGGCTTGTGATGAAAACTACCTTGGTAACTCCACTTATGCTTCAGTCTGAAGCTCCTGTCTTTCTGCTAAAAGCTGGGTGGTGCTGCAATGCACAGTAATATTTTGGCTAAGCAGTAAAGCTCAATGTATGCACAACCTTTAAGGTAAAGCAAATGCAAAACTGTAAGAAGATAAGGCCGATAAAGTAAAAAATTGTCTGTTTCTACTCTCCAAACAATCTGGGAGCGTTCAGTAGACGTTAACATCACAAAGTCTTTTAACAGATATAACAAGTTAACACAAAACATCCCGTATTCTTAATAGTGAAAGGCTGGCAAACAAAATGAACACCTTTGGATCAAAATGTGTGTGAAAGGGTGATTGAGCCAGACAAGAGAGTTTACCAGGCACTGGTGACACTTTCTCACGTGCAACCCATAGGAAGTCTCCCACATTCAGTTTCCTGACGTCAAAGTTGACTCCATTCCTTTGCAGTTCCTTGACCAGTTCTTGTTTGCGTGCCGTGTTTCCCCTGTAGAGCCAAAAATGTCTCTTATGCAGTGCACTAAAATACAGACATTTCAAAGCAGCTACGTACTGTCGCACTTACCCAGTAGTCTCAATAAAATCAACACACAGTACAATGTCATAGAAGCCAGGGAGAAGGTATGCACATCTTGTCACTGAAGCCTGGCACTTTTCTGCAAAGCCTGAGGCGGGTGCAACACTTTTTGCCTGGGTTTCTGAGAAGGCTGTGGTAGGGCTCTCTCTTGGGGAGCTGGAACAAAAAAGAAAGCCAACAGACTGCTGGACTGCTTTCACAATTTTCCCATAAGCATTGTAACAAAAGTATGTTAAAAACTGTGGTGAATTCTAGCTTTTTTGATATTTCACCAGAAATATAAAAACCCTTATTATTATTATCATCATTATCATCATCATCATCATCATCATCGCCATCATAATCATTATTAATAATAGTGAAAACAACAATAATAATGATAACCAACAGACCCATTCTAATGTAGCTGAAGCAGGCCACCCTTGAAATAATGTCTAAGCATTTAAAAAAAAATAAGGTCGTAATTGTATTTCGCCAAACACTCTGAACAGACACCTCATCATCTCCTCAGTCAGTCTGTTAATATTTCACCTAATATCTCACCAGCTGTCTTCACCTTCCTCCTCATCATCGCCTGAGCCCTCAGCCTCGCTCATTTTGTCTTCCTCTCGTCCATCATCTCTCCCTCTCTCTCCAGACTCCAGTCTCTCTGCTAAAGCTATGCCGAGCTCAGTCAAAGAATACCTAAAAAAAAAAAAAGTGGAAAAACAAAGGAGTAAAAATGAAACAGAAGGGCTTAAGTTAATGTCTGCTTGGTTATTAAGTGAAGATCACAGAATGATATTCAGCTAATCAGAAACCCAAACCCATGCTTCAATACACTAAATATATGTCAAATAATTTAAGTTTGGTCTAGTAACTGTAGAAGAGTGGACTTGGGTCATTCTGAAAAGAGCATGTCTTGAGGTTACCTGGCAGGGTTGTGTGTCTTCAGAAGAAGGTCTTTCTGGATGAGGGTGCTCACTGACGACCACGCTGTGTATTTACTGCCAAGCTCAGGCTAAACACACAGAACAGAGTGCAAAAGCTTGGCTAAACATGTGTAAACCTTTAATAAAACCAGCTCAAAAAACATATACGTTTTAGAAGTTCAATCAGTAGTCATACCACAGTGAAAGATTTGTCACAAAGGGACTGTGCCTCAGTGTGCAGTTCATTTTTAAACATGAAGCCTTTACTTCCAGGTAACTGAAAAAAATCATAAAATAGATGTTAGTTATATTTATTTCAAAATGTGTTCCGTCTAACACAAAAAAATTCTTCTCAATAATTCTCTGTGGCATAAAAGATATTGCCTTGCTTGTTTTGACAGAGATATCCATCATACTGTTGCTATAAGAGTATGTATTGCACCTTTGAATGTCTGTACAATGTGAGCAAAACAGCATAGCCTCCAGTTCGCTTCTGAGGTATATACTCCCTTTTCTTCGTTCTTCCCTTTTCTTTTCCTTTTCCTGCATCACCTTCTGCCTTTCTCTGCAGAAACAAGAAAGAATGTTAGTGGACTAGAAGGGCAAAGTTTGGTTTTAAATACTGTATATTTACAGCATATGTTTTAGCGTTTCATGTCAAGTAGTTGTTTGTCATTTCAATTTACACAGTGAAATGAAATAGCTTCTTTCCAGGACGTTGGGGCAACACAAAAAACAATAAAAGATCCTTGTTTTGTCCACATTCAGGGACAATAGCCCAAGGCTCCATTGGCCAATGCCAGAGGCCTTTGCAGCCCCAGTAGCTTAAGCCCACCACTGGCCATGGCGAGTTTAGACCCATTCTGTTGACAAGGTTTTTCTAAAGAGACTATGCAAGGTGTGTGCTGCTGAACAGCAACAGAATTCACTGAGTGTATAAAAACTTTTAGACATCTAAGGCACTGGATTATTTTTTTAACCCACCATATTTTCTCCACCTTTTTGAAAAGGATCCTTGGAGGAAGATGAGGAAGGTTTGGGGGGAGCCAGATTGGCACTGTTGGTACTTTCGGTCTGAGCTGGAGCACAACCACTTGGAAGGACATGGATAGGAGCATCGGCACCTACGCAGGAACAAAAATAAATATATATTAGAGCCTCGATCATATAAAATAAGTGTAAAGTGTCCATTTGTAAAACGTGAACACGCCACAGTGACGCACAGTTTGAACAGCACAAAATTGTTCTCTGCATTTACCTCATTCACCCAAATAAGTGGGCAGCCAGCAACACAGCAACCGGGGGGCAGTCACTTGCTCAAGAGTACCTCAGTGGTACCACCAGTAGTCCTAGGATTTGAACCCTGGACCTTCTGATCATGGGGGCAACTCCCTAACCACTAGGCCACTAACTCAAATTCACATTTCTCTCTCCACTTTGGAGCAGCTGTTTTCCTAGTGGTTAGGGAGTTGCCCATGCAATCGGAAGGTTGAGGGTTCAAATCCCAGGACTACACTGGCAACACTGAAGTACCCTTGAGCATGATACCATCCTAACACTGCTTCACTCCCATGGCTGGCTGCCCATTGCTTCACTTGGTGAATGTGTTATATGCAGAGAAAGTGTTTTACATTGTTGACATGGTGTGGTGTGTGACTACAAGGGGCCACTTTACTTTACTGTACCGTTCTCGCTGTAGTATGTCTGGAGCCGCTTGTCCAGGACCTTGCAGATACCGTCTCCAAAGTTCTGCAAGATCTTCGCCTCTTTACCGTTTTTCAGAGGTAGCGGATACTTCTTCAGAGAGTTAATGGCCTTAGAGAAAACACAAAGAGGTTTGTGGTTCAGCAGCAAGTAGACTGCACCAGAGCAAGCAGTGAGATAACGCACAGACACTAGTTCACCTTCTGATACACGTACTGGGTCTTCAGTCCCTTCTCTTTGGCCTGGTCTCGCATCTCCATCAGCCACTGGAGGAAAAGAGGGTTTGGACAAGAGGGCAAAGGGCGTTTCCGACCCACCCTGACAGGCTCCGGGGCCATAATTAAGCTCGGAGTCTAAAAAGTTTACACCAGACAAACCCCAGATAACCAGCTCTGTATTTGTGTCAGTAAGGATCGTTTTCAGCCAACATTGGCTATAGACTTCAGGAGGTTCTCCTAATCTCAGGGATGTCGTTTATCTACACTAACGCCTGTAGTTGTCAGTGATATTTGCGAGAGGAGTAGTTTATTGTAGTAAAACACTGATTTCTCACAGTTATTTGCTCCAGTCTGTCTGCGTGTTAGCAGCAGAGGCTCCAGTAAACAGCTGCACTGTTGTCTGTTCATTTCATGGTAGGTCGGTGCATTTTTAAATGACAACAGAGAGAGATCGCTCGGTTGTCATAACATCAGATCCACATTCAAAATGGTTATTGTAAAGTTATCTGTTGTTGGCACTGCTGCCCGCCATTGTTTTCGAAAACGGTTTGTGTACATCCTTTCATCCTTTCAGCAGAACGGACAGCGCCGCTCAGCGTAACGGAGTAAAAACTACATACATGCATGAAGTAAAACGGCCCCTTATAGTTACACCACAGCACACAGTGTGAACACTGAAATTCTTTCTCTGTATTAAATCCATTCACCAAGTAATGTATTGGGTGACCACCAACTACGCTTGTGGGGACGGTGTCTTCCTCAAAGGTATTTCAGTGGTGCCACTGGCAGTCCTGGGAATCAAACACATGACCTTCTGATTGCGGGGAACCACCAGACCACTAGCTGCCCCCCAAAAAGCACTGAATCTCCCCAGTGGAATATCAAAGGCCACTGTTCTGCATGACTGACGGAAATATTCTAGATCCACTATTCTACTATTCTAACGTGGATACATGCATGCAAACTGACATACATACATTCATACACACACACACACACACACACACACACACACACACACACACACACACAGGTTATTACACTGATCTACTATAGATTACTTAGTCTACAACAAATTTTTTAATTCAAAGATTTTGAGCACTCTAAATTGCCCGTAGGTGTGAATGTGAGCGTAAATGCTTGTCTGTCTCTATTTGTGGCCCTGCGACGTGCTGGCGACTGTCCAGGGTGTACCCCGCCTTCGCCCATTGCAGCTGGGTTAGGCTCCAGACCATAACCCCCCCCAGAACCTGAATGCAGGAATAAGGGGTAGATAATGGATGGATGGATTTTGAATGAAATAATAGTTCATGAGTTAGAATAGCTAATAATTTGCCAACACAGAATTTACACTGCAGCTCAAAGAGTTCTGCACTGAAGCAGAATATTTTTAATTATTAGAAGCAGGACATAATACTAATATACTACAGTTTACAAAATATATTAATCCACAATTGCATTTAGGAAACTTTTTGTATGTTAAAGATTTGAAATGGAACAGTTATTCAATAAAATAACGGGCTTTAGGACAAAGCTCTCTAATCGTTAACACCAGAAGCCCTACAATCAGGCTGCTAGTGAATTCCAGCAACAAGACCAAACACGGACCTGGAATCCACTGCATGTGTTCTCGACATCCACCCACTGACTAAATTTTACACACACACACACACACACACACACACACACACACAGGTATTACTATATTTGTGAGGACATTCCATCAAGGCAATCTTTGTTCTTTTAGTTTTTTTCTAATTTCCTAGTACCAGCAGGATGTCCCCATTTGACACAGTTTCCAGTATTTATAAATGTAGAGATTTGTTCATCACAAAGTGATAAATATGCACACACAGGCAGTCAGTTTCTGTCTTTCTGGACCATTCCAAAAGTACAAAGCATTTTATTAGCAAATATAACAAAGCTGTCAGACACTGTTCAATCCAATATATAAACATAGAATTAATTATCCACTATGTTGTTTGACATGTTGTATAAAAAAACTTATTATAATGTGTAGAAAGCACATTCACATCCAAAAAAATAATGTTATGCTCCACAAAATCATTGGCTTCCATTTAGGCTAGTGTGCGTAAAGACAAATCAGCATTGAATGTTGTGCTAACTTTACAAACAAGTACAAAAATATGTCCAAAATACGCTCAACCACAGCATTACATGTTACTATAAATGTATAAAATCTGGAATAAAGGTTAATAAACTCCACCAGAGAACATTGCATACCACCTTGATAAATATAAATCTCTTTTTTACAGTGACTGTCAATCTATTTTACAAACTGCAATGATAACTGACCAGAAAATAGTCATTCCCTTTTCAGTATTCCCTCATATCCAAAAACAGAAATTAAGGCACTATCTCAAATATTTTAAACGCAACTTGAGTTCTTTAATGTGAAAATGAGTATGAGTGCAAATACCATTTTCCTTTTCTTTTACATCTTTCAATGTTTGAAAAAGACTTAATGTAAACCAAAGTAGTGCATAATTATCATGTACTATTTTTACTTCTACTGATTTCAAAGGGAAAAACCAGCCCCATCTATAGTGGAAGTGTAAACTACAACTGAATCTCTGCCTACTGCTTGCGACACATTCAGCAGTTCGAGTAGTGTATGATGATAGAAAGATTATTTCAGTGTCATCCCCTCCCCCCCCCCACACACATTTTCCTCTCTTCCTTCTTTTCATTTCAAAATATAAATCATTCAAATAACATTCCAAAGTCTCCTTTACTTCTGCCTTTGTAATCTCAGCCCACAGATGCCTCTACTGTCCTCCCGACCCTGCTGTGTCGTCACTGTTCAGGGATAAAGGAGAGCTGGGCGGGGAGTTTTCCTCCTGGGCAGCACCGCATGCTGCCTCCGACTGTCTGCGTGCTCCCTTGGCCCGCAAGAAGGCACTGTTTGGATGCTGAGTGTGTATGTGGCGCAGCAGTGCATCCTGGGTAGGAGCAGTGTGGCCGCAGTCCTCACAGACGTACAGCTTGGTGCGCCGCTCCTTGTAAGCATACTGCTGTGTCACACCATGGATCTTCTTCATGTGGGACTCCAGGGAGCAGCGCTGGGTGAAGGCTTTCTCACACAGATTACACTTATATGGACGGACACCTGGGGAGAATATCGAGAGAGACACATGTTAAAGCAAGTGTACTCGTGTGTATATTTGTCTCCCAAGTTTTTCCTGGAATTTATGCTGACGCCTGCACAAGAAGACCTTTTCACAAAAAAGGCTTCTACAAATGACCACATTGCAAATTTATGGGTAGCTCTTGGAACTGCAATATGCATTGTGAAGTAATAAATACACATTGGCAAGCCTTTCATTTGGTGGTAAACAGTCTGTGTTATTTTAAGAGGCCAATATTGATGAAAAGTGAATTATTTTTGCGATGTTTCAAGAACCCACTCATTTGAATACATCTGACTGTAGAGCCTACAGCAATTCAGCCAAGCCCAATCAGGCTGAGGTGTTAGTCCATACTGCTTTTTAATAGGGCAGCCAATCAGAACAGAGCTTATTTGTATCAAAAACAAGGTTGTTTCGTAATGTAGAGTTATCTGCCAATGCAGAATATGGGTCCAGAGGTAAACAGTGATATCGGTTCGTTGGATGATGTGAAGCCTTGAGTCACAAAAACAGTCAAAGAAAATCTAAGACTAGAGAGGATGCAAACAGCAAATGACACTTTGCACATTGCACAGTTTCACAAAGGCTGAAATTGACATTATGAGCTTTTATCTTCAGCTTCAGAGTGGGATCCAAGGAAATCCAAAACTGTGGAGATACTCATATAAAACCAGAGTACTTACTGTACTACATAACACAGTACATAGATCTGTTTGGTCAGACAGTAAAACATACCTGTGTGTGTGCGGACATGCCTCTTGAGGTCGAAGGTGTCATTGAAGCCCTTGCCACAGAAAGAGCAAAGATGCCTTTTCTGTTCGCTGTGGCACTTCAGGTGCCTGTTGAGCATCCGCTGGAACTGGAACACCTTCTGGCACACCTGGCATGCGTAGTTTCCTCCTGCTGCAGTCGCTGATGTCGTCGCAGTGCTGGCTTCAAGGCACAGTTTTGCCACAACATCCGCAGGACTAGTCAATGTACTTGGAATGGTGGGTGTAGCCTCTGAGGGGGGATTACCAGTGGTCACCTACAAGTATAAAAAGTAAGGGAGAAACATTTACTAATTGTCCATATATTTTTCTCTGTACGGTCTTTGATTTGCCTGAAACACTGAGACTGATAAACTTGTCTCTACATGCTGGAGTTATTCCTTATTAAAATAATTGTTCTTGGAAAAACGTTCCAATGCATCAGACATAGTCCAGCAAGCTATATTTACATTTTTGTTTTGCACTGGAGTTGTAAAGTAACTAAAACACCTACATCATTGTTTTATTTTATACAATAATAATAAAAATTAGCCATGATATTTAAGACAGAGATAAGGGGACAGTTGTTTAAATTAGCTTTTTCAGACAGACAAGCAAAAAACACTAACTCAGACTACCTACCGCTTCTTTCTCACATAGTGTTGTGTTTAAAATATGAACCCTTTCAAGAGACCTTACCTTGATTTTGGAGCGGATGTAAGAGCTATTCTGTGAGCTCCTGATGCGCTCTGTCTCTGGACTGGTATTCTGTCCAAGAGCAGTACAGGAGGGCAGCTCGGCTGTGGAAACCACAGCGTGGAGGTCCTGTATGTATTTCTGTGTGCACATGATTTGTTCTTTACGAGTGGACAGACACAGGGCCACTTCGGCCGTGCTGGCTTCTGTCTCTTCACTCAGAACCGGAGGCCTCACAGAGACTGATGGAGAAAAGCATGGCGTTAGTTAAAATGGTTTGAGAGTAGTCATCATATATTCATTGAGAATTGATCAATATTAATAAATATTTATGTAAACTAATCAACCACTTTGCATCATTTTTATTGTCTTCAAACCAGTCTATAAATCAACATCTCAGTGAGATATCTTTGCCTATTTGAGTCGCATCTTCCAAACCAATCAAATATTAAAATGTACTCATTATGTAATGTCCTGTGTCTTAATGAAGAAAGGCTACAAATACTAGATAGTGCATGAAGCTCTCAGGAAACGTTGTGCCTCTGGGGAAGGTGTGTGTGTGAGTGGGAGGAAGCCATATATGTGTGGGTTTGTATGTGTGTATAAGTGTGTGTGTAAACGTATTGTCCTGGACGAAGTCAGCCACTCCTGTTACAGCATTACCAGTTTGACCAGCCAGGCTAGAGACACAGGCTTATGAACTCTTTATTCAGGTGTTCATTCAACACAATGCAAAAGCTGCAAGTACAGTATCGTGTTTTCTAATATACCGAGCACCCCAAAAAGACACTTAAATCAACATAGCATCAAAAACAAAGACCCACTTCTAAAGACACTTTAACGGTTTCATTTCTGAAGAGATAACTGTTTCCTCTCCATCAGGTCTCTAGCAGTTATAAGTGCACAATGAATTTCTTTATTCTGGTGAAACATAACAGGATGAATTGCAAATTTTAATGCAAATCTCTGTGCTGTATCATGGGTAATGGTATGACCACAAGTCAGCTGTGCAGCTTAATGTACAGCAGCTAAAAAGAGCCTGATCTCTATTCGTCTCGGTTGGATGTATTTTATTTTGCCCAGCAAAATACCTTTTAAGTCATGTGACCTTTTTCTGTCACAGACCAGCCCACATCTTAATGAAGGAAATAAAAATCTAAAAAACAAAGCCAAACAACAAATTGTATGCACTGATTCCTTTTTGTCGTGGCCAGTTGAATTTATCTTCAGCAGCTGTACTTATATGAACCCCTCCCTTTACACACAGCCACGCAGAAAGTGTGTTTGCAGCCAACGTGGAACAACAGCAGGCAATAAAAGTGGACAGATGAGAGTACAGGCACACAGTACAGGCTAATATTTCCTTCATTTCCAACAACTAGCTAGCGAGATTAAATATAGGATTTTTATCAGAATTTGTTCTAGTACTTTTAAGGATGAACATCTAACTGTACTTCAAAACCTTTTTGGTTGCATTAAAATTCACACTTCAATTAACACTCAAACTTTGGATTGTCTATTGTTAGGGGTAAAATCACTTTTCATGGATTGATAAACTTTAGAAATGCGTTCAGGCTCTGGTTCAGTAAAATCACTTTAGGGCACGATCTCCTCCATAATTAAAAGTGGCCGTTCTCTTTTGTGGCTCGTCCTGTTTTTGAACTGTTCCCGGCGTTTCTGTGAGTCCGGTGGACTTTCGGTTTATTCACATTCAAAAATCCAAATCACAGAAATGAAACAGGAACATTTACAGAACATTTACGAGTGAAACACCGAGAGAGAGAAGGGGGGGGGGCCTTAGGGCTCTGCCCCCTTTTATGAGCTCTAACTTTCAGCTCTTATCTCCACACTAATGACGCAGCAGACCGTCAGAACCAGCTTCAGCTGAGACCAAGAACAGATCAGAAAATAATTAAACTAAATAAATTAATATAAATAAATAAAAAGATAGTAAATAAAGACACAAGGGACAGAGAAAACAGATGAAATAAATATCAGGAGACAACTAACAAAATAAATAAAGATACGAGGGCAAGATCAGAGAAAACGGGAAAATAAGTAAATAAATAAAGAAAGAAAGAAAAGAAAGACGCGAGCAACAGGTCAGAAAAACGAGAGAAAAACACGCGATAAGGACAACAATGGCTGAGGCACATTGGAATACAGAGACAGAGACAGAGAGAGAGAGAGAGAGAGAGAGAGAGAGAGAGAGAGAGAGAGAGAGAGAGAGAGAGAGA
>JBBPDC010000011.1:10835874-10849993 GCA_037974485.1 Hemigrammopetersius urotaenia | reverse complement strand
AAAAAAAAATTTTTTTTGAAATGTTCCTTCGACATAATTATCACAGAGAAATGTAACACATACTTGTAGAGGAATGCAATAAATGAATACACCGTGGATGGATTCAGTAATGATTTATAACACTCACATTTGCATTTGGGTTGGTTTGTGAGTTGCTTACAGATGACATAACTGCCCTACATTTCCCACAGTACACTGGTTTCTGACTGCTGTGTATACTGGACGCTGAAAGAGAATGACTGTGTTAGACCTGGGTACAGGTTAAGCATACACACTTTATTCTGGACTTGAAGGTGCATGTATGTATACTGAACAGCTCACCTTTTCCTATGTCCACAAGACTTCCTACTTTAAGTGACACTACGTTTACGTTGGCTTTAAGACGGGTCTGTCCTTTAGCTTCCAGACCTTGAGAGAGAGGCAGAGGGGGAGTACACTTTACCATGAGTAGTTGGCTCACAACAACTCCAGTACTACAATACTACAATGCTGAGAATGAATCCTGACCTAAAAATATTGTGTGTATGAGTATTTTCTTTTTATGTTTTAGATAATAGTTTTATCAGTTCAGGCCATGGATTGTCATATGATGGTGAATAGAAGTATGTTCCTCTTTATATGACAGTATGTCAAAGTCAAAGTCAACTTTATTGTCAAATCTGCCATTCGTACCAGACATACAGAGAATTGAAATTACGTTACTCTCAAACCCCAGGTGCATACATGTAACATTAAATACAAAAAGGTGCAATTTTAAAAATATACAAACAAATACAATTATACATATAATCTATAAAAATATGGTGCAAAAAGAGCAAGATTGTAGTAAAGTTATAACAGACAAAATCTTTGGAGGTAGACTGAGGGTAGTAGTAATTGGGCAGTAGTAAGAGGTAGTTAGCAGAGCACTAATACTACACAAAGTGACTGGTGCCGGTCGGTGAGGTATGTGTGTGTGTAAGTGTGAGTGCGTGAGTCCCAGTTCAGGAAGTTCGTGGGGCAGAAGAAGGGAGTGGGGGCAGAGCCGGGAGAGAGTTTAGCTTCCTGACAGACAGCTAGATCCATCAGGCTGTGAGGCAAGTGTTTGTCTGCTTATAAATTCGAGGGGTTAGAGTTTTTGCCGGCCAAGCCAGTCTGTGTAGTTTATCACTAGAGCTCTGCAGAATTAAAGCCAATATAATATGCTAAACAAAAATAAGAAATAAGCCTTGCACTCAAAATCTAAGCCCGTCTCCTCACCTCGAGGGGGTACTGGCGGCGGCATTGAGATGGGGCGCGAGTGTTTCTGCGTTGAACGGCGAGGAGGTACTGGCGGTGGTGTTAAAGGAGGCACTGAGGAAACAGAGTGAAAAACAGGTTAAACATATTCATAGTATCAGCGTAATGTGGTAAAGTAGCACATTTTTCAGCAAAGATCAATGATTTTGCAGTTCTTTTTTCCGTCTGATCACCGCTTTTTTTTCCCCACCCACAGAAGGATGTGCCATGAAAGCAGTTTTCAGCTTGACATTTCAAAAAGACTTTGCTGAGGTCTCATTTGAATACGTAGGACAGTGGGTGATAACTAATGCACTGCAGAACTGCACATCTTCACATTTTTTTATGTCCTCATTTCTCACATTTATGAGCATGTGTAGTATGTGAAGCACTACACTAGAATTTCACGCACAGTACTGACGATAAGGCCACAGGACAAAAGTGAACCCGAATAACTCACTGGGTTGTGGAATGACAGCGATGCGGTTGTCGTAAGGATGCTCCGAATGTGTTCTGGACAAACCGCAGGTCAGTGCGGAGGAGAGACCTAAAGGACGTAACGGGATCAGAACGGATAACATAGAACAGAATAAAATATGAGTCACAATTGAAGAAATGCTGTGCAGGATGTATGAAGAGTAAATTGACTGGATCAATAGTTAGCAGACTCATTTTTTTTTTGTGAAAATCAACTTTTCATTGTTTTCTTATTTTTTGACTACAATTTTGCTTTTTGTGATGCTTTAGTTCCTGTCTGTTTAATTCTCTCCTAAAGATGTATTTGTTTTCACTGTGCTATCCTGGTTTCACTGTGCTCTGAAGAGCGTATCATCTTTCCATCCTAATTAAAACAGATAACAGACCTTGAGTTAAAACTCCTGAATAGCCAGTCTCATCCTCAGCTAGACTTTCAGGCCGCCAGTTACAAACAACATGACTGCAAGCAAACTCCATCTGAAAAAGCAAACAATGGGAAGGAAAAAAAGAGAGTAAGAGAAATCAAACATTGAGACCAAAAGTGGTCCAGCAGGGTCCTAACAATCTAACTCACCTTCAGCTACAGCTTTGTTTATTTAGATCTCAACTGAGCAGTCGTTGAAGTCCTTAAATTTGACTGTATGCTGCACTTTTCATCTGTGGGTAGATTAAGACGGTGATATGGCTCCATAAAGAGGAGGAGCTGTCACTGCACCCATCTGCAAACCCACATTTCCTGCTAAAGGCTGCAGCACTGCTCTAAGACTATACTACATCCTCAAAGCATTTAAATTCTACAGATTAAAAAAGACAAGACATAGTTGCATTGACGTACTTTAATTTAAGAATCTGTGTTCCACGTAACATGAATGAATTTAGAATGAACTTAATATCATGGGTATAAACAAAACAAAACTAACAAAGAAAGAAACATGGCTAGATAAGATTTCCATTCACATAGACCAGGTTTCTTCAAATCCATGAAAAGCTGCTGATAATCCACCCCAAAATAAAGTAACCTAATGCAGTCACACATGTGCACTTTCAGCACTTTGTAAGATAGATCCTTCATTAAACTGAAAACAATGTTTTGTTACTTATGTCTTATCCAAAGCGACATCCATGCCCTAACTAGAGGGGGTTAAGGGTCTTGTTCTGGGACCCAGTAGTGGTATGTTAAAGGTAAGATTCAAACCCATGACTTCTTGGTCCACAAGTATCCTACCCACTAGGCCACCATGTAAATCACACAGAGCACAGGTAATGAAAGAAACACTTTCACGAGCACATTTTGACTATTTAACTAAGGAAGTGTTCATTGATAAATGAAGTTCACACATATTCCACCTAAAGGCAAATTCAAGTGAATGACCAAGATAGTTTAGTGTCAGAAGTTTGACTCTTTAGGTTTGCCGTACAATAGGCTACAAGGCTATTGCATGTCATTCCGGCTGGCACACACTTCTGTTACATATTAGATAGCTACATTAGCCCTATACAAGCAAACTACCTTGACTGATGGATCTTATTTGAGGTAAAGGGCATTTGTGAAAACTGACTTTTTGTTTAAGTTTCTATAACAACTAACGACTTTCACACACCCGCTGCTTAAATCTAATAAGGACAGCAGCCATGGTGTCATTCACTGTGCAGTTAGAATGTGTATAAAAAAGTACCTTTTCGCTGAAACCCCCAGGTTGATCTGCTGCATGTGCGGCTTCTCACCTGCCACCTACTACTCGAGTGTCTTAGAAACAGGAAGTCAGGAACAGAGTAACGGAGTCTGAGAACGAAAGCAAGCAGAGAAAGACGAAAATTGAACAAGTGCGACTGCTTCATGGTCCTAATGATCTCAATTCTCCGTCTCAGCTTGTTCCACTTCCTGTTTATGTTTATGAGAATGAAACTGCAGGTGCGACAGGCACAGCCCCACACGTTTCTGCGGAGAACAGACACAGCTGAAGGCCCGGGTATTAGTTAAACACTCACACATATATGTATAAATATGATAAATATATATATATATGTGTGTGTGTGTTTATATACATATATAATTATAATTATAATTATTATTATTACATATAGCATGTACACTACAAGCCAGAAGTTTGGGTACGCTCTCAGATAAAATAAATAATCAATATACTGCACTAATGACAGACCTGAAATGTCTTTTTTCAAAGCAAATAGTATTTTGGCTAAAAATGTGTTAATACACAATACTTTAGAATATTGTAATAAAACAGTTAAACAGTTAATGTACATTGGGTTTTAAGTATTGATAGTACTTCAATAAAGTGTATCAAGAAAGAAAGAAAACAAAGGCTCGCCTCAAACTTTTGGACTGTGGTGTACAACATTGAAACTGACAGATAAAGTGAAGAAAATTTTCACCTACTCCTTACAGTGCCACTTGTAAAGCATTGAGAGATATTAGGGACCAATTAGAGTCTTAAAGTTGATATGTTGGAAACAGGAAAATGCCAGAAATTGATGGGTCAAAACTGTTTTTTGTGGCACAAGTGGGGCTTACATAATATTAGGTAGGTGTTTAAAATGTCTTATACATGTAATTACTTTCTAATTAAAATGAATTACATATGTACATTTTTGTGCAACTATACATCATCTAAGACATTTACGGCATTTATCAGACGCTTTTATCCAAAGCGACTTCCATTCCTTAACTACAGGGGCAGACTCCCTGGAGCAACTCTGGGTTAAGGGTCTTGCTCAGGGACCCAGTGGTGGTGCTTATAGTAGTATTCAAACCCATGACCTCTTGGTCCAGAGGCAAGATTTAAATATTATACGCTCACTGGTCACGTTATTCGAATCTACTTGTATATACAGCGTCCATTTTATGGCTCCACTTACCATATAGGTGCACTTTGTAGTATACAGTTTTACACTGTAGCCCCTTTGTGACACTGGCATGGTAGTGGAATGTGTGTGTGCTACAGTTTTAAACACCAGTGTCTCATTTTTGGACTGAGTGTCATACCAAGTCATTAAAGGGTATAGGGGGCGTTTGGCAGACACTCTTATTCAGAGTGACTTACAATCATTTGTTACAGGGATAGACCCCCTGGGGCAAACAAGAGCTTAGTGTATTGCTTAAGGACACAATGGTAGAAAGCATGAGGATTTAAACCAACAACTTAGGGGTCATCATGTTCAGAGGCAAATGTTTTACCCACTACACTACTACCATCCACATTAACAGCCTGTAGGCCAAAATTGGCCACTAATGAAGGATTAGAGCAGAACTAGTACAAACTGTGCATCAGATTAGCTATCACCTGAAGCTTACATGCATCTACAAGATAGGTGTGTAATAAAATGGACAGTAAGCGAATGCAGTGTTTGAAAACTTTGATAGCCCTGCAGCGAGTAATTACATGTGTCAGTGCAACACACTACCATATGACAAAATCATCAAAAAACATCAAATGATGCACGGAAACAGACTTAGATTTGGAATCACTGAAGTACGAATTGCAACAATATGGTAAGTGGACCTAATAAAAGTGGCCAGTGAATGTATGACACACGCTTAGTCATAATAATGCAATGTAACAATTTAATTAATTAGGCTGAATTTTATTAAGTGCAATTTAATACATGGCTGTTAGTATCTACTACCTAAAATAAAATGACATACACAAATCACGAGTATTTTTAGGTGGGTTCTTTTCCATTAAATGAATCAAGTTTCACCATCATATTTTCCATAAAGTGCATTTAAGTTACTCCAGGAGAAAATCTAAATTTCTATCCCATGGTCCCTTTTCATTGAAGGTGCTGCACAGTTCCTACTCATCTTTGACAAGTAGAAAGCCTCAGTGTTGAAATAGATATAACAGGTTATATTGATACTTTTAAAAGGAATGCATGACTGCTGTGCAGAACTTTAAGAACACAATTTCACTGCATTTCAAATGATAACACTTCTGCTTTACAAATACAAAATGATTTCATTCATTAATAGAATTCCTCATTCACCACAGGATGGTAACTGTGTTAGTATTTAAGCAGTGTCATGTCTCTGATCTCAGTCATGAAATTATCTGTCATCATCTGAATGTGGTTACCATTTAAACCTAATTTTATTGTTCTCTGTTAAACTAGCAGTTTTTTTTCCCAAACACTGCAGTGGGTTCTCTCTAAACTGTATAATGCCATTGTATCAGCGTAGATCAACTACTATTTCCTCCCAGAGCCACATACGATGCTCTGAAAATGGCAGCTACAGCCACAGCTCCAGGGTCAGGCTGGGTCAGGCGTTCAGATGCAATGTAGCTGGCCCGGCCTGCCTTCGCGGTGAGTTCACGAGTAGACTCTGCACCCACCTCAGCTTTCTATGAAAGACAACGGCAACAGTAATAATCAATGTGTCATGAAGAATTAATATATGCATGCCAAAACAGAGACAATTGCTGATTGCTTGAGTGCTAGTGTAGCACACCTCCACTGCTGCCTGTAGTACAGCCATGTGGCCACCTGAAGGAGCTGTAAATAACTTCATCAGCTCCTCTACAGCAGGGCATAGAGCATCCAGCTGCAAGGCAAGGAAAGTAATGTCACTGATATGATAGATGTAAACAGTTTATCTATGACTAAGCATAGAAATACAGTCAGATTAACACTTACCATAGTCCTGTCACCAGGAGCAGCACCACCATACCTATCAAAATAGAGGACGAACTGTAAGGACAGAAACTCCATCTAATTGAGGCCTTGCGTGAACAAAGGCAAATTAATTAAACTGATTTTGTATAGTGTCATTAAAAATATTGTACATGATAGAGATAACTTAACAGCTACCTTTTCATAGCTTCAGTCCCAGCATGCATCGCTTTGGCCCAGTCTGCTGCATCGCTGCTTTCTCTCAGTTTGGGAGCTGCTGCCGTCAAGAACAAGCTGTACAACTGAGATCAGAATGCAACACAAAGGTCAATTTAAATGTTTAAAAAAGACTGATCTTCTGGAGTAACAACAGCTTTCAATATATACATATATCTATACCCTATATTATTGCTTTGTTGTTATGTGTAGTTGTTTCATAAGTTCTTTTTCAGTTAGTAGAATGTTAGTTTTGACAGAAATTTCCATACTGCTCCTGAAGAGCCACCCATCTTGCCTTCCAGCAAACCAGCAAGAGCTGTCAGCAGCAGGCAAGGGTTTCCTGGGATGGTGCTAGTCTGCATCCACTCTTGAATGGCTGGAGCAGATAATATACCAGAGGAACATTTAAAAATGTGGTGACACAAAAGACGTAGACCATGTAACCATCTTGTACATAAATGTGTCTTACCGTTAGCAGCCAGAGCATGTGTGCTGCCGCAGTCTCCATCCCCTGCTGCACGATCCAGAGCATTGAGTTCTTCTCGCCGCTGCAAGAGGGTTTTACATATACCCTCCAAAATTGGACGCACCACGAAAGTGAAAGGACCTAATGGTAAATTACCATTTTTATTAAAAGTGTATACATTTAGTCTACTTTTTTTCATTTAATATTTGCATGGATACATGTCTTGATCAAATTATAGTTAAACATATGTGTGTAGTGGTGTACCTGTGTCATTGTGTCACTAACAACAAAACAGACTGTGGTTTGCTATTCATACTAGCACAGCAAAACGTGGGCGAGATATGAGTGGGGGAGAATAGTTTAAGGTTTGTGGGCAGTCCAAATTTCACTCTCTGTCTCTACCTTGTTCGGCGTGCATTTCAGAGGCCAGTGGTCTTTCTGTTGGTTCCATGTATAGTTTTCTCCCACTCACACACACACTGTTGAGGTTGGGCCAAGCTGGCGCTGTGGTTTTAGCATCTGCAGAAGAACAAATGCACTGATGTAAACCACACAGTCATGGTGCGTCATCAAAGTGGCACCTTATAATTACGTGTGATTAAACACACCACAGCACAGTGGGAACAATGTGAAATTCTTTCTCTGCGTTTAACCCATTCACCAAGTGAAGCAGCCCAGGGAGCAGTGTGTAGGAAAGGGACTTTGCTCAAGGTTACCTCAGTGATGACGCTAGCAATGGTGCGATTCCAACCCACAACCTTCTGATTGCAGGGGCAGCTCTCTAATCACTAGGTCACCAGTTACCCAAGCTGATGCTTCTTTCACAAACAGGGGTAATACTAACACATTGTTTCAAACTCACCAAACAGTCGAAGCATCTCCTCCTCTACTGTCATCACAGTAAGAGACACACCTGCCATCTCCAGTGAGGTCATGAATGTGCCTGACATCACTCTGGCAACCACCACTCCACGTTCCACTAAGAACAACCACATAAATGGCAAAATGTCCTTGTTAATGCAAACCTTCACCTAAAGGAAAGAATAAGCTTTGTGTAAAAGCATCAGTTGAAAGTTAGAATGTAAATATTGTGAAACACAGAAGTAGTTCATATTAGCTTGACAGCTAAAATAAGACCTGGAAGTGAGTGTCAACTTTGCCACGTCACTTTAACTTTACCAAGTGATTTTGTGAAATTTCCACCTCTCTGGATCTGCCCTGGTCAACTACAAATGCTATTACTATAAAATGGTAGCAATGGTAACATGTCTGCCATAAAGAACAACACAAACTCACCATGCATGACTGTGCTCCTGTGCACAAAGCTAAGTCTAAAAGCATTTGGGGTGGGCTCGATATTAATGTCAATGATTTTGGGATGATTTTCTATAGTTTTGCTCTATAACAAAATAACGTTTCAAATCCATCTAATAATCTGATAATACTCTTACTTAAGCAGTTAACTGCAGCTCTGGTGACAACAGCCATCTCCAAACAGGACAGAGCACCAAGATTGTTCACACAGAGAACCACTCTGTCACCTGTAAGGTAAAAGCAGACATTCAACAACACTGTGTAGCTTCACCTGTGATTTTAAAAAGAGAAATCTAAAACACCAAACTGCCTTTGCCTTACAGCGTACCTGATTTAAGAGACAGACGTGATTGGCTGGAGGGGTCTGTCATGTGATCAATCATAGTTTTTACAACCTCATCGGCAGATGCCATCTTAAAGTAAAGAAATCCATTCAAATGTCAGAAAACATAGCACACTCTCAGGATATATTTTTGGAAGGGCTTAATTTATATTATCATTAAATAAACTTTAAAGGTAAGACTATGTTAAATTTAGAAACAAACTAGCACCGTTAACATTTGCAACAAAATAAATGGTGGACTAACCTTGGACCTTTTAATGCCTGGCTCTCCATGTATTCCTGCATGGATACAGGCATGCTTAGTTATATAATATAATAATCCTGTCAATCAGTCTATTAATCATTCAACAAAAAGGTCATAAATACAGACTTTTGCAGTCTCTTTCTGTCTCTCTCACCCAGTCCTAGCTCCATGTCTCCAGGTGGAAGTTGAAAGGAGGGTAGGCATCCTGGTACACTGCATGGTGACAGACTGACGCCCAGAGTGCCTGCAACATTGAGAATGAGAATGCTTAATAGGAAAACGACAGACATAGCTTCGCATGAAATTAAAAATGTAATAATCCTCACCAATACTTTTTGTTGCTTTTGTCACCTGGGCAACAATCTCATCTAGTGGACATCCCTCCTCAGCTAGTGCTCCAGCCAGCTACAAACAAAGTGCAACAGATTGATCAAGAACAGAAAGAGATCGTACCAAACCACAAGCTAGTTAAAATCATGAGCACAGCTCATATAGACCCTTTCTAAACTAATGCAAAATCATCTTCAAACTGGTGTCATCACAGGTGTCATCCTGCTGGTCTACCAAATGCCTTTAATACAGTTCTGTAAACTTTTGCTTAGTTTAGTACCTTATGAATGAACACAGTACCACACAGTCCTCTTCTGCCTGCTTTACTGGGCTGGGTGAAGGCACAGTCATCGGCCACAATCACCATGTCCACGGGGACTCCTTGTGCTCGCGCCTGTTCTGCAGCTAGACCAAAGTTCAGCCGGTCACCCGTGTAGTTCTTCACCAGCAGCAGAACGCCTGAAGGGCCACTCTTCCAAAGGGTCAAGATGGCTGCCAGAATACTGCCAGGAGGGGGGGAGGCAAACACTGATCCCGCTACTGCCCCTGATAACATCCCTCTGCCAACGTAGCCTTGAAGAGAATAAAGAGATAGATAATGAGGACTTTCAAGGTAATAAACAAGCACATTAAAGGTAGGCAGAGCAATGGGGGAGTCTAGGTATTAACCACCATGACAGAGACCAAGTAGACATAAGGCCTGAGGAAGTATTTCTATTTCACTCATTACTTTTTTCTCATTTTAATTTTATTAGACGGATTAGCTACACCAGGGTAGAAAAATGAATATGCATTAAAAACTAGTGTACTTCACTGAAGTCACAACAGTAAAATGCAGAAGTAAACTCAGCCTGGCAAAAACACTTGTGGAGTGAAAAAAAAATACTGCGTAATTTCCAGGACAAGACAGGAACTAACGTTTGTTAGATCCCGTACTTCTCTTTTTGAGCTTTTAATTGTCTAAAATAAATTATACAACTGAGCAGCTGTAATTGGTTTTGGTGAATGGGCTAAATGCAGAGAAATAATTTTGGGTGGTGTGGCTACCGCAGTGTGGCTAATCCATCTAATAATATTTAAATGAGAAAAAAGTATCACCCTGTGTGTGTTGTGGTGTGTTTACGTAAGACAGAATGACCACTTTCACTTACAGTGTACAGAAATCCCCCAGTTTTACACAGATTCAGGCACGCAGAACCAAACTCATAGTTTTACATGGAAATCCCCACAATAACACAGAAACTGCAAATATCCTCCGCCTTTTTGCTTTTTTGTCGCAATAAATATATTTTTCCTGGATGTTTTCACACAAGCGGACCCGTTCACCTCACCGCAGTGTCCCAATATTTTTGTCCCGCAACCTTCCGAGCATATTTCAGTGGGGAATTTAAATTCGAATATGAGTTTACCTTTACATTTTCTTTAATGGTAATGCACTAAACTGTACGTGGGTGCTCTTGGAACGTAACCCTCGCGATAAGCGGGGGATTACTGTACATGATAAATATCAGCTCAACTTTGCAGCAGATGGAGACAGAATAGAGGAGTAAGAGTCACCTGCATGAGCTGGTTCGTGTCCTGAGCCGCCCCCTGACAGCAAGGCCACCTTCCCCTTCAGCTGCTGGAGGTCAGACCGAAGCACAACTCTGTGACCCTTCAGGAGCACCAGCCCACTATTGCTGCTGACAACACCCTCCAAGGCCTCATCTACACACCTCTCCACCGAATTCACCAGCTTCTTGGGCACCTGTCACATAAGATAAGATAACCCTTTATTAATCCCACAAGTGGAAAATTTGCAGCAAGTGTGGTAGCAAAGTGGACAGTACAAAAGGAAGAGCAGCATAACCAATAGAATAAAATCTTTACAAGAGTATAATATAAAAAGTACACTACACAAATACAAAAATAAATACAGAAACTTATCAGCAGACATTGACAAAAACAGTAAAAATGCACCAGAAAATTGCACGTTGAACATATTTCACCTGAAAATTTTTACATGTTGCATCAGACTACTTTGTGCGTGTGTATAGTCAGCTGTTGTTGGTTGTAAAGTCTGTAAGGAAAGAATCTACAAAAATGTTCACAGTAAACGAACACTGCATTTAGTTCAATACGTGGAGTATTAAGTGTGCATGTAAACAAAAGATACCACCTCGACCAGATGTTCATGTTTACATCTGTACTGGAGCTCAATGTTAATTTAGTCGTTCCACTGTGAAATGTAGAAAATTGAGCACAGTCTGCAGCTTACCTCCATGCTTTCGTGGTCAGACCTCGAAATTTAGCTGTCAGTCAGAGAGAAGGGGAGGAGGCTGGCTGCTCTTTGCCCCAGTGCAGCTCCCGCCCCTCATCACAGCAGTGGCTAAAGCTGCCAGCCTGTAGCAGAGAGGCTGTAAAACTGTAATGCACGGCTTTGCTTACAACTGGCGCTGCATATAGACACTAGTGAGGCCAAATACTCATTTAGAAACAGATATGATGCGATCTGGATCATACTTTAATAACGCTAGCATGCTTTCGGTTTGATTTTTAGGGACCCTTTAACGAAAACCTTGCCATAACTGTCTGACGTCATGACTAAGCGCCGAGGGGTGGAGTTTTATAGTTGTTATAATAATTTGGTTTTTTTAATCATGTCACATTATTCAGAAAAGTTTTAATTTTAATTATTATCAATGAGAGTATCGTAGGATCGAAGTTGAGAGGTCTATGCCCAGACCCATCATGGCCAGCAGACGGAGAAACAAATCGTCCTGAATCAAAACGTCCTGGCCAGCAGATGGAGACAGAGCGCACAATCAGTAGTACACAGTAGCAAAGACATCTGTGATCTGTGTTGCTTACCTACTGTGGTCCTCTTTTGAATCTTCTATATTTCTACATAAATAAAACAAATTTATTTTGTCATTTGTTATTGCGGAAGCGGGTTAATGTTATTCAGTTTTATATATCTGTGTGTGGCAAAAATGAACCTTTCATTGTCTGGTGGGACCCATTTGTGCAGCAATAACTCCAACCTAAACTTTTACCTCCTTTTTACACCCGGACTACAGCCGAGATGTAGAGCCCCTCTCACTAAAAATGCTTTTGGCACCCACATTAACATAAGCCAAAGTGAGAAAGACCTTTAGTTGCTTAGAAGTTACTTTGAATTCCTTTTTTCCCTGTGGACTAAGTCTTGTTTTTTAGTGATCTTTGGTGAACAGTGACTCCTGGGGAAGGTAGAAGAAGATTCTTTATTGTTCACATGCATAGTCATACAAGTACAACACACAGTGAAATTCTTTCTATGCATTTAACCCATTCACCAAGTGAAGCAGTGGGCCGCCAGCCAACAAAGCACCCAGGGAACAGTGTGGGGGGACGGTACTTTGCTCAAGGTTACCTCACCATTGACATTAGCAGTTGGGATTCAAATCCCAACCTTCTGAAAACCTACTTGTTTGGTCAAGTTTTCTGTAATTAACTTTTCCCGTTAGACAAAGAGTATAGAGCTAGAAGGTCATGGGCACAGAGAATTTAAATAAACTAGTGCTGTTGTCCCACCTCTACTCATATTCACTCAAGTTTGTTGATGGCAGAGTAGGGGGCGCCAGTGTCTCAGGGTACTCTCTGTGATACCCCTCTGCCCCGCCCTTTGTAGTTAAGCTGTTATAGCTGCGAATGCCAGAGGCTCCACTTGCACTCTTTTACAGTTACATCTTGTATCCTATATACTTAAACAGAACTAATACTGTTTTCTGGTTGTCTTCCATCCATTGCAGTGGCCTTTTCTGAAGGGAACTGCTGTGGGCTCCTTTGTGACAACATTGCTTATAAAATATCTGAATAAAATTGAGCAGAATTGGAACATATCTTTGTCTACTTTCAGTTTTTGTATAAAAATCTGATGAAGTACTAGGAATACCAAACACCACTGACTCAAAGTAATAGCATAGTATTATATTAAAATAAAGATTTGATCAAATAAGCAATGGATCTTGCTGTTTAAAAGCTTTATTTGGAAGAAGTTACTGACACATTAAAAATTTACGTGACCATTTATCTTTTCAGTAAGAAATGGCACTATATAGTATTTGACATACAGTTTCACTGTAATGTAACAGAATATGCCTGTGAAAGTAGTTCTGGCTTGTGGTTAGTGGAATGTACTAAGCATGTCATAAAGAAAAAAAAGCAAAATGAGCATGATACAAGATGAAGGATAAATTTGTATAAAAAATACAGGCTATATAAACAGTATGCAAAATAAAAATCAGTTTACAGAACAATGTAGTAGTAATAATAATAATAATAATAATAATAATAATAATAATAATAATAATAATAATAACAGCAACAGTAATCAAACATCAAATGTAGACAAAATTTATGTTCTAGTTTCAGCCAGCGCACATATAAGACACACCACTGAAAATACAGGAAGGCTAATATCCAGACATTTTACCTAGTGTATGTTTTTTAAAAACTGTTTTTTAAAAATTAACTGATATTCTCTTTGTTCATGTAGTCATTCTTGAAAATAGATTTTTTGGAGGACTGCTTCATGCTACATAGTTTCAGATTCATTTATCGGAACAATTTAAATAATTTACTAAGAACTAAACTGCTAGTGAATATGACAGCATTGTCCATCTGTAAACATCTCACAGCTTCTGATCATTGCTTGGAATGATCTCTAATTATTAGCATGTGGAGCACAGATTTCTGTTTGTATGTGAGTGCTGTCATTCAATTTCTCGCTCCATTTGATGAGTTTTTATCTGTATGAGGGTGTTAAAAACATATGCCAACCCAAGTTCTGTAAAATGCATGGACTAGATTTTGCTAAGCT
>JBBPDC010000011.1:10803538-10831452 GCA_037974485.1 Hemigrammopetersius urotaenia | reverse complement strand
CATCTGCAGATGTTAATAAAAGCTTGTTATTTGAGTGAAGACCTTTTTGTCTGGCTGATTCTCTCACCGCACCAACAGTACTCATGTGAAACCTGGGTTGAGACTGCAGGGCCAGATGTGGAGACTCAATGAACGAGCAGCCTGAAGCAACCAATTTCCTGTTTATATACTGTGTGACGCACTCATTTCCGATAACCCATGCACGCCATATAACTGTTGCGTGTGACGGTACCCCCTCCAGGACTGTCCCCAGATGGACCAGGCTGAGAGGATATCCTGAGACGGTAGTCCCAAATAAGGCCCGAGTCCAAGATGAACTGCCCGGGGACCCAAGATTGTTCTTCCGGGCTGTATCCCTCCCAGTCAACGAGGTACTGGGTACCATGGCATCTTGAATCAGGATGGTGTTCTTTCCTTCACTCTTCGGCAATCCAGTGAGGAAATCCAGTTCGATGTGCCACCATGGGCAACGAGGAACAGGAAGAGGCTGAAGATCTCCAGTAGCAGGTTGATTACTGTCTTGGCCCGGGCGCATACCGCACAGGCCTAAACAAACTCCTTGATGTCCAAAGTTATCCTGGGCCACCAAAAGGCCCGCTGGAGGAGAGAGAGGGTATGGGAGACTCCACATTATCTTGTAAATGAATATAATGATTGGAGCATGCAGGTAGGCTACAAAAGAACTAGCAGCTTTTAACCATTCTTCTGGAGAAAAATCAACACATTGGCCTTTTCTGGCAGAAGTCGGGACCTCTCTTGGCTTATTGTGCTCCCTGCCACTGAAAATACCCTCTTACTAGGGGCGGAGGAGGCTTGAGCACAGAGGTAACTTGTTGCATTGGTTGTGAGGAGTGGCAGTTCATCTCTCTTCTCCCACCACCAAATCACTGGATCTTCAGCCATTGGAATGGGAGGCAAGCTTTTTTAACGTTCAATCTCTACATCAACCTGATCACTGAGGGTGAGGAACAGGTTTTCCTTTTGGATTCTCAACCTCAACTCCCTTTCCTCCTCTGAGAATAGCTCCTCTAAGGCACTCCTTTTTATGTGCAATGGAACAATGGTCTCCTCCATTTTCTCATCTTCTCCTTCTGATTTCTCCTTTTCCTGGTGCTCTGTGTCTGTCATCTTATCTGAGAACCCTGTTGTTGGTCTCACATTGGACTCAATAACTTTCCTCCTCAGCCTGTCCAAGGTTTCCTCACTTACTGACCTACCTTTGAATCTGGGGTCCATTGCTGTGGCCTCATGCAGAAACTCTTGGATGTCATCATTCTGATAGTGCTGGGAGAGGTTCTCCCACACCTTCTCTTTGATCGATGCTACAAACATTGTATCTTCATCCTTCATAGTAAAATGCTCTTCTAGTTTTTGAAGGATGGGTATGATCTGTCCACAGGTGGCATTTTTCTCACATGACACACACAGTGCTGGATAAACTCCTCAGCCTTATGGACATCCTTCAGACGATCTAGATTGTCCTTGGTCATTGCTTTTCAAAGACGTGGGTCCAAGGCTGCTCCTTGTATTGCTTAAAACTGCTCCATGAATCTCTCTATCATTAGACAGAGCGAGTTCCATCTGGTCTTGACATCAAGGATGAGGGAGTGTTGTGGAAGGCCTGAAACAACAACAGACAACATACATTTAATTAACAAACCTTTGATTATTGACTTAAATTGTTAAGTGTGTGTAAATTTCAAAACAACATTTGTATAATATATTAAACTGACTTACCAAGGAGCTGCTGCTTTTCTGTCAACACTGTTTTGGAAAGAGAGGACCTCTTGAACCACACGACCACTGCTCTGATTCGGGCTGCCCATTTATCAATGCAAGCAATCTTGTATATTTTCTGTGCTGCTTAATTCAACGTATGTGCAAAACATCCTATTTTTAGGATCTGAAGCTTCTTGATAGCAACATCCATATTACCAGCATTATTGACAGTAACAGCTACAATCTTGCTTGGTTCTTCTAGAATGTCAGAGATCTCCTCTGCCACTACTTCAACAGTTTGAGATTGGTACACTGCCCTGGTGTGGAGGACCTTCTGTTTTACTCTGCCCTGGCTTGTGTAGTGCACTGTAACAGTTAGATAGTGGTCCTGACAAAGGCTGATCCACCCATCTGATGTGATGGCCAGCTTTGACACATCCTTCAGCTCATTGATCACATTAGCCTTTTCAACGTCATACCAGGAGGGAATTAATGTGTCACTGAGATAACTCCTAGAGGGAGTGGTATATTTTCGGTTAAGTGTCTTGCACATCTCCCTACAGTAAAAAAATATTAACAAATAAATAATTCTTAATATATAATATATACATTCTTAATACATTTAATGCAACTGTGTATATGTATATACTGACAGACTGTTACCTAAAAAAGTTGGACTCCACTGTCGCAAAGGGATGTAGGCCTTTCACTATGAACTTGGTCAAGGCTAAGTAGCACTCATTTACTCTCTCTTCAGGCATCTTTCCACTAGCTGCCAGTGTGAAGGGGCTTTGGGCTTGTGTTTTGCTTGGACCAGGCGCAGGAAGAGTCGATTGGTTCACTGTAACTGCAGCTTTAACAAATAAAATGTTGCAAAATGCAGCTAAACAATCATCTGTGGTATAAACAATCATGTTTAGGTTCTATCATGAACACATTCACATAAATTAGTTGCAACTGACTCTGGTCTTCTCTCTCTCCCAATCGCTTTCTCTTTGTCTGTGTTCGTGCAGGAGTGGAAAGGCGACTCAGTCTCACCCTGAGTGAGGCAGTCACACTGGACTGGGAAAAGTAAAGTGAAAGATGGAAAAGACGTGTGTAAAGCGATCGGGTTTTCCCTTTCAAGAGAATGTCCTCCAAGGGAAGGCGGAGTTTAGCGTGGGACGCAAAAGAAGCTCCCACGTAACCTTTAGTATTTTGTGTTTGACTTTTGTGCATTGTCACTGGCGTCGAGGTGGTTGCCACGATGCCGTGCTTTACCCCAGTGATCATACCATGGCAGGCAGGCATCCATAACTTTGAATTCTTTATTTAAACAAAACATAAAACAAAAACCTGGCTCGATGGCCGATACATGAAAACATATGGTTCTAAGCAAGGCGATGTACCGACAACCAAGGCCCACATGAACAGAACTTAAATACAAAACATGACATGGACAGGAACCAATCACAAAACCCCAATCACCTAAACTAAACACAATACACCTGAAACTGAGAAACATGACACAAACATGCACAAATTTCAAAATAATAGCCCCCAAAACAAAACCAAAACAGTGGCCCCTACCAGCCACTGGCCGAGACATGACAGTACCGCCCCCTCAAAGCCGCAACTCCGGGGCGGCAAGGCCCCAAAACAGAAAAAACAAACACAACAGAAACATGAGGGAGGGAGGGAGGGCACAACATGACACAAACATGCACAAAATTCAAAATAAAAGCCCCCAAAACAAAACCAAAACAGTGGTCCCCTACCGGCCACTGGCCAAGACATGACATGCATCAATACTTTGTTTTCAATAAAAGCCTGCTCTCAAGGAAATCTCGCTGCCTTCTGCTGTCTCTCTCCCACAGCCAACATTATGACAATTTCTCACAGCATCCAACTTCTGGGGGTCCATGGCCACACCCTGAGGAGATATAACAAGCCCAAGAAATGTGGTAGAACGCTGATGGAAAGCGCATTTCTCCAACTTGCAGAACAGTCAATGGGCCAGCAACCTCTTCACCACTTGGACATATTGGGTATGTTCTTCTGGAGTCTTCGAGTAGATTAAAATGTCATTGTGATAGGCGAAGACCCAACAACCCAACATGTCCTGTAGCACATCGTTAATAAACTGTTGAAATGCTGCCAGACTATTACACGGCCGGTGGGAGCGACGAAGGCTTGGTACCAGGTAGAAGGGGAATGTCCAGGTCGTAGGGCCGGTGAGGAGGAAATTGAATGGCCCTACTCTTGCTGAATACATCCCTAAGGTCACAATAAGAGCTAGGTATGTCATTGGCGTTGACATCGGGGGCAACAGGCACATCCCAGCCAACATGGGAAGACAGATTGACTCCCACTGAAGAATCCGTTTCTGTGTCCAAGAAATAAGAGGGTCGTGCGTCAAAAGCCAAGAATAACCAAAGATAATGGAGGTAAGTTGAGTTGGGCGATGAAAAACGAATCCTTTCTTGGTTTTGACCAATGGTAAATAAAAGAGCTTGTGGTTGGTCTGGATGTGAGCTTGAAGTATAAACCGGGAAAGGTCGGCCTCATGGAGGCAGTAATGGTAAACCCAGATGAGTTTCTCCCACTATTCACCTGGTCTGACTGTTTCCCGGACGGAACTTGCAGAGAGCACAGTGGTGTTCGGGGGAGGTGCAATAGGCACATAGACCTTCGCGATATTGTCTAACCCGCTCCAAAAGAGTCAAGAAGGTGCACCCTAACTGCAAGGACTCCCCGGCCTCTGACGGAGGCAGAGAGTCCGGCTGACTGAAGGTGACTAGACGTGATGTGGCTGGAGTCACCGGTACGAGGAGCGAGGAGCAGCCTTGGGGCGAGAGATCATGCCTTCTAAGGTCTCAGGCAGCTCTCGACCCAGTAGCTGGTCTTTAGTGCGTGAAGCCAGCCCCTCGTAAAAGGCCGTCCGGCACGCAGTGTACCGGATGGTCTCCTTGCTGCAGATGATACAAACGGGAGGCGATCTCCACCTCACTGTCAGGATGCTGAAATGCAGACTTGAGTTGGCTTGTGAAGGCTTGATAGTTGTAGTAGGCATCCGTATCTGACTTCAAGACTGCAGCAGCCCACACGGGTGCCTGCCTCATGGGGAGGGAGACGAGAAGAGCGATGCGGCTCCTATCCGAGGGCTAACACTCCGGCTGAAACTCAAATAGGAGGGAGAGAGTTGTTAGAAACACATTTCACTTCCCGTCTACACCATTCCATTTTTCCGGGAGTGACATTTTAGGTAAAGTGCATATAGAAGAGGAAGGCTGAGAAGGATTGGGTGGAGGCGGCACTGGCGCAACTGGTTCGGTTGCGGGAGTGTGACCTGCTGGCGGAGACCCTCAACCTCCTGCTTTAGATTGGCTTATATAAAGTACTTTATATTTTATTGTGTATTTTATACTTTATATAGTAAAACATTTTTATATAAGAATTTTCATTTATTTTCAAAGCTTACACCGGTTTTTAAACCTGATGCACAGTAGGTATGTCAGATTTAAGTTAACATCCATCAGCATTTGAGTATAAAGCAGGTCCTATTGGCTGTTTTTTCTTGATAACAGACAACTATCCCAGAGCTCCAATGTGTCCTGTACATTAATAGAAAGTCTATTCCCACCTTAGCAGTGGCACAGATTGTTCTCCCTCCCCAACTCAAACACACACAGACACACACAGGTACATCTACAATTAGGTGACTCCCAAAGCCACCCACAAAACAACCATATGAAGTGTATTAAATCTAACATGTTAATGGACAGACTGTCCAGGGGCCTTAAAATATTGTGAACTGGATTCCTAGTCAAATTAAACACAATGTTTTACTAAGATTTCTAAGGCTCTGCTCTAACCTTCCTGGAACAAGGTGCTAAGCTTAGTCTCTTGTGTAGCTGCTTGGCAAGGAAGCAAAATAGCAACCAAAATAAGAACTGTACTCTTCTCTGAGCTTATTCTTCCTCATGGCTCAGCTTAGGGTATCACATGTAATAACCTAACACAACAAACATCAAAGACAATTATATCTTATTTCACGGGCTTTAGAGCTCCTTTCCGATACTGGCTTATCATGTAGGCTACTGTAAAAGATTATGTTACTTAGTCCATTGCTTCCCAGACTTGCTCCTAGAAGCACTCTGCCCTTCACATTTTAAGGGTTAACCAGCTCTTTAACAGCCCCTCATTGAGTTGAAGTGGTGGTGTTATAATGGGGAAAACGCTAAAAAGTTTAATTAGACAGTTTAAAGGTAAGATCAGAAGTAGTGCTTATATAATATAATAATTTCTAGAAACAGGACATAACCGTGTCCTTTGGCGCCCTCTCTAATCTCACAGAGGAACAGAGTCAATCATTAATAGTGATCTGTGATGAAGGGCAAAATGGAGAACAGAATGAAGTAACAATTTTGGGTCAATACAGAGTAAAAGAAGTACCATGTTTGTTCTAGCAAGTTTGCTCTTCAGTGAGGGTGAGTGTGACTGTACAAAAGTCAGAGGGACATTCCATCTCTTAAGCCCTGAATGACAGCTGGGCTCTCCACTGAGGATTCAAGTGTATCCCAGCACTGCCTGTAGAAATTTACACAGGCTTCACCACAGGGCACAGAGTAAATGAATCCAACAGAGGGGAATACTCAGGGCCTTCTGTGCCATGAGAGAGGACTTAATGATTTCAGAGAACAAAAAGATATATATAATAATTTTTTGTAGAGTAAACATTCTTATTAAATGCTGCAAATATTGCAGTGATACTTATTTAATCTATGATTGGAAAGGATTTTGATCAAACAACGTGTCACTTCTCGTCCTCTCAGGGCTTCAAGCACTGCTCGTCTTGGGCCTCCGCCACTCAAAAGAAGAGGGAAACATGCGTCAAGACTCTTCTCAGTCCTGGCTCCCCAGTGGTGGAATGAACTCCCTCTTCTGGTCCGATCGGCAGAGTCCTTCACAGTCTTCAAGCGTTGCCTGAAGACCCACCTTTTCATGGAGCACTTTGGCGACTAACTATGTCTCTTTCCTACTGCTTACTTATTTCTTATAAAAAAAAAAAACAAAAAAAAATTCCTTGACTTACGTTCTTCTCTAGGGCTTATGTATTGTTGGGTTAGGTGTTGGTTAATTATTTTTTGGATAGTTGTTGTATAGATGCTCTGACTGCAGTATCTTGGTTAAATAGTTGACTCAGATTTAAGCTATTTTCAGGTAAGAAACAGTTGTGGAATTCTTAAGCACTGATGTACGTCGCTCTGGATAAGAGCGTCAGCTAAATGCCATAAATGTAAATGTAAATGATAAATGTAAATGATAGGATTTTACCCCTGAAATATTGGGGCATATGTAGCTGTGCAAGTTCTGCCTTTGTTTAAGCCTTCAAGAGCTGGCTACAGAATGCCTTACATATTAGATTAACATAGTTAAGTAGTGGAATCAACTTATCATGTTGTTGTTTGCAGTGACTGGAGCCAATTTCTTGAGGGAAAAAAATGTAAGTCCAGGTTGTTAGAAGCATCTGTAGCTCTATGCCAGGTCTCTTTACTGAAAGAGTCACTGTAATGCTGCAACATGTAGGGTAATAATATTATGCACATCGTTTTTCTTTCTTTACTTATTTTCTTTCATTCTTTTTTAAATACAACATTCTATATGTCTCATCTTTGAGCATCTTATTATAATGAGGACACATAAAAGATTTGTTCTATTTTTTTTTCTGTTTTGGTAAATGTAATTTTACATGCCCTGGTGGGAGAGATTATGTGTCGCTATAAATTATCCACTACTGCTAGGAATCACTGTCCACTGCTATAGTATTCCTGATTGGCTAGAATTTTTACATTTAATAGAATTCAGTCCAAGACTCAGTTCATTGACAATGCCCAAGACACCAGCCGTAGTAGTGGCATAAAACTCCACCATAAAGCTGTGAACAAGCACATAGATCCTTATAACACTGATCCTGAGGGGAAATGAGCAAGAGTGAGGAAACAAGAACAGAAGCTATACTCTATTCTCAGTTTCCATATCTACTACCCTACTACCCCCCTCCCCATTTTGCTCACCCCCCTTCCCCCAGACGTGTGGCATGTGACCCTCGGCTCTACAAGCCGAACCAGCTGACTGCTTTGGATGTCAGAGGCTGTCTGTGTATTCTTGAAATTCTTCCAGGACTCAAGCTGAGATCTTAGACTGTCCTTTAATCCCTGTACCTCAGAAGGACAGACTGAGGATGAGGAATCTTACATTATGCATATGGAGCTCAAAATCTTTCCTAATCTATTGGATTATAAATGGGAAGTCACGGAACATTTCCTGAAGGAACACTGAGATCTTTTAGTTCCATGATAAGCAGTGGAAGAAGCCAGCACACTGTAAGCCGAGGATCGATGCACAGTAGCTGCTTATAGCAAATTACTTTTGGATAGTTCACGTGGAATTCGACCGTCAAGACATTGATTTTCAATTTGTTTGTTGGAGCAAATCTTTCCTCTTCAGATGTTCTTCAGGACTAAGATCTCTTCTACTCCGCAGCTAGAAATTGGTGATAGTATCACACTTTATTGTTAAAACTACCAGGGTGCGAGCACAATCAAGTCACTTCTCTACTGTACTGAATGTGTACAGAAATCTTAACATTCTTCTTTGGAGATGCCTTCCACTCTTTCAAAGTCATTTTGTGGTACTTTTAGATGTTTTTACTATTCCTGGTCATTCTACTTTGGGAGTTGTTTGGTCTCCACAGATTCTGAGAGTCTTCAGGTCAGCCTGTGTGAGTGACTGCACTGAGAGTGAGTGGCTGCACTACCTATTATGCCAGATCACCTTGCAGATGCTCTTGGGCAGAAGAAATGCTGAACAGCAACAAGAACCTCAATGCCCAGGATGGAGAGGCAAACACTATCACTAACACCACAAACAAACAAATGAACACCTTGGCACTTGTAGCCAGTCCTGACGCCCCGTCTCGGTAAGACGTGATTTAAACTATCCTTTTTTAAATAATATTTTATTATTATAAAAATAATAATAAAACATTATTTTTAGTTGTTTCTTCAATGATGGGTGTGTCGTGAACTTTGGTAGAGAAAACTGGTCCTAAATCAGCATGAAATAACTTTTTTGTGAAAGGTTAAGCCAAAGCAATCAAAACTGAAGAATGTTAATGTTAAATGTCTCACAGTCTTTGATGAATGTGCTTGCGTTGTTTGTCATTTTGTAGTTGATTTCGTCTTTATTATATTAACAGATATGTGCTTTGTGCAATGGAGAGGAGCATCTTGAACTGACTTTCAAAACATAACAGATCTTTATAAAGAAGGCACAGTCTATTTGTTAGTTAATTGATTGATAAGCTAGTTGACTGATTGGATGGTTGCTTTGTTGGCTGGTCAGTTGGTTTATTGATTGACAGAATGCTCAATTCTGTTTTTTGCGAATTTATAGTTGCAATTTTGGTCACATCTTAAATTCAGATATTAGACAAATATATCAGATTATTGTAATACGTATTTCATTAATAAAGCTTATTGTGGTGTAGTGTACTCTGATGGTTGGTAAACAGAACCACCTGTTGCGCTGTCACATTGCAGTCCATAGGAATGCCATTACCACGCATAAATTCCATTCTCAGTATTACAGTTGAATCTCTCTGAGCCCTTCATCCTTTTAATTAAAAGATAGGATTATCACCATACTCCACACTTTTAGTGAACTGGGTGTAAGAAAGGAATTATAATTTGCATTTAACTAACTATGAAATTACTTTAAATCCAATCATCCAGGAATGTTGGTTAAAATACACTGATGATTCATAGCGATCTGATGATTCATAGCGATCTGATGATTTATAGCGATCTGATGATTTATAGCGATCTGATGATTTGTAGTGATTCATGATTAGGTAGTCAGTAAATACTAAGACACAAATGTGGGATGAAAAATGTAAAAAATAAAATGTGTGTGTGTGTTTTAGGGTGGTGTAATATCAACCACAATGTTTTTCGATTTCAGCAAAGTGCATAAAGTTACATGCCAGTTGTATGTAAAATTGACAGGTAATTCTTACAACTGCTGAGTCATTGTTAGAAAAAGAGCTTTTGTGTGGATGGCTGGGGCTGACTTGCACACCACACTGATTTACATTTCGGTGTCTAGTTCCATTAACTCTGTATACCTTTTTAAATAACAATTATTATTGTACATGGAATGTATGATCTCAAAGGTTATTGTATTCTGTAAGAATCAATGATACCCTTCAGAAATGTGTCACAGTGAAATGTGTCACATAGGATACAGCTATCCTATGTAGCATACACTTCATCATGCCTTATAATGCCATATAACTTTATTTTTCAGTGTTCCCTCAACAATGAATGCCATAAACAGAGCCTAAGTTTTATTACATCATGAATCGTCAGTCACTGAGTTACATAAAAATTGACAGTGACTTGATATTCATGCTATAAGGACCCTCACCAACATTATGTTGTTCTTTCAGTAGTCACAAGATCAATTATACTCAAATTTTATGGCTGTTTATGCGCTACCATGCTAATGTCCTGCTTCTTCTGTGTGTTCGTAACCGTTATCTATTGAGCCTTGATAATACTGCAGGTCACACATTCCAGTCATAGCTTCTAAATTGTCTCTAACTGTTCCTAAATGAAGAAAAAGAAATAGTATGGCACTATAAGGCAGTTCCAATAGCCGACTGGCCTTCTATTATTTAGGATGAAAGGGCTTTTGTTGTTGTTTCTTCTGTCTCTTTTCTCCTTTCCACCTCCATCCCTGGCTCTAACAAAAGCCCTCTTCTGCTGCCTCAGTCAGCAACCATCACTCTTTGAGTCAATGATGTCATCTTTCATGGGTGCCAAACAGTCCCACCATGCACCGCTCTCAGATGATAAGATTAGACACATTAGCAGACACAATCTAGGTGTCACCTCATGCACAAAATGACCACGACACCTTGAGAGCCAATCAGGATACCCATAAGTAATGGAAGCTATTGTACTCTAGCTGTGGTTAAATATAGTAATGGAAAGTAGGTTTAAATATGCTCCCAAAAGGGATTTTAGACCACATATTTTTCTAAGTTGGTGAACTACATTATAACACTGAAACTAAAATGTGCTTATTTGTACTGGGATTTGACCTTACCCAAAATGATTGTGTGGGACAAATGTTGAGTCACAAATGCCTGCTCTGGCATTCTCATAAATTCCACCACCGCTACTGCACCCATTCTTTTTTTTTTGCACACCCACTACAGTAATTTTCTGGTACATGTATTCAAACCATATTTATTCATGTTTGTACAATTTATGAGATCTTCATCATTAAAATGGCAGTGTTAGCTTTTTACTCTTAAAAATGAAATTGCCATAAAAGGTTTTTGCATCAATGCCATTATAGTGGTTTCAACTGAATTCTTAAGAGACCCTATTGAAAGGGTCTTAAGGGAACCTAATATGTGCTAGCAACACTTTTATTTTCAAGAATGTACAGCTGACCTTTCTAGTTTTGCAATAAAAAAAGAATCCACAAGCTGCTCCCAGATACATCCAAGCCTCCATTCCATAATTACTGATGGCAAATGCTAATGCTTTCTTTTAAAATATTCTCTAAATCACTGCAATCAAGAACCTATTGTCGCTTCATGTTCAGCTGTTGATACATTCTATATTGGTATGCTGCCCACTCAAAATACACTCGTCGCGTAAAGGGGCAGCCATTTCAAACAGCTAAGCACCCAAACAGCGACAAACCTCACGGCCATACCCATAAATTCAAAACATAAAAAGAGGGGAGATGGAGGTCAAGCATGCTGAATGACCTTGAATACATGACCACATCATAAAACCTATCCATCATGAGTTTATCGTCTTGTTTCAAGGAGCATTTGAATAAGTTTGAAGTGTTTCTATCAGTTTGTATGTTTGATGTTTTAATGTTAAATATTTTTTTATTAATCATTAGCAGTCATCCTCCCCACCCCTCAAATCCACAGGAAGACCCGTGTTATCTTAGAAACATAGTAGTTAATAACCATCCTTGATATGGGATGTGCACCAGAACAATAATGATGATCCCATGGATTCATATGAAAGCCTTGATGGAGACATGGATAGAAATATTTCTCACAGTGTGTTTACACTGGGACTGTAGCTATGGATGAATGCTAGCAATTTGAATAACAAGGGATTCTGCCTTCATTCAAGTGTGTATCGGTCTGTATGTACCTATGTGTGTGTGCATGTGTGTGAGTGTCTTTGGATGTTCACAAAACCTGACCATTTTTCTGCCTGGGTCTCGACCATTGGTAAAAGGGCATTGCATTTACTTAAAACTCATTGATACAAACTAATCTTTCTCTCAGTCATTCAGATTAAATTCTACATCAACACTAGCTTTCTAAAACATTCTTTCATTTTTGCTGTTCTCAAAAAAACAAGTATCTCCAAAATGGTAAGTTAACAGGAGGAGACACATTTACATTTAACTTACAGACATTAGTAAATAACTGTGAAATCCTCTTCATATAATATGATTATATCAGTCACAATGTTGTCACAACCAAGTGGCATATTTCCTATTTTAAAAACATTACTTGGTACAAGATCAAAAGTGAAAAACACTTTTGGGTGTGCAGCTTTAGCACTGACTGTAAAAACAGAGACAGTGACAGTCCAGTCTAGAGAATGAACAGAGGTTACTGAGGGCACATTTTCACCCACACCCCTGGAAACCAGCTCAGAATTTATTATCTGGCAGAATTAGATGTGTTAATTGCAGTCTGGTCATGTTACTTGATAATGAAAATTAAATTATGCTTTTCGTATAACACAGCGATCCAAAACTATATCTGTTAATACCAGGTTATAAGTTACAACATCTCCTTACAATAAGTACTCATGTCCTCACGGATAGCAGATGTTAAATTATCAGAAGCTCAGATGGTATAACTCTAAAGGGAAATATACAGTGTCTTCTTTCCAAGCTATTTAAGTTTCTAGAAGCACTGAGCGTGATCAGCATGCATGGCTCAAACATATGGCTTAAGGGACCTTGAGTTTATGACCACCAGGTGGAGAGAAAATCTATATCTGGGTCCCATAATACGATTTATGAGTTCTCACAGCAGAGGGCTTGTATGTATTTTTGTATGTGTTTGTGGAAAACGTGTGTGCGCATATGAGTGCTACCAGTGAGCTGAACATCTACTTTTGTTTCCTGCACCATGTTCTGTAACTGAATGTAGTAGCCGAACCACATCCTGTGGAGCTTAACGGTTCGGTATGTCTGTAACTTATGCGCTTCACATGCTTTGAATTACTGCACTAAATTAAACTGGAAGAAAAAAATAGAATAAAATATTATTCAAATTTTATTCAAATATTTTTACATGTATTTGGCCTAAATGTCCCATCATTCATGAATCAATTACAGCAATAAAATCCTGTGACGGTGTCACCACTGACCCAGGGCTGATTATTCTAACTGACACTAGTAGAGATACTGATAGAGATCTGTTATGACAGTGGCACAGAATATAGGCCAAAGTAGCCTAGACGATAATTCAATAAAATGCAATGTATGAAGTGCATAAGATCATAAAGCTCATATTTCTAGAGCAGTACATTGTTAGAAAAGTAAGTAAATTATTAAATTTTGTTCCTGCTAACTATATTCTTTCTCATTATTGAGCAAGATTCTTTTATAGAAGCAAGCTGCACACAAAATGCAAAACACTCACTGCAGGACGTGCCACAAGTGCAAATATTACAACTTACGCCATGGACAGGGCTATGGGCTAGCAATTATTGCTAAAACCTGACCATTTTATACAAACCTATTTAATACTGTGTAATTCTATGCTGGCAATCCATAAAAAATTCATAAAAAAATACATGAACCAAAATCATCACTAATGATTTTGTATTTTAAATTTGGATTTTAGTAATATTGAGAATTGCTGTCAAAATTCACATGAAAGGGAATGTGAAAAGATGACAAAAGTAGTTGAATCTACTTTTGAATCTATTTTTAGTTTTCTGTTCATTGTCAGAAAATAAAGGAAATCTTCCAGGACAGCTGCATTATGGTTAGAAGGGTCTTCATTTTATAGCAAATGTAGATAAAATAGAACTGAATGACTGACTGGCATACAAACTGATATGGAGTCTGAGGACAGTTAAGGAACATACAGCACATACAGCTGAGAGGATGTTAAACAAATGTTTCAGACACTGTTACATGAAAATGTTGTGCCAGCACTTTTCCAAAACTAGGAGATGAGCTCAGGCACAATGATGCATTAGAGTGTAGGTTTGTTTAAGTGTGCATGTCCAGAAATAGAAGGTGTGGAGGTGCTGAGAGAATAAGATCCATCGTACATGAGGTGATGAAACCATATCTCAAGAGAAGGAGCCTTTGATTAAGAAACATTAACCAGAAACGTTAACCAAACCTTAACGCATTCTCTGAATGCACGCTAACACGCCTAGACCATACAGCATGCAGGATATATTAGAAGCAGGATGCATGCTTGAGAGAAAGAAAAGATCAAATAAACCAATCTGCAAACAGGATCTTTTAACCTGCTGGATTACTATGTTTATATTTAGTTACATTCAGGATACATTTACTAGATTATATTGTGACTGTCAGAACAAAACTTGAATCTATTTTCGTTACATGATTTGAAAATCATCATTCACTGTGTCTAAATATTCTCGAAAATAATATGGAATAAGGTCTTGTTACATCCGCTCGTTCTAATAATTGAATGTGTTCTTCCTTTTCCTGTAAAGTTATTTTTTTGTGAAATTTGAGCTTTTGTTACACTATGAAACCAATATTTAAGTTATGTAGATATGAGAGTGAGGATAGTAAATTAAGGGCCCATGTACAGGCCTGGCCTGAAATATTACCGTCCTTTTAGCACTATTCATGTTCACCACATTATGCTATTTGTCATGTGTGTAAGGAATTAGTTATTACTTATTCATAAAGGCCAATGAAGTTCACATCCAGGTTTTATTTTGCACTCTTGTATCATTTAATTTGGCACAAATAATAAAGCTATAATAAGACTTTGAGGCTGGCCTGCCAATTGCTGTGGTTTCAGCAGAGATGTCAGCAGGGTCTTACACAAACCAACTGACTAGGCCCTAGGCAAAGGCTGAGCAATATGCTTTCCAATGAGATACTGGGTTCTATTTGTTTTCATTATGTCTGATTAACCGTCTGCTTAACAGGCTCTGGAGACCTCCAATATTTATTTCGGAGTGAGGTCTGCCAGATGGAGACAAATGCTGAAAAGTGTCATGGCCTTTTCAAGGCATGTAGCCTTGCAGATGATGATTGATAAACAAATGTTCAGGGGTGGAGGGTGGGGGGATAAAGAGATGGTAGATCACTATAGCATATGTAAAATACCTTTCAGCTACACCTCTCTCTCTCTGTCTCTCTCTGTCTGTCTCTCTCTCTCTCTCTCAGGCACTTACCTGCTGCTCTTGGCCCCAGTAGTGATTACAGTCTGTCACTATGCAGGGCTGGGACACATTTCAAGAGTGATTGCTTATCGTTTGGAGAACATGTACAGAAGACTAGGTGAGGACATGAGAGAGAAGAGAGAGCGCTGCAGGAGCGAATGAAATATTGCTGTTAGTGTAGAGCTATTACGACTGGGTTATGGATGGATTAGTAGTGGATTAGGATCAAATGTCTGCACTTGGACGCACTGCACCACTAAACAGATGTCAGTCAATGCTTTTGGCATAACTCCATTTTCTGACAACTAACTTTTGATGCTATGTTCACACTGGTGCACTAATTAATACAAGCGTTACTCACTGTGTACCATTTGCCCTGTAGTGAAATGACAGGAGAACAAATGTGGAATGCTCTCAAGAAAATTTGAGCTGCATTACAAAATGGTGGGCGCAATATATTCTGCACTTTTCTCTACTATGGCAAATTCACAGTAAATGACCTAGAATCTCCCATCTGACCCAAAATCAGCACAATGATGGACCCTGTCTAAGAAAGCTGAATCAACCATGTTTTCCTTGAAAATGAAAAGATTCCCCTATTTTTGATAAAAGGGATGAGAACCACATAATTAAACAAATGTTTTTGTTTTTGCTGTTTGTCTTCCAGTACTAGTTGGCAAATAAGAATGTGGCCATGTGCTAAATGTTGTCTACAGTAGGGCTGCTCTCATACATAACTGCAGCATGCTGTGGAAGTAACTATGTGTGTGTGTCCCTTTTTTTACATTTCTCAATCATTTCTAGATTTTAATGAAGCCACCCTCACTAACACAAGCAGTACTGAGGCCAGGCCTAGAGAGGTGAAGAGAGAACCGTGACCTTTATTAGATAGAGACACCTCCAGTATGATTTATGAGTATACTGCAGGGTTTGGCTTATTTATTGCTGTTGCCGCATGATGTTTGACGTCGTCAGTTACATAACTCAAGTTTCTCCAGGGAGCTAGATGGAGCCTCACAGGAAACATGACCCCTGGAGACATGGGGGATGGTAGTGGGGGGTGACTGACTCTGTGATGCCATCATACACCCAGACGTGATGACATTTAGAAGAACACTTTCCTGCAGCCTATACTTTCACAGTATATTGTAGAATATTAAGCAGTATACTTTGTGGTCATTTATCAATTTCTTTGTTTTGTTATAGCCAAATGTACTTTTATCCAGGTATAATCCAGTTACTATCAATCAAATGTCCACAGATATGCACACATCTTTTTTCTCAAGACAATGTCATTACTTTTAATTGAGCAAATGAAAAGAAAAATAAGTCTTGATGTCATGAAAGGGTAAAAAAGAGCCATCATTTGCCAATTTTGTTATGGAGCTCAAAGGCAGTGCACTTCATTTCTAGTTGGGCTGCTCTAGTTACGTCTCTGAGACAGAGTCCCAAATTTAGAGCAGCTCATGACTAAATTAGGTGCTAAAAACCTATGTACTTACACCTCTGTAACTATTTTAAAACAACCTCATGATCTTGAATGACAATATCATGTGGTCAGCTGTGGGTCTTCCTAAAATGTTATGGCACGTCCATAACATAACAAATGTAGTTTACAAAGTAAAAGCAGTTCAGCTACAGAAAAGTTAACACTGAAGGAAGAGTAGGAGTTGAAATTATCTTAAAATGACTTGCAACAGTGTTTATAGCTCTGGAAGCTAACCTGCACAGAACACTGAACTTGAATAAATTCATTACCTAATTAACAGCAGTAACCTGAGCTGCACTGCATGTAGTGATGCATCTAAAACTAAACAGGGCAAGAGATCCAAATGTCTTGACAAGCAAAGTGTATATGACATTAATGAATATTTGGTGTCATGTTAAATGTATGCACTTCAGAGAAAACATGGATAATTTTTTACCAGGCAAGTCATTTAGAACAATTTATTATTTACATTGACAGCCTGGCAGTTGTGAAAAGCATGTGTAGAGGGAGAGGGAAGGGAGGGAAACATCACAAAACAAAATCAGCTCTTAATCAAAGAGAAGTTAAATATTAACAAGCATCATTAAAATGTCCATAACTTGGTTTTTAAAAGTAGCAGACCAGTATGACAACAGAATATATTATATAATATTGTTTAAGTCCACCACTTACCTGGATAATCTTACATGTTTTTCTCATTCCCAATTATATGAAGGCTGTATAGCCACACAGTACTACAACAAAGAATTGCATTTTTGTCCGTTTTTTCTTTGTGCCCCTGAAACATCTGTGAGATATAGTTCAAATAAATTTAAAAGAAAATGAAAGGCAAGGTCTAAGTAATAAAAACAGATGTGTTAACAAGTGTAATCAGACATTTACAAGTGTGCAATAAGATGTTAATGATGTTGCTGTTAGGGGCAAATAAAAGATTGTTAAATGTGTAAAGAAAACTCTTATTTAATGCTGGTTTCTTTACTTTACAAACATAATCTTCTAATATGTACTATATGATAGGGCAAAAGGCAAAGTTTCGATCAAAGCAGCTCCTGTGTTTTCCTGGGCTGCATCCTCAGCTTAAGACGTAACTCATGCCAGTGAAAAATTCAGGAACAGCTTTTGATAGCAAGACAGAATTATAACATGCTGATTTTAAGACTGGAAGGGTGAATTGTACAGCAAAAACACAAATTGATGCACATTTTGTCTCTTTAGCCACCACCAATTCATGAAATACTAAATACATTTTGACTTTAGACAGTGCAGCATTAAATTCAAGTGAGAGTCAATACAATATTGGACAGGTAGTATGTGATACGTTACAGAGTATCACATAAATACAGTGCTGCAGTGAATAGAGTATGTGGGTAGCAATACAGAGAGTTCATTAGTATTTGGCCTGCAGGTTGTATGCATTAAGCTATTTTGCACAGTCTTATAACTTTGGGGTAAAAGCTGTCCCTCAATCTTGTAGTGTGTTCTGAGCAGTTTTTAAGTACTCTTTGCGGGGTTTTCATGAGCTTTGCAGTTACGACAGCTACCACTCTTCTTCAGTGGTGAAAAATTGTGCCCATTTATTCTGTAGGGCATTTATGAGATCAGGCACTGATGTTAAACGAGATGGCCTGGCTCACAGTTTCTGTTAATTCCTAAGGTGTTGGATAGGCTTGAGGTCAGGAGTTCTTCAACAACAAACTCATCCCACCGTCTTTATGGAGCTTGCTTTGTGCACTTGGGCACACTCATGCTGGAAAAGAAAAGGGTCTTCCCCAAACTGTCCACAAAGTTGGAAACATGGCATTGTCCAAAATGTCTTGGTATATACTGAAGCATTAATGACAACCCTGGAAAACAGTGTCCCAATACTTTTGTCTACATAGCATATCTTTGAAAATGTCAGAGCTAAAATATCGTGCTACTATGGGAGCTCGAGTGATTCCCACTGCTAACTGGGCATTTTCTTATTCATGGTGAAATCCTGCCACCTCCTGGGAAATAGTGAGTCAGCCCAACACCCAGCCCATGAGGCTGACGAGGAGCCGTTGTGTAATGATTTCTGACTCTGACTCTGCCCTCTGGTGGTCTTCTAGTCTTCTGCTCGGTTCTGTGGAGGCGCTGCCGTGTGAGGGAGTTCGTTGAGGAGAAGAGCATGGCGTGAAATTTGACCACATCAGGCATTTCAGTCTCCGGTGATTTAAGCCGATGGATTTCCCACCCTTATGACCTAGGTATTTAACGTGAGGTATGTTTTTTATGGTGGAGCTGAGCAGTATAGCCGAGCCTTCCTTCCTTCTGCTCGAGTCCAAAACGGTGGTTTAAAATGGCCGCTGGTTGATTTGGGCCTGGAGAGGCTACACAGAAGGCCAAATGAACACATATACGTGTTTCGGTAACCTGTCAGCAAAACTATTATATTGTTAAAACATAATTTGAGCATTTTCGGCGTTGTGCTGTGGTATTAGTATCCAAGTTGTCCGTAAAATTCCGTACTGCAGCAGATGTCCAGGGTAGCATTAGCTTCTCCAGTCTGACCTGCTATTAACCTACGACTACAATGTGTAAGACAAATTCTTTACACTTTTAACAAACACACTTCTTGAGATCTTGCATTTTGAGATTTCCATTATTGCAAGAGGTGAACTTGTGCCTTAAGTACACCCAGTCGTTCCTTGTTTAGTCTGCGACGCTTAGCTTTTTATTTTACTAGCAGCAGGCCCGATGTGAACCCAAGGGTCAGTATGTTTGAGCTTATTGCTTCAAACACGTTACACGTATTTATTATTTTAAATATATACCATACATTTTGTATTTTTGTTTGAGGAACTTCTCTTTTGTTTCAGGATCTTTGAAAATTGTTCGTTTTATGATCGAGTAAATAGTAGTAGTGTCTTTTGTGCTCCAAGTGCACAAATGAGGAATGCTTTCTTTTGCAGTTTTTTGCGTCAGACGTTCCATAAAATCTTCATCCTTGTGTATTTGTAGTTTGACGAGGAACCAGTTTGCTGCATCTATAATGGGTTAATGTAATCTGAAATAGCTTAGAGATTGTGTTTTAATACATTGAAGAGTAACCTAATTCCATGGAACTGGAGGCCCAGTGTTCTGCACGTTTTGGTGTTTCCCTGCCCCAGAACACACCTAATCCAACTAATCAGCTCAATTAACAAGTCTGTACTGTGTTGAGTGTATTGAAGCAGGGAGTGCATTAAAATATGCATGGCACTGGCTTCCAGATCCAGGGTTGGGTAGCAGTGATTGAGGCCAAATGTGTCAAAATTGGAATGGTGTTAAATGCTTCGGCGGGCAGTCCTCTCAGCGATATTTGATAAAGCTCAAATATTGCATTAAAAATGAACAGCTGTACTTTATCAGAAAAAATGCAGGAGTATTATAGATAAATACATCAGTCTTTGTGTTCACTTTAAGGTCAGTTGCACAGTTGATTTGATTCTTCACTTAGGAAAGACATGTACTCACTTCAAATTAACCAAGTCTCAAGATGCATATATTTTGTAGTTTAAGTAGCTACAGATATTCTGAATCATCTCCGCTTGCTTCTGGGCTTTACCGGTGCGGATACTGTGCGGATACTTTTTTATTTTCGCAGTATAATCTTACTAGAGTCCTGATTTTCTCTCTCTCTCTCTCTCTCTCTCTCTCTCTCTCTCTCTCTCGCTCGCATTCCTTACTTTTCCCCTATTTTGTATGAATGTTAAAACTTCTAAATGTCAATTGCTTCTTGATTCTTTTGTGAGGATATGTAATCCTCCCTCCCTAATTTTTATGCGACTCTGTGGGACAGATTTTGTCCTGTTGCAGGGTTTAGGGCTGGCCCTAACATTTTAAGAATACAGGAACTTTGATAAATGTATTCATTTTGTTTGCCAGGTAGAGTTTTTTTAAAATTGTTTGAATGGTTTTCTAAGAGATACTAAATTACTGTTTAAATGATCAAAAGATAAACTTGCTCAGGGTAAAATATGTAGAAATATATTTGTAAACACGAGAGTAAAGCTGCAAGATAAAGACAGGAACATGAAATGTTTTCATTTGCAATTTCAGTGTTTCTAACGGTGCATTAAGAACATAAAAGAAAAATGGCAAATACAATCAACCTGGGTCACTTCAGATAGTCTGATCAACAATTCTGCATAAAAGATTGATGTGGCTGCATAATGTCATTTAAATGATTCCAACTGAGCACTTTTTCATACTTTTTATCTGTTCTGTTATTTACATTTTTTGCAGTGTGTTTTTTGTAAAAGTTGTACTGCAATGATCTGATACATGTGATATATGCAGCCCTATCACAGAAGTGTGACTGTTTGAGTATAAATATTAAAATAGGCCTATTAGCAAAATATTGCATAATTGCATAATGTTTTTAAAAGGTGTTCAGAAACATTGCCGAATTTGCAAAGCCTTTAAAAAGGTGGTTGGGTCAGCCCTCCCAATGATATGAAGTTTTTTTGGGTTTTTTTTCTTTTGAATTTAGGTATATTTGACCACTCCACTTCTCCTCTGCCTAATTTTCCAAATTCATTCATTGGGCTTAGGTCGTCATATATTAAATAATATCCTATAATTTGGTAGTCTGTCCTGTAATTTGTTTGCTTTGTTCTTCCCGCTTCACGTAGGCTCTGGATGCAATTGAACAAGAAAAGTTAAATATGTGGGATAAATGGGGGGAAAATCGCAGGCTTTTTTGGTCCTCTTGGCTAGAGTTGAAGACGGCAAGCCAATAACCCTGTCTGTTTTTTTTCCCCCCAACTTTTTCAGCTTTTCGTTATTCTTGGAAAATTGTGTGCCCCCTGTTACGAATTCCTTGAGCAACTTTGGGAGCCCGCCTCTCTTTGGCCCTGCCTCCCTCCAGGTCGCCCAGATAAAGGCTCAGTTGGCACTACACCAGCTGAATGTGATTGCAGCCAGAAACATCACCCCCCCTCTAATTGCTTCACCTGCCCTGACCTTGCTGAACCTGCTCAAGGTTACCATGTCCCATCCTGTGTATAATGCTCGTGGAGGACCATTCTCCAGTAGTCAGAGATCTGTGGTGACTGGGCAGTATGGTCTTGGGTCACAGTCTGCGCTGGATCTGGGAGGAGCTCGTCTTGGCCCCGAATCCATTTCCAGTCCTCGGGTGGGAATGATGCCAAACCAGCAAATGACTTTTCCATTGGGCCAGCGTCAAACCCAGGTGTCCCAGGATCTTGATGCCACGATAGATATGAACATTCGTGGAGCCCGCGAGGAAGTGCAGCTACTCACCCAAATGCTACGGCAGCCGAAACCAGCAGATCCCCGGATGAGGAAAGATGTGAGGGATGAAGTGCTTTCTCCAGGGGGCAGGGGTTATGCGGTGTCCAATGTTCCAGGAAGGTCTGAGGACATGGACTGGACTGGTTACCAGGTTCCCAGTAAACTTTTTTCTTCCTCAACTATAGGCCGTTCCTCTGGTTCTTCACAGCTGTTCCAGTCTCCGGGCTGTGGCAGCAGCGGAGGACCAAGGGGTTTGGAGAGAAAGCCTCCTCCAGGACACCAGCCTACACGATATACCTCTGAGAGTGCTAGCAGCATCTTGGCAAGTTTTGGACTTTCAAGTGAGGACCTTGAGCTCCTTAGTCACTACCCTGATGATCAACTAACTCCAGACAACCTGCCCTTCATTTTGCGAGACATCCGCATACGCAAAACCAAGAGGAATGTCACTGATTCTGATAGAAGACCTACATCTGATCATCTGGTACCTGAAGGACGACAAAGTAAAGTCATTGATTACGGACATTCAAGTAAGTTTGGTTTTCCTGAGGAGAAACCAGACAGCTATTCACGCGACAACCTTATCAAAGAATCAGCAAAGCATGGGAGGGAAATGTCAGGCTCTTCCTTGAGTGGTGTTGACATGACTAAGCGCACATCGCAAAATCCAGCTGTTCAGGTTCCTGTCAAGGCTACTGTTATGACTGCAAAGCTTCAGCAGCCTCCAGTCATAAATCCAAGATCCACTGCACAGAGCTTGGATATTCAAGGAGCCAAGACACTCTCTGGAAGACTGCCTATGACCACGTCTGTACCGCCACCTGTCAGTAGACCACAACAGATGCCACCTCCTCTTGTTGGTCACCTAGCACCCATGATCCCTTTGGTCCCTGCAAGTCCAAAACTGCCGTGGCCCCCTGCATTCCCTCCTACTTCAGGTTCTGCTCCATCTTCAAAGAGGCTACCAACACCTACCATGATGAACGATTACTCAGCTGCCACCCCAAGAATTTTTCCTCATACATGCTCTCTATGTAACATAGAATGTATCCAGATTAAGGTGAGTATCTGCGCCTCCCATAGTTTTTATTTCTAAAGCATTTCAATTAAATTTGTTGTCTAAATTCCATGATGTGTGAAGTGACTCATTGTTTTGTGTCCTCACAATGAGCTAAAATGTGTAACGGAATCATGAAATAAAATGAAAAGACAGACATGTAAATTAATTTGTTTGATTTGCTTGTTTATATTTCTGAGAATTAAAATCTCCATTATCAATTTAATACAAACCCAATTCCAGATTCACCAAAATGTTTAAGACTGATGGTAGAAGTGATGTGAATACCCTGGTGGTTTGTAAACGTTATGAAGAACCTGGTTGTTCCCTGACTGTTGTGAGCCATGGGTTGCACAGTTTCACTTTTTATTGAAAAGAAGACTGTTGTTTCCTGGAGACCTGAAGGATGGCTCAAAAACACGAACTGTAATGGAACAGGAGTCTCTTAACTGAGTTGTGGACTGAACATCTATAAAGATGAAGAATGAAGTTGATGACCTGTAAGAAGAAACATCAGTGGAACTTTTTGATGTCTTTTCATTTACAACGTTTTCTTGGAAACTAATTTTGACCAGAACTACAGTTTGCAAATGGTAGAAAATTGTTTTCAAAAATGACATTTTATGCAACAAAGGTGGCTCTCGGAGCTCGCGTGTTTATTTTTTTGCTTTAAAGGAATTGGCGTAGCCTATAGTTTACAAATTCTAAAGGGAAGCTTCATTCGAGTGTAGCAGTTGACATACTGTGTTTAATGCATTGTGTTGCTTTTTGAATTATGTTTTATTAAGCTGTAGTTTTTAGTAATTGCCCCCTTTTCCCCTTGTTAGTGGACCCAACTGTATTATTATTATTTTTTATTTTTTATTTTTGAAGAAGTAGAACTGGTGTTATTTCAAATGTTTTTGAAAATTTTCATAGCAGCAAACTGAGACTGTGTTCTGGGCGGCAAACTGGTAGCATTAGTATTTGTTGCTATCCTTGTTTTTATTTTTATTTTTTCTTTTACAGGATTGGATTGAACATCAGAACACAAATTTTCACATTGAGAGTTGTAGACGTCTAAGAAATCAGTATGTTTAAGTTTGTTTTAGTATTTTAAATTCTTGACCCTTACTGACACCTTTGATGGGCATTTACATAACTGGACTGTGCATCATGTGCATTAATTTTGTAGGTATCCTGATTGGAATGTTGAGGCAATTCCTGTTACAAGGTAGGTACTGAAAAGCTCTGAGAATATTGGTTGAGCATATCGTTAGTGTTACAATAAATACACTTTTGTTCTTTTCTCTCCCAGTGCTGAGCCAAAACGTCATGGCCGTTCACACTCCTACTCTAGAAGCCCCAGCCCCAAGCATCACCATGGTTCATCCAGTCGCCGGCAACGTTCTCGGTCACGGAGCCCTCGGAGGTACCGCCGCTCCCGTTCTCGAAGTCGATCCCGGTCCCCCCGCAGGAGGACTCGTGGTGGTTCACCCTCATACCGGCGGAGGTCTCGCACTCCTCCCAGACAGCGGTCAAGGTCACCTGGTTACAGCAGTGGCAGTAGTAGGCGCTCGCCTGTGCGTAGTTCTCGTAGAGTCAGCCCCCGTCGGAGTCCTTCTCGCCAACAGAGATCAAACAGCAGTGAGAGATTGGCTAAAAAACTTCTTGAGTCCTCAGGTAAGATGATTTGACACAAGGTTCTGGTCCTGTTGTTGGTTTTCAATTATGTTTTTTCTCACCATTTTGTGTCCAATTCCATTTTTTTGGGTCAGCTTGTTTATTCCTCTTTTGCTGCAGAACTGTCCTCTGTAACGAGCAGTACTTCCCTGAAGGCCATGGTGCAGTCATTGGCCCCAGCTTTACTAGCTGAGCTGGCCAAAAAGAGGACCAGTTCTTACTCTCCAGTGAGGAGTAACAGCAGTAAGAAGCGATCGTCCTCTCCGTCCTCCAAAAGAAGTGAATCTTCTACTTGTTCGTCTGCCGTAAGGACCAGCTCTGCCAAGGTAGCCCATTACAGACTTGTTTTTGTCATTGTATTATGATGAGAATTCCATTTCTATTCGAAAAGTTTCCATTGACACAACCCAGAACTTATACACTAATTTACATAAACACTCATATAAAGAATAGGAATGGTGTTGATTTTTTTCCATTTAGTAACTATGTGAATGAATGGATTCCCAAGCCTTGAGAAAATATTTTCTGGTCACATAGGCAGCATCAGCAACTTTTCAAAGTCTTCTGGAATGTTTTGGTCTGGCCATGTTGCACTTACAATGAACAGGAAAATAAAATTGTCTGCATCTGTATCAATTGAACCTTTTGTTAGCCTTTTCTGGAGGTTATCATCATAAGATATTATTTGCAAAACGTTTTTTCCCCTTAATGATCTTCATTGATTAAAGCTGTTTGTTTTCCTTGGCTCGCATTACTGACCATAAATGCTTCTGTGGCCCACTAGAAGACAAATATGACCTAATAAGCACCATATCCCATTATTAAAAAAATAACTTACACTGAAAATATGGAAATAACCAGCTAGTTGTGTCATCTGTTGTGTTTTAGAGCGAGAAATTAAAGAAGCCAGCTGGTCCTGGGACATCGTGTTTGCTTAGGTTGAAGGGCATTCCGACGAGTACTACCTATCAACAACTAGTCTCTGCTGTTGTACCTTTTGGCAAAATTCACTCTGCCATCCTGCTTAAAGCCATCTCAGAGGTAGGCTTGTCACGATACTGAAATTTGAAACTTGATACCCATACTGAGAGTCGCTACTATTTTCAATACTACAGGGGGAGAAAAACCAAGCACAGGAACTTTTGAATAAAAAAATTAGGTATGAGTAGAAAAACCAAATACTTTGTCTACTCGAAATTGCACAGCGTGTTTGGGTATTTTGAAAAGTGCTTTATGAATTAAATGTATTATCATTATTTGTCTAGTCAAGTTTCAGTCGACTAAAAGTCAGAACATTTAAGTTAATAATTATCCACGACCATTTTCGTCTAGTTTTAGTCTTTTCTTTTAGTAATGCAATTCTTTTTAACCCAGTCAATATAGTATAAGTATAGTAGATTGTAGAACAGAATTTTTCTTTCAGTCAAAACTATTGTACAGATCAAACAAGGTGTTTATTATTAATTATTTTTTCCTTATAGACTCAAGAATACTGTACATCCATTCCAGACACGGAAGACACTCTGATTTGAACTACATTTATTTTGCCAACCAAATGTGTTAGAACTTCGAAGTCAATAAATAAAATTAATGAATTAATAAAATAACATCACATCACTATGTGATGTTAGTGTACATAAAAAGAAAATGTGTGTCTATTGTCATAAAACCCACATTTGTAAAACTGGTAAGTCTTCACCCTCAGTGTGTTGGCCTGAACATACACACATACATATATATTTCTCTCTCTCTCTCCCTGGCACTATATTGGCATTGCGTCCCAATACTTTTGGAGACTCAAGGGACGTAGCACCGTGAACTGGCAGATGCAAAACTTTAATTATCGATGCCCGTGCCAATTGATATCTAACTCGATACTATATTTCAGTATCAATTAATATCTGAGAATCAATTTTTTGGACAACCCTACTCTGAGGTAATAGTTGGTTCTAGTGTACGTTAGTTTTGTAGTCAGCGGTAGACCTTGAATTGTATTGCCCTTTAATCTGTTGATTGTTTTCAGTAATGCACTCTAGTGAGCTGCAATTGTTACAAGGGCTTTCTTCCACAAGTCCAGCTAATTTGTCTTCTGCAAAAATTATGTGGTTATGAGAATTCCTCATTACACCTAGTAGCAGTTTGCTTTATGTTAGAGAACTGTTGAGAGCCCCCATTACAGTTGAAAATTGTCTTGAGTTTTATGTAAAAATTATTGATCTGAAGGTTTGTCAGTCTGAGTGCCTGAAATTTGTACTTGTCAGGCCTCAGTATGTATGGAGAAAGAAGAGGATGCCAAAGCTTTGGCCAAATGTCAGGACCTGAGGCTGCGAGGCAAAGTTATTGAAATTTGTATGGAAAAGGTATGTTTGTCAAAGTAGGTCTTGTTAGCCCCATCATACAAACTAAACTGAGTGGTATTTTCAAATATATGTGTTATATGTGTAGGATTCCAAAAATCAACGGACGGATTCAAAATATCTGAATAAACCAGCCAAGAAGTAAGTATGTTTTATTGCTTGTAAAATAACTGAGGATTACCGTGAGTGCACTTAAGTTGATTTTATTAAAATAATGTTTCTGAATATAGGAAAGGCCACAGTACAACTACAGCAAGAACACTTCAGTCATCTAAAGCAAAAGTTGCAGTGGTCAAGACAGTACAAGCAGCTAAATCTAAGATCCTGCTGTCAAGTAAAGGGAAACAGATGGTCAGGACCAAGCCCCCAGCTAAAGGTGAGCTTGATCTTTTTTTTCTTTCTTTCTTTCAGTGTTTATATACACACACAGAGTAACCCCCACTTTTCGGGGGGTTACGTTCCAAGAGCACACGTATACAGTTTTTAATTACATACGAGTTTAATTAGTTCCGCGATGGAGCTCGTAACTCAAATTACTTGCATGTCAAATCAATTTTCCGTATTGAAATGAACTGAAATGCCATTAATCCGTTCCAGACCTCCAAAAAAACCTGCATTTTTAAAATTTTAAATAAGAAAAATGTGCTTATAAATAACGAATGTTGTATAAAAACTCAACAGAATGTATTGCAATAAACTGGTATTATTAAGTATAATGGACAGTATTTGCCGGTCCTCTTTTTTTAAATTCTCAAACCAGCCCCGATTGGCTCGCCCCATGCCTCGTTCCGCGAGGTGCCTGGATGTGCTGCAGCAAATCGGTGTAAACAGCTCGAGTCTTTTCACAGATTATAATCTTCTCCATCCTCTCTCTCTCTATA
>JBBPDC010000011.1:10769524-10794505 GCA_037974485.1 Hemigrammopetersius urotaenia | reverse complement strand
ATATATAAATAATTCAAACTAATATTTCTGTGCTGTATTACCAATTTACATATATTGATGCATTTAATATTTCAAAATGAATTGTAAAGATGTACATTAACTGCACTTCAAATTTACCTTTCCTTAAGGTTCCTAGATTTTTTTTCCTTTAGCCTACATAAGAATCTGCCTTTTTAAATATAAGGCTTGTGTTTTAGCCCTTCATTGCTGGCAGCTATAAATGTAAAAAAATTGTTCTCTTCAAACTTTTTGGCAATATCACAAATACCTCTGTACATTTGATAGCTGTATAAATATAACCTAGAAACACTGGACTTTCACATTTTAGCCTGTACAGTCTAGCGTTATCAGTGCTATTGTTTGGTTTAGCCCCTTTGGGGTTCATATGCTCCCCTTTTTTAAATGAAAGTACATTTGTCCAATCTTGCTAATGAAGGGCTTCTGCCCTGCTGAGTTTGATTCCCTACAAAGGTAAATACGGCTGATTTTAGAACTGTGGTGCCTAACCTTGGGCGTGGAAGGTCCCCTGCTCTGCGCATTTTGGTGTTTTCCTAATACACCTGATTTAACTAACCAGTTACTTTCACAAGCTTTTCTTGGGCTGATCTGGGTGTACTAGACTAGGGAAAATACTAGGCAGAGGGCGCTCCAGGACCAGGCTTGCTAAACATTAATCTAGATCATTTGATTTTTACATTTCAATGTTAGCACTATGTGTGTTCGGTCTGGGGCTGACAGCATAGTAAAATGTCCCCAGAACACACTGCTGGGCAGCGCTGTACTAAAACATCCTTTAATCATCATCTATTCTAAATTCTGAATACTCAAAAACAAGTGAGAAAATACATAAATATGTGCAACAGGAAATGTGCATCAGTCAGTGTTTTTCAGAATGTGTATGTTTCTAGGAACAGTCGTTTAGGCATCTGTATAAAGCAGTACCTAAACACCACATTATATTAGTCAAATGACCCAGCTGGTTATTATGATTGTCCACCTTGATGACTGAGTCAATGAAAAATCTGTGTACTGAATGGAAATGTTTGCTTGTCAGTTACTGGTTGCCCCTTCCTACTCCATTTTCTCATCATCTATGTCCATCTCAGTCAGCACGCAGTAGCAAATCTTCTGAATCAGCAAACCAGATGATGCTAAAAATAAAGAGAAACCGTATTAATTATTTACAGGAACAGGTCATGAAATCAAGCATGAAAAATACCTTGTGTGGGTGATAAACAGAGCAATAATGTCATGTGAGTCTCACCAATAAACTTGCGCAGCCACATTGGCCTCCGTGTGGCTGGAGTATAGCAGCAGAGGAAGTAGACCGGTACGCCAGAGAGGGCAATTCCAATGCCAATCAAGGAGTTGATGGTGTCACTATAGAGCGGGACCACCACAAGGAAAATGGTGCAAAGGCAGAAAATAATCGGGAAGACGATACTGAGCTGAGAAAGAGAGGGAAAGGATGACAAAGCATTAAAAACACAAAGATGCAGAATCTGATTCTGACAACTCGTAAGCACCATAATGAACGAGAACCTGTAATCATCTGCAGGATGCTTTAAAGATCAGACGGTGTATACCTTCAATGGCCGTGGTCTGTCTGGCTGTTTCCAGCGCAGGTATAGCTGGCCCAGAATGGACAGACCCACAAAGAACCAATAGCTGAAGCTGTAGTAGTTGATCAGTTTAAATATGTCCTCCACACATAGATACACAAGGGCCATCGCACCCTGTAGGCCAAAACAACACACAAAAAACATTTTCAGTTGTGATTTACACACCTAATAATAATCCTTCTTGGATTGTATCTATGGTCCTGGGGGAAAATGTCATTTACACAGGCCTCTTTACATTTTGTGGAAGCTCTTTCCTTTAAAAAGGTTCTTCACTTTCATAGAGTCATTTATTCACATTCATCGAAATATTCTTTTAGGCAATGGTCCACAATGTCCTATATATTTCCCTGCTTTAAAACACCCGGTTTAACTCAGGAGGGACGTGAGTCGGTTAGTTAGATCAGGTGCGTGAGGTGCGTGAGGAGAGGGGAACATAAGCTTTGGGGACCACTGCTATATGAACCTTTTTGGGCACTTTCATTTTAACAGTGTACATTTACAAGTCTCTTTACAGAGTGAATGTATGATGTGTAAGATATGTAATCTGAAGTATGCAAAACTAGAAACACAAGAGACAGACTGTAACAAAAATAACATTTTAGAATGCATGAATGAAACACACAAGTTCAAAGACATCTCTCTGTATCAACTTTCATCCCCCCCCCCCCCATTCCCAAGCAGTAATGTTTGGGAGGTGACTGACATTGAACAGCAGGGCAGGGATGGGGGTGAAGCGGCTAACGTGTATCATGCACAGGTAGTCAGGCAGGTGGCCCTCTCTGGAGCCCACGAAGAACAGCCTAGAGAACAACATGCATATGAGACATCAGACACAGCAGCACAGGATGACAATAAAGCTATGAAATGCCGTCTGGACAAAATGTGCCCATCACAGTTTGGTGTTTTCCCTTTGCACACACACTCTTTGTTCAACTTGTCACTTAATCAGCAGGTTCAGTAGGAGTGTGGGGAAAGAAATTGCTGAATGCCTTCCTTCAGTATCAGGGTTCAGCTTGCTGTCATAAAATGGTATTTGTAGATTTGAGGGCAAGTATATTGCTCACCTTGAAGCTGCCAAAATTGATGCATTTAATCCCCCAAAACAGGAGAGAGCAACAGCAAGCGGGATGGTCCAGTTGAAGACTCCAAATACTTTGTCTGCAAATGTCTGTGAAATTTTAAACACATCATTTGGCTGTTGATACTGATACTGTTCCCTTTTTTCACATGAGAAATGTAAGGTTAAAGTTTGTCACTGTGAACTGTATCTGTATCATATTTTAATTTGAATCTGTGATCATGGTCAGGACCAAAAAGGGGCACTCACCACAGCCACAGCATCACTGTCCAGGATTGCAGGAATAGGCAGAATAGTATAGTAGGCCACATTGGTCAAGATATAGATCACTGTGACAATGGGCATGGAGATGGCAATGGCCAGCGGCAGGTTCCTGTGTTACATAAATTTGCCCACCAGAGGGCAACAGAGGGTGTTTGAGGGTGTTAGGCACAACTAAACAGGTACATTTGACCTTTTCAGGCTGATGTCAGGCCATGAACAGACCTCTAATGTCAAATTTGGCTTCAAGAATTTTTAGAGAACCCAATAAACTGCTCTAGATAATTACCAGAGTGCAACAAGTTTAACATAGTACTGAAAAAGTGTACATTTAACACAGTATATCTGTTCATCTGTCTTAGGGTTTTTAATGTTATGTGTTGTGGAAACCACTATCTAAACACTAAGCAGAGTATAGTGTAAATGATATCTCTATATAAGCAAGGTCACATAAAATCTCTAATACAGAATTAATAAAAACAAACGTATTCCTACACCCCTAAAACCAGGGCTTCAGAATGAACAAAAGAACACAGTTTGTGGTAAAAGGCCACATTAAAGGGGACCTCGGATCACATGATTGACCTAAGCACCCAATAAAGGTTATTTGATCCTGTCACATGCCTGCTGCTTCATTTGACACTCAGACATCAAGCTTTAAAATAGGGGGACCATTCCCCATCCCTTTCTATACCCTTTCAAGCTTGGGAACCACACATTTCTCATCTGCATCCTCTTTCACCACATCTTTCGTCTCTTGTTCCTGACTTTTTCTGCTCTTTTTTTCATAGCTCTCCAGTCTTAAAGATTTTTTGCATCAGTTCAATAGAGACTCTCTTGCAAGAGCTATTCAAATGAGTGGCTGTGTCTTATCCTTCATTTCAGAGACTTCTTATCATTGTTCATCCCAGGGTTTAAACACTGGCAGTCCATTTGGACTAAATCAGCTCACTTTATTAATAATAAATATCATAAATATCTAAAAGAGGATGTGTAGTGTTTGCCCCATCTCACCTCTCAGGGTTTTTGATCTCCTCTGTTACAAAGTTGAGGGTGTCCCAGCCAGAGTAAGAGAACAGGGCCGAATACAGAGCCAGGGCCACGTGTCCCGGGTCATGGGATGAACCCTCAAAGAGGTCCTCAAAATTCTGTGTGTGACCTGAAACCAATACACAGACACAAAATGGTTATAAGTGGTTAAGTTAGTGTGTTGTACATTTAATATTTGCTTTGATGTACTGAAGAATAACAGAATGAGAGTTCCTACCTTGGAATATCTTGACCAGGCCAGTGATGATAACAGCAATGAGAGCAATGACTTTGGCGTAGGTGAAGAAATCCTGTACACGAGTCCCCCACTTCACATATGCACAGTTCACGAAGGTCAGAAGACCTGCATAATGTAAGCATTTTTCATATTTATTACACATGCGTACACACATACATATATTATCACTGTCATAACTTTTCAGAAATAGTATAGGGCAAGGCTTTTAATGGTCTGGTCTATTAGGGGCAGCTGGTGTATTCAAATAGTGCCAAGAACTAAAAATGTAATGTAGTTCTGCAGCTATTCAAAGGTCTGGGACAAGAAACTTCAGGGTTTAATGGAATGAAAGGTTCAGCAGGTGGAAAGCTGGAGACTTCCTGTGTATTTGTCCAGGTGTCTTTGAAAGGGTTATAGTATAGTGTAAAACCAAACCACTGTTTTGGCAGAGCTTATCCAGTACTCCAATAACAGAGCACAGTCACAACACCGCTGCCTTCCTGGGAAATACACAGAGTCTGTTTCTGTTTAGATATTAGACATTGGATCCAGTGCATACTTCTTTTTTTACAGGCTTGACTAAAGTCATGGTGTGATTTTCTGAGTGCCACACAGAGACTGGGAGTTGGAGAGAGTGCTGGTGCGCTTGTGTATATATCTTTTGTAAAGTAGTCTGGCTGGCTTGAGGAAGCGGGGCTGCTGACATCAGCACTCCTGCTGACTGTTTTTCAGGGAGTGGAAAAACGATAAGCTTAGAACAGCACTTACATCAAAGCAGAGAAAGAGAGAATTATTTTGAATGTATGTTGTTTACATGGTTTCACACAGCACATTTAAATTCCCTATACATATATATGTATGTATGTATTCACACATGGAAGACATATGTGTGTATACATAAAAACACACACACACACACACACAGTAAAATACCTGATATTTGTTTTTCATGTAATAAGGCTTGAGGAATTCATCCATTCTGTTAGGGAATGTCATAAAATCAAGAATGCTGTAGTGAGGTAATAAATTAAATAAATATCATTTTATCTGTGAATATTCTGCTACACTTGTCCAGCAGAGCTCAGATTTACTGTTTTTACTACACAGAAAACGAAGGAGAACTTTTAACTGGGAGAAAATTGTAGCACCTACTATCAGAGCTTGTTTCAATTACAAGGCACAAAGTGTGTCAATGGGGCCTTGAAAAACAAACTGGTTTATGAGGGGATAAGCGATAAGGAAACCATTTATGAAACATGGAGGCAGAGGAAAACTCTCTGGACGCACAAATTATTATAGTAGTGGTAAACCTCTGAAGAGAACGGAGACATTTTTTTTAAAATTTGTTGCAATAGTTTCATGCTATTTTAATGTATTTTGTTCATTTGTTTGTGGTACCATTGAACTGAATGGCCGATGTATGCTTTGTATTGACATAGGCTCTATGTACAAGGAAGAGAGTATGAGTGAGGTTGTTTTTATTATTATATGTTTTTTAAAGCATGCTAAAAGAGGCTCCTCCTTCTCCTAAAAAAAACCCAATTATTTTGAGACAATATACTGACTTTCTACCACATAGTTAAAGTTACCCTACAGTAGTTTTGTTTCACTTAAGCTGTATCAATAGGCCCTGGTTTTCTCATAGTCTTCAATGGTGAAATGGATATGTTTTCATTCATCAATGGAAGACCTGTGACCTGCTAACCAACACAGAAAGAGACAGAACAAAAGAAGAATCTAAACATGGTCACTCTTTCTCTCTCTCTCTCTCTTGCCCTTCCTCCCTCTCTCTCTCTCTCAACACACACAGAAACCCTTCACTGTGTCCTTCAGATATGGCTCAATGTCTCAAGGAAGCGTTTTTGTCGTAATGTCATCTTATCTCTCTTCACTGTTATCGTTGTTTATTACCTTAAATGCATGAAAGAGTCGGTCTACCGATCTTCAGTCTCACTGTTTGCTTAAATGTGATACGCAAGGCAGATAAGTTGTGCAAAAATGCTCCATTTCAATACTAATACAGACTTTTTCAAACCCTATAGGGGGCAACTCAATTCTCAATGCACCCAGCAGGTCCTTTGTAAGCCCTGACCAGATTTTTACATAATGAACTGTCTGGATCACAATGGAGCTGACTCAAAGAATAAGGGTCACTGCATCTCCAGATTGGCCAATTAACAGGTTAGTTGGTCTGCAATGTAAGTTACCTCACCACTTAATTGGTTAATTACAAAAGACACACCTTTTAATTCAATATTGTTCTACTATAAGACCCCGCTTTTGTAAGTGAAACCAGCTTCTGGCTCTCCATGGAGAGAAAAATATTACTCTCCTGACCTGAGAAGAAGAGACACCACCTCAAACAACTCTCTACCACAACATGTGTGAGAATAGGCGTGTTCTAGGAGGTTCTGGCTATCGAATAGCTCTGTACTCACTCACTCTCTCTCTCTCTTTAAATGCTGAGCTGTCATTAGTGATTAGCACATGGGTCAGAGTCTTATGTGGAGGACTTTACCTTCCTAGAATCAGCACATTCACATCCTCAAAAGAACTGCTTATCACTCTGTGTGTGTGTGTGTGGGAGTGGGTGACTCATCTAAAACACATCTAAACTAATGTTATTTTTGTGTGTCAATGTACATCTGCCAACTGAAGAACAAAAGAATTAACCCAAAATGCTTGGCCCCATATGGCCCGGCAAGGTTAAACCTTTTAAACCCTCAGGGTCTTTCAACTTATATAGCAATTTCATGGTAGTAATTCAGCAATTCAGTGGCTACTGAATACTAAATCTTGAAATTAACTGAATAATAAGCCTAGAATTAAAGCAGTGACAGTGTCCCATTGGGACCCGGAGAATGTAGTTTCAGAGGAATTATTGGACAGGTGGGGCACCATAGATGTTATCTTAGTGCCAGAAGGCTGAAGGTCTAAGCTTCAACTCTTTGGAAAGATATGCAAAAGGAATAGTTACATGATTTTCCACTTATCCAAGGTATTCTGAATTGGCCAAGACATTTTTAGTGCCTACGTTAGATTTAGAGTCTAACGTCACAAACACTAGAAGGCAGTAGTCACCCAAATCATAAAAAAACCCATCACCAAAACGTCTTTCAACTCAAAACGCCTCCAGATCTTCATTAAGGACTCAGGAACATATCAGTGTGGCTTAGTTTGCAGTTTGACTTTGACTGTGAACTATTAAAATAAACAAAACTTCATTGCCACAGAAACCAGGGCTGGTATTCAAACAGTAGGTGTAAATCAGAGCGCTAAACCACATTGACCTTAATGAAAATGTAGTTCGAGTAGCCTGAGAGAAGGTTAGGTGATATATTTGATGGAAACAAAAACGTTTTGTGTGATTATTGCGTTCCAGTGTTTGTTAGCAACAGTAGTCTTAACTACTTCAGTGGGGGAAATATTTAATTCAGATTTTTTTGTCCAACCACAGCTTCAGCACCAGCTTACAAACTTGAATGAAATGGCCCACAATAACTGTAAACATGACATCAACAATAAAACCAAGAATAGCCCAAACTGACAAATGTCCTGTTTAAGACAGCATAAGCCAGAATCACGTGAATGTGAGACTTTCATGAGGGATTCATTTGTTTGCTGTCAGCTAAAGCCATACATGTGACTCTATTCCTTTCTTCTCTTTTCCTCTGCTCCTGCTCTCTCATTCAACTTCCTGTCCTGGCTCCCTCTTTTACTTTCCCCACCATTCCAAAACAGCTGCTTTTCACTCACTGAAATGATCTCATTCACTATTCAAGCCAATAAATGACTCTAGACTGTATCTTCGGATAAAATATTTAATATTTTGACCAGAGTCTCCATCAGCTTTTATGTTCCTCATTCTCTCGCCTCTTCAAAGTGCCGATCAATATCAGGTCATGTCTCTCTCACTACCCTTTTCTTGCCATCTGAGCACATGTTCTTCCTCTTTGCGCCGCCATTCAAGACAATGGACAAACCAAATGATTAACACACACAACGACTGTAGCCAAAGACAGACTGACAGGCTAACAGACACTCACAACCACAGATATCGCAACTGCCTTATCTTCTGCTCTGATGAAATGATGGCATTTTGATATTTATCACTGATATGGCACAATTCTGTGCATTTCCACGCACAGTCTGTTCCACACTGTGAGTATGTTCATCTACCTGCCAAGAGCTTAGGTGATGGCACATCAGCTTCATTTGCTACAGTTACTCTTTAATATCAGTAATTCTACTATCAGCACCTGGACTCCAGAAATCTCTGTGGAACAGAGTGAAGTGAGTCAAACTGGCCTTTCAAAAGACAGAAATTCCCTGAATTACAATACAATGATGTTATATGTCTTTGTTCATATCCCTTTTTTGATTTAGTTTTCTTTATGAATGTGTGTCTTCCTTGTTGTATTACTTTTAATTAGGAGTGAGCAATATAGTGAATTTTTAAAACTTACTTTCAAAGTAAGATAACAGGTTATTCCAAATGACAAAAACAAATCATATCATGAAAAGTATCACGATTGTTTAAGATTTTATATGTAAAGTACATCTAAAAGAGATGAATAGTGCCTAACTTCAGTTCTTAAGGTAATACATGTTATACTAACATGTTCCACTGTGTTACTCAGCACTGAAGTTGTGTTTTTGGCCTTTTTGACCTGGTGTTTTTGTGCTTCTACTTAAGTTGCGTTTTGGAAGAGTACTTTTAAATAATTATTTTTTATTAACTAACAGCTGGTGGTTAGGGAGTTGGTTAGGGAGTTGCCCCTGCCATCAGGATGTCGTGGGTTCGATTCCCAAGACTGGTAGTGGCACCACTGAGGTACCCTTGAGCAGAGTTTCGTGCTGTTCACATTGTGGTGTGTTCACGTATGACAGATCGGTTTCTTTCCTTTTCAATATTTTTGTCTGAAATCGAGATTAATCTTTTTATTGTCAGGACATTTTCACAAACAGACATGCACACATGAACACGGTGTGTTTACTCACATATGCAGGCTGCAGCCAACAGGCGGTTGGCTACGTAGGGCGCAACACAGGTAGGGAAGATGGGCTGCACCATGTAGTTAGAAAAGGTGATAGCTATCACAGCCTGACTGGTGGGCTCGATGATGAGAAGCGACGTCCACAGACGGATGAAGGCCAGGAATCCTCCGAAGGCCTCGAGGATGTAGGCATAACTCGCACCAGACTTTGTGATAGTGGTTCCCAACTCTGCATAGCAGAGCGCCCCAAACACTGAGAATATCCCACCAATGGTCCACACTACCAATGACAGGCCATAGGAAGCACTGTATATCAGGACCCCTTTAGGAGAGACAAAGATTCCCGAGCCAATCATGTTGCCCACAATAAGGCAGACGCCATTAAGCAGGGAAATCTCCTTCTTTAGTTTCATTGACTCCTCCGAACCAGACGACTTCAGGTTGCCATTGGTCACCTCTGCTGAGGACTCTTGCGTTCGAGCCGGGCTGTTGGTGGCCATTTTTGCATGCAATTGGTGGGCAGGAGGTATAACTGAGATGCTGCCTGGATGTCAGTCAATTATTAAAATTGTCCAGGAGGTCTGCTTGCATCCAAGTTAGATGTTTTGAGGCGACATCTGAGGAGGAGAGAGTATGTTTAAGCGCAAATACTTGTAACTGCAATACAATTTAGCGTACACACAGAGAAGCCCTTAGAAACTCCTGGGTTCAACCTAAAATGCACACATGGATGCACATGCACATGAGTTATTTGCCCTTGTCTAATGGCTATTACCAAGCCATTAGTGATCTGAGTAAATGGCTCTTTTAAACTGTGAATAAACAGACAGAGATGCTGAATGGAGGAGAAAAAACATCCAGTCTCCACTTCACCTCACCCACAGTTACATCAGTGATTAACAAGTCTACCAATGTATCCTGATCCCCGCAGTCAGGTTCTTCTGCTTCAGTTTTTCACTCTCACATACAATGAAAAGTGAGAACAGAAGTTGGTTGCGACAGCTGACATCACATGTTCTTTACAGTTCATTAGGTTTATTACATGAGAGAGTTAAACACAAGAAAGCATACCATGAACCTTATATATAAGAACTTGAGCATGCAGCAGTAAAAAAAAACATATAAATGGACAAACCTTAACAACTTTCTTTCATATATGCAGAAAAAAACTTGAATAATTCTACAGTAAATATATTTTTTAGTAGCAGACGTGGGTGTGCTTCATTTAAAAGTGGACCATTAATAGACTTTTAGTTGAACTTTGCCAAGCAAAGATGCTGACATCTTAAGAAAAGGCCATTTACATTCAGTTATGTACGCTCTAATGCAGTAGATAATAAGTAACTATATCATTTGCGCTAAACAAGTTTAAATGCCTTTTCCCCTTTAACTGCTGTATCTACAGTTCAGAGCTTTATCATAAGATTTTACACAAGCACAGCCACAGCTCTAAGGTAGCACTGAAAGACACAGATAAAAACAGAGGAGGAAATACAAATGGCAAAACAAGCAGATTAATAGAAGTAAATGATCAGCAGTGAAAGAAAAAACAACCGCTACACTTTATATACACCTACAGCATGCTGGACAACACCTATCCCCACTGTGGTATTTGATTATGTTTTATTAGTGTTGTCACGCACACAACATATTTCTGCAGAGAGAAAGTACAACACGCAAGAATAGGATCTAATCTACTATTAACATGCCCCCCCCTAATCAGGGGTAGTTTGTGGCCTAGTGGTTAAGCCATTCGCCCTGCGATTAGAAAATCCGGGTTCGATTCCCAAAAGCGCAAGGCACCCCTGAGGTACCCTGAGCAAGGTACCGTCCCCACACACTGCTCCCCGGGCGCTGCGTTCGTAGCTGCCCCCTGCTTCACTTGGTGAATGGGTTAAATGCAGAGGAAGTATTTCGTTCAAGTATGCTGTGGTGTGTACATGTATGACCGACTTGTCACTTTCACTATTCAAATCTATAAGCAAATATTACATAATATACTACTATATTGTAATTGCCTATTTCTTTTGAATCTAGATAAAAAAGAAAAAGAAAGAAAGGTATTACCTAGCAGGAGAACAGGTAAGGCTTGTGATGATGGAAAGAGAGAGAAGTGTAGTTTCCACAGGTCTTAGAGACCTGGGTGGGAGTTCAAGGTCCAGACAGCACTGATAAGCTCTCTTACAAAGCAGCTATAAAACAATAGACTTAAGTTTGCCATGCTTGGCAGTACATCTTTACAGGACACATGTGGTGTAAAATAAGACCGGATCCCACTTTAGAGCACAACACTGCTTTCTCTAGCTACTGATCTAAACTTGAGAAATCGTATTCATAGCCTAAAACATGTTTGGTAATCCATGAATTGTGAGTGGTCTTTAACGCCCCCTCTCAGGATCACAGAGAAATGGTCTGAAGAACCATTAGAAAGGTAACGGTGCCTCATCATGACCTGAGACCTGAACAGAAAACGGCCCTTTAGCTCTTACCTCTCCCAGGTGACTAACGGGGCTCTGTTTCCACTCCGCTGCTCGTCCTCAGGCTGCCGGTCTGGACGCGGCAGTAGTTGTCATTACAACAGGAAGAGAGACTGGACACGGAGTCAGGACTGATTACTGTATTCGTTAAGTGCGGCAGTGCTGTTTTAGCTCTCTCTTTCTCTCTCAAACCCCACCCCCCTCTCTTTTCTTTCTCTCTCTCACCCTCTCACCTTCTTTCTCTCCTTCAGACTATCACTGTTTCCCTTTCACCCTTTCTTCTCTCTCTCTCTCTCTCTCTCTCCTTCAGACTATATATCTTCTACCCCCTCTTCCCTCTCTCTCTCCACTTGAAGGTGAGTTCGAGCTGGATCAGCTGATTGACTTCTGCTTTCACGAAGACATTTCATGTGATTTAGTCCACAAACTTGTCCAAAACAGAAGTGTAGCCAGAAGTGTACTTATACTTATACTTATACTAGTGTGTTAGTAATTCAGTACAAAGAGATTAGGAACCTGTGTGAAATACTTAATTGAAATATAAATCATTAAAGTGGCCTTAACGTTTCAAATGACTTTGATTATACTTTAATAAACTGTAACCACCACGACTGCAGAAAAGGAGAAATGAGAAAAGTCAACAGTTGTAAAAACCTTCTTCAGCAGATACTGAGGATCTCAACACCAATCCTTTAAAGTCTCCCTGCATCCTTATGTGCATAGAACAAGAATGTCTGCAGTGACATCATTATCGTTTCTGTTTTCATCATCATTACACGTTTAGGGTTTTGTTTCACAGTCGCTTTCTCGGCTCTGCATGTGTTTGAATGTTGTGTGTGTGTTTGAGGGGGAAGAAAAGCAGTTCACATTCTATATGTTGACATACTATTCCCCCACTTTTTCAGCATCAATGCACATGAACGTTCATCGAAATTGATGATTTGTGCTGGAAAGGACAGAAAAAAGAAGAATGATGTTGAAAAAGAAATGTGAACCCACAGCTTTACTGCTGTAATAACATTTCCAGTTGTTCCAGTTACTGTGAATTAGTAAGAGCTTGACTTATTTGCACACAGGATAACTGGTAGAGTTGACTTAGTAGTAGTTTAGTAGTTTAAAGTTACTAAGCAAGATTCTGTTATTGTCTAATTCAGCGAGAAGTCAAAGATTCCAGCATAACTCAATTGTTAAAATTGAGTAATTCAGCGTGAAATTATGTGAAATTGTATGGGTAGAGAAACTGATAGATTTCTTTACAGTGCTTGTTATATCACTGTCCACCAGAAGAGGACAGCTTCGCCTTTTGAGTCTTAGTTCCCTCTTCCTCTTCCAGTTCTGATGTTTTACCAAAACCTGGTCTCAAAATGATCATTTTCTGAGGCTTCAGACAGTCCATTTACAATCATTTAATGTAACTATTTTCAGTGAGGCATTAAATCCTTCAGGCATCTGGTTCTTATCAACAACACTGTCAACAATTCTAAATAGGTAAGTTTCTCTTCAACAGAGCATCTTCACATCAGACTACTGTACTTTGAATTACGTTGTTTCCATCTTAACAAATATTTTGGAAATAAAGAGTGAAAATACAGCATTAAGGATTTCACCTGTAAGGTCAAGAATTAGCTCAGGTAAAGTGAACTATGGATATTCTCCTTAATGGTTTGAGAAAGCTATGCTAAGACATCGGAGTTTAGTTTCTGAAGTATGCACAAGCCCTGGAATCCAAAATCTTATCCAATCATGCTTATTCTACTCATGTCAGTCAAAAAGACTACACTTTCCTCGTCCCAGTCAGAGACCGGCCTCAGGATTCGCCGGTGCACCTGTTGCTCCCTCTTGTGGACTGAACATTGCTAGTGCAGATTCTACTTTGGGTGAAAAGTTTTTTTTCCCCCAAACATGCACGTTTTTCGGATATTTTATAGGCTACACTGATACACTTTTTTCTTCAGTAGCTATATAACACAGACTTAATTAATGTCATTTTAACTCGAAAAGCCTAATTTGATGAGCATGAGTGGATTAGTCGTCTGACATATGGTTCACATTTCATCAGTGATAAAAGACAAATAATATGATTGCTCACTGATACAAAAACCATGCGTGGCATCCTCATGTCAGTCACAGATCACACGTGTCTTTGCTGCTTCCCTTTTGCACCTTGCGGCACTAAGTGAAATGTATTTGCTGTTGCGTCTCCTATATTTTTGATTAAGACATGCATCATGTCGCTTCTGAAGCGTGTGGACAAACTTCTAACACATGCCTTTTTCTGGACCCATTGTGCCTCTCCCTCTCAACCTTTACATTCTTCTCCTTGGTTACCAGTTGTCATGGTTTCAAGGGCTCTGCAGAGGCAGGATTAGGAGCCATTCTGGGGACAGCTGGCTGGGTCGGTCCCCACTGTCCCCCCCGTCCTGCTCAGCGACGCTGAGAGGGGGATGAGGGGGGTTATTGTGCAGGGATTAGAGCTTCCTGTGTGTCAGTCCCATTACATAGGGAGGGGTGGAGGATGGAGAGAGAGAGAGAGAGAGAGAGAGAGAGAGAGAGAGAGAGAGAGACTGAAAGAGAGCGAGAATGAAAGAGAAAATGAAAGAGAGAGCATATGAAAGCGAGCATGACACAGAGAGAGGGTGTTGGAGAGAAGAGAGTGGGTGGGTAGGGGGGGTCTATACAGCTGCACACTCAATCACTTTGCACAAGTTCGCGCACACACACACACACACACACACACACACACACACATTATCATGAACACACAGTGTACGCGCATACACCCATCAACATGCACACCACAGATCTGGTGAGCTAAGCCATATGAAAGGAAACGGACTTTGAAAAGGGGCCAAAAAGGTAGACAAAAGATCTCTGGAGCAGACATACAGCGTATTGAGGCTGAGAAAACATGAACACGGGCAAACAGAACACAGACAGAAGAATGACTGCCATGCCAGCAGGACTAGATGATGAATTTTAGACCAAGTTATAATTCAGCAAATTAACCTTTTGCATAAAGCTCTTCCTCTTCTTAACACTTTGTCACACTGTGTGTGCGCACAATATTTGTCGCAGAGTGAAGCACATCTAACACATGCACATAAAAACACACAACACAGGCATTTATCTGAATGACATGACATTCATTCGGCTTTTATTCCTCCTCTTGAAAACAAAGTAGGCGCAAATTTCAAAAGACAACATTGATGGGGAAAGTAAAAAAAAGCTAAAGAACTAAATTAAATTCAGTGCAATGCACTGATAATGGGCAGCATTCCTCTTGAGTAATTCAAGAGACTAAAGAAGTGACCAGGCAACATATATATACACATGGGCAAAAAAAGCCCACAAAAGCTAAAGGCTTCTTGTGTTTCCTAATCTGGTCCTTTTCACTGATCTCTGGGAATAAACAGGTCTATCAGAGGTGAGTCAAGTGATCAGTCAAATGAATTCAAGGTACTTGTAGATACAGTGCACAGGCCAAGTAGTGTCATCTCTAAGCACTGCTGACCGTTGGTGGTCTCATAATTCTAGCTTGACTGGTAGTTTTTCACCATTTGTCTCAAACAGTACCTGCAGCTTCCTTGTGGTTAGATTTACCTGGACATTAGCAATGCCACAGTGACATTTCAGGAAGGAAGAGAGTTTCTAATCCAGGTAAATCAGTGAATATGCTGTGGTTTATGCAAGTAACCAATCAGGCTCGTTCATTAACTTTCACCTTAAAACCAAACCAAAACCTCATAGTGGTACACGTGGGTTCACTGAGACTATAAAACAGTGCTGAGAACATGTGCAGCTACATAAGTTCCACCCGATAAGTACAGCAGCATGATAGTAGAAGGAGAAAAACAATATTAAAGAAAACATAGGAATTTACATAGGCCAGCTGTAGCACGGCTGTCCGTATTTGATATCATTTGATATTCAAAACACCTTTCATCTTAATTATCGTTTTATTAATTGTGGACAAAAGTGAGAAATTCTCATACTCATCGAATTCTGACATTTCAGATTCTAGAATGTTTTGACAAAATGTTATAATCACATTTGTAATACACAAATACCAGACTTCACCTAGGATCCAAATTCTGAGGATCCTGATTTGTCAAGGACTTGCTTGTAGTACATCAAAATTTCATTGTCTTCAAAGAAAGGCACTAACATGTTAACAAAGACACTACTGTTCTACAGTGTTGCAGATTTAAGAGCTACATCTAATAGAAAAATACTAAAAAAGTGTCACTAAAATTGGTAAACAAATATTACTACTTCTTTTACCAGTCACATTCTCTCAGGGCGTGTCCTCAGACTCTCCACCTTCATCTGCTGAACAAACAGTAGCCAGTGGAACCTCTGTTGAGGATAGCTTCTCTGTACTTTTCTCCAGTGTATTTCCAGTGTCTTCTTGTGCTGGACGAGGACTCGACTCCACAGAGTCCTTGTAATTTCCTCCTGTAGTATGTGGAGCAACCACTGAAGCATTTGCCCCGCTGCTTAATACTCCACTATGAGTTTTCATGTGACCCTGTAATAGCACACACAAACACAGTAAAGCTCAGTATCTCAGTGTCCATACCTTAAACACAAGTACAATGGAAGGCGAATAGATATTTCATACTCCTTACCTTTAGTCCACTGCGACTAGCATATTCTTTGCCACACTGCACACAGCTGTAGGGCTTCTCAGGGCGCTGGGACAGTGGAGGGATGACTGGGATATTTGGTTTAGTCACCTTGATCTCATCTTCATCCTTAACCTGACAGCCATGATTCACCTCTGCATGTGTGTTACTCACTTCCTCGTCCTTAGCCTCCTGAACATCCCTGGTCTTCTTGTTCCCACTTTCCTCCTCTGGAGTGCCCTTACTGGCTAATGATGGCAAAGATTCGTTTTTATTGCCTGAGAGAAAGTCTTCCTCTCTGGGTTCAGGAGTCAGAGCGGTTACATTTGCAGGCACTGTTTTGTGTGATACACTCAGTTCTGGCTTGGGCTTAAGGGATGGACTGGAGGGGGGGGTGAGTGCAGGCGTAAGGTCAAGAGCAGCAGAATCTGGGCTGGATTTAGGGCCACTGACCACTGTGGGATGGGAAGCCCCTGTGAGATCACTGTTGTCCTGAGAACTGGTTCTGGTACAGAGGGAAAGAGGAATGTTCTCATCGTCATCTGTTGCACCGTTTACTACAGCAGTAGTCTGACACTTGTTTTGATGGGCTTTGAGGGCACTCAGAGCATAAGCACTCACAATGCTAGGATGCGCATCGCTGTCAAGGTCCTCTTCTACAGTAGATGAGTTAGCAGGTGGGCTGTCACAGATAGAGGAGCTAGTGTGTTCCTGTTTCTCTAGGGCTAGATCAGTGGCTGGAGTGGGACTACTACCAGGTGTGTCCGAAGGATCTTGATCTGACTCCATGACTTGATCTGCATTAGGTGATCTAGTACTTCTGGAAGCAGTGCTTGGCGCTATTGTACCTGCACTTGGCACTATCGTACTAGCAGTACTCATATTAAGAGGATGAGATTGGATGGCCTTAGATAGAGTGACGCTGCCTACTTGACCATCTTCTTCCTCTGGCCCCAAATCTCCATTACCCTCCGGAGGCAACTGGCCACCTAGATGCATCCGAATGTGATGCTGTAGCACCACAGCATTGGTGAACTTACGCTGGCAGAGAGGACAGGAATTCTGTGTGCGTGCGTTGGGTGGTCGTGCTCTGTGAGTCGCAAGGTGAGCCCTCAGACTACCCTTAGTGGAGAAGGAGCGTCCACAAAGCTTGCAGGGGAAAGGACGCTCACCCAGGTGCGTGGCCTGGTGGAGGCGTAGTGCCCTTGGACAACTTAGCACACGCAGGCATATTCCACACTGGTTAGGGGCCAGAGAGGGCAGGGAGGGGATTGACACAGAGAGGCCCTGGGTGCTCAGGTCACTGTTGGGGTTAGGGTTTAGGCCCAAGGCTGCCATCATCTCCCTCCTGTATGCTGAGATAGTACTACTGGTAGAGGTTGTTGAGACATCACTGGCTTGGGTGCTACCAATAGTGTGGTCTTCACTGAAGCTTTTTGAGGGCTGTTTTTCCAGCTTCTGAGCCAGTCTCTGCAGTTTAGAGGTGTCAGAGGTGGCAGTTGAAGAGGAGGGAGAGGAGGAGGAAGGAGAGGAGGTTTGGGGTTTGGGGTAAGGAGAGAAAGGGAAGGTGAGCTGGGGGTGAGGGGAGGGAAGGTGAGGAGGGCGGAGGAGAGCTAAACTAGGGTGGTGGGGAGAGGGGCCAGAGGGGAACAGGATCTTAGGGAGGTGGGCCAGCTGGGAGTATGGAGAACTGGGATGTAAACCTGAATGAGGAGGTGTATTCTCATCAAACCTCTGCTGTTTAGCACCCTTTAACTGGCCTGTCATGACAGAAGAAGATGAAGGGGCGGTGGTGGATGCAGAAGATGACTGCACACTAGCTGAAGCAGAGACCGCAGCTGCAGCAGAGGCACGATTAAGCTGCAGCAGGGAATGGGCAGTGGACAAGAGAGCCAGATCAACACTGGGTGGGAGAGGCAGAGAGGAAGGAGACAAGCGAGAAGTTGGTCCAGATAGAAAACCAAGAGCCAAGCCATCAGGCACTCCCACACTCCCTTTAACTCCAAAAGGTTCATCATCTTCTGCACGACGCTTCCTGCGTCTCTGAACAACCCCGGCGCCAGATCCAGACTGGCTCTGTTCTGACAGGGCAGGTGGGAGAAGGGAAAGGGAAAGCTCTGGGTTTTGCTCCCGGTGGCGCAGGAAGTGGGCCTTGAGGTTCCCACGAGTGGTAAAGCGACTGAGGCAGACAGGACATTGATATGGCCTTTCACCTGTGTGGGATCTCAGGTGGATCTGCAAAGAGGAATCACTGCTCAAAACTTTCCCACAAAAGCGACAGATATGCTGCTGGCGCCCTGCAGAAGAGCTCAGTGACCCACCTGAAGATCCCAAAGCAGAGCTGAGTGGCATCTGCTCCTGGGAGAGGCTAGATGCGAGGAGTGGAGGAGTGGGGAAACTAACAGCACTGGTATGGCTCAGTGAGGTATTAGGAGATTTCTCATGGAGGTAACGAGGAAGGCCCAGTGATAGAGACAGGGGGTGCACTGATGCTACTGAGGAGACCAGAGATGATGTAGAGGAAGAGGGTGTGGATGATGTAGATGAATATGTTGTTTTATGTCCATTAATATGAGAGATGTTAGGCTTTGAAACAACGGCCTGTGTCATCAGTGTTGGAAGGGCTGAAGGTATGGGAGACGCTGTGGACAGAGAAGGACCTGAGGTGGACAGAGATGGGGAGATAGATTCAGAGGCCCTCTGGTGGTTCTCCAGTGAGCCTTGAACCACATCCTGGTTGCTGATTACTCCACCCAGACGGAGAACCTGCCTGCAGATCTCCTCAGTCATCTGCATCTGATGGATCTGCCTTTGCTGCAAAACCCTAAGTTCCTCTAAGAGCACAGCTAAAGTTGGTGGCACTTGTACCTCGTCTGACTGAATGGAGGGTGTCTGCTGGACGGAACTGGGGCTCCCAGGGGGTGGTATGGCATTAAGAGATGATGATGATGATGAGGCAGAGGAATTAATGGTTGTGGCAGAGATACCCATCTGAGGAGAGGTTATGGTGGATTGGGGCTGATGTACGGGAATGTGGGTAGACTTCTGCTGGACAGGAGAAGGGGACTGAGTCTGGGAGGACAGGGATGGGTGCGGGAAATCTGGGGAAAGAGAAGAGTGGGTGTTGGGAAGAGAGGTGCTGTATGGGGCAATGTGACTGGCCCAGTGGGGAGGAGAAGAGTTTTCATTTGGAAGTGAAGGAGCATGCAGGCCCCCAGGAGATGGCCTCAAAGCCAAGGGAGGCTGACAATCTTGAAGAGAAGAGGGGGATGAAGATGAAGAAGAAGATGAGGTAGCTTCGGAAACAAGAGAGGTCGATGGTGACTTCACTGCCAGCTGATCGTCTGCAAAAACAATGATAGAGAGGAACAAGACAGTGATTTAGGTATTTCTATACAGAATTATATAAGAGCACAAAAGTTCACATTCTGAGCAGTTTTAATAGCTGTGTACACAGGTGAGAAAATAATGTACACAGGTGAGAAAATGATCCTAAAACAGAAAGTTTTAAGACTTTCAGACTAATGATGTCTGTAAATGAAGATCTACATTCACATATAGCTTCATATTGGTCACAGATAATGATGAAACATTTATGCAGTCAAGTGCTGCAAACAGTAGACAAAATGGCTTTTAATTTATATTATAAATTGCTGTTTTGGGTTAATAAATCATCAGTGAAACATCACTGCTTCAGAAAGTGCAACAATTTTGATATTTGTTTTTCTATGTAAAAACATGGATAGTGTCTTCACTCCGGCCACAGGCCAATGACCACCTTGCTGCTATGGCAACACTTTTTAAAGGACAATGGGCATCACCACAACAACCTATAACCCCTCTTAACCCAACCCTCTTTCCATCAGTTCTGTCTTTCATCTCTCCATTCACCCTTCCCCCTGACCCTGCACAAGGTCACAGGTCAGACCATGCTATGGGTTTTGGGCACTGTCAACTCTGCTCTGATTGGCCAGTTGACCTGACCTCTGAAGCTCTGGGGTCAAATTCTTTCAGAATCTTCGGCACAGAGTAAGAAAATGCGAAGGGGGTTGGGGATTTCGAAAGCTGAGTGACAGGCCATCCCACCCTCCACTCCATACAGGACCTCTGAATAACTGTATCCAGTGTCCATGTGTCATCAAAACTGAGAACTTATTTTCTTCATTAAGTTACCCTGAACCTGGGCAAACCATGTCCGGCAAGTCCAAAAAGCATGTCCTTTTTTTGGCTGAAGATGTTTCCGATAAGGCAATATCCTTTTTTAAGGGACTAGTGCATTCTTTACCCATCTGCATCCTACCCAATGAAACCCCCAACTGAGTAGATGAATAGAAGCAGAGGAGTGGAGTGGGGGGGCGGGCAGGAGGGGGGTGTCGCTGAGAGAGCAGAATAGAGGAGCACAAGGAAACATGAGGGAGAGAATAAGGGAGAGGAGAAGAGAATAGAAAGAGAAGAGATTAATCTTTACCCAAACACCCCCTTCTTCCACTCCCCATAGCCAGCACCTTATTCACAGTGAATAGAAGAGTTCTCCAAATGAATAAAAGACCCCCAACAGTCAGACTGAGTATTCTGCATGTCTCTTGGAAGATTTGGTACTGCTGAAAAGCTAACACAGATATGGCCTCTAGAGGATGCATGTCAAACCAGTGACTACAGTGCTGAACCTCCAAGAGAGACTTTCTAGCATGTGGACTCACGGTTCACCAAAGTTTACTCCAAAGTTTAGTTTCAAAAACAAATCCTCAGGTCTGGTACATCACACATGCACATGCCCAGTAGCTGCTTAGTCCACATCCGCAGAGCAGAAATCCGAGACACATCAAAAACCAGCGTGCTAGATCTCAAACAATGACCCCACTCACGGGCTGGAGCAGAACCTCGCACTGCTGCCATTCAGTGAAAAGGTGAAAAGCGTAATCCCCGCATAACTCCGGGCACAAGTAACACATGAATGCGGGACATAATAAGCACGTGTTAATGTTGATTTATGCCTTGGAAACAACTTTTCTCCCCCCACATAAAACCTAATCTTACAATCTGGCATCACATATTAATGAGCAGGTAAACAGATGTGACTGTAAATAGTCTCACCTTGCGATGTCAGCCGTGTGCCCCCCGGGTCCGCGTTCACAAGCTGCTGGGGCCGCTTCTGCTTTCGGCGCGACATGATTCACGGAGAGGGCGCGAGGCGTGAGCGGCGCATCAGCCAAACTTTCCACACTAATGCGGACTCGTAAACACAAAGGACTCTCTCTCTCCCTCTCTCTGCGCCCTCTCCCGTTCTCTCTCTCTCTCTCTAAAGTTCACCTTGCTGCTGGAGAAGCGCACGGTGCAACCAAAGCGCGCTTTGTGCGGAAAAAGAAAACTAAAAACTCGCAAAAGCAGCACCGTGACGCCCGCAGTAGCTGCGTGATTTGGCAAATGCGTGTGTGGCTGTATTTCCTCAACAAGTCCCCTCTTTCTCAACTTGCCCACTGTGTACCCCCCTCCCCTTTTAGTCTACACACACACACACACACACACACACACACACACACACACACACACACACACACACAAATACAATCTCTCCTTGTTCTTTACTGACATTTGCATTTCAATGGTGTGGAGAGCACCGTCTCTTTTTCTTTTTCTCGCTCTCCTACATTTCTCACACCTTCTTCGAGCCATAAAGCAATTAAAGGCGATCTGTATAGCTGACAGAAAATTACATGAACAAACACTCTATGTCGTGTCAGTCCGGACACACAAAAGGAATAGGCTATTTAAAAATAAAGTGAACTATAAGTCTACTTTATAGAGAAGACGCATTTTAAAAGAGATAAAGAACAATAAATATATCTGACTATGATTATAAATAAACATTATTAACTTTTTGTAGGGTGCAACTGAAGCACTGTTATTTCACTAGTCGTCTGGCTAGTAACTACCAAATGTACATTAATAATAAGGGTTATGGGAGTGTGAGTGTACTTTATAGATGAGAAGCATTTTAAAAGGCATAAATGGCATGATTCATTCTGATTTTTTTTGTAGAGAAAAGTTAATTCAGTATTTGCCTGACTGGTAACTATGAGACATTAAGTTAAAGGATGGCAGTAAAAAGTAAAGGAAGTTTTAAGAGCTGTGTGTGAAGGCATGTTAACTGACTTGTGTGTACATAAGGGGGCTGATCTTAGACCAGCTGGAAATGGAAGACCCCCAGCAGTTATGATCATGATGGTGGTGATGATGATGATGATGGATAAGTACTACTTGTGTTCAGGTCTGAGGGGGAAAGGCTACATTATTTAGAAACAACCCATCGGTTTAATAATGAGGCATGTCTTCTAAGTGAGAGAAGTTACAGGAGAATAGACCTCCTGTGGCATCCTCCCCTGTGTCGGTGGGTTCGCATATTTGAAGCTCTATTTAAAAGCCACTGAATGGAGGGGAATTTCCAACAATGGCGACCTGGACACAGTTGAGTGAGCATCTCTCTCTCTCTCTCTCTCTCTCTCTCTCTCTCTCTCTCTCTCTCTCTCTCTCTCTCTCTCTCTCTCTCTCTCTCTCAGGATCCGATGCTGCTTCACACAAAGCCCCCCTTTCACGCGCCTGTATTCCCATACACCACGTGGAGGACGAATGGAGGGAAAAGCCATTTTTAATTAGCTGTATCACACACGCAGCATGTCTACAACCATCCTGACTAATTTGTACACCCGTCCATTAGAAACAGCTCTCTGAGCTGAGCCTGAGCCTCAAAGTTACTTTTTAAACTCTATCCATTTCTATAATTGCAGTCAAACAGCCCACATCCGAAATCGCACACATATACCTATATTGTACTGTAATGTACTGTTTTTTATTTAACTGGGGTCCACAACCCTGTTCTCTTTAAACTGAGAATCAGAATACGTTATTGATCCAAAAGGAACCTGCTTATGTAACGACTGCAAAGACACACAGAGACACAGACACGAGAACAATATAAAAAATGAAGTGTAAATACAAGTACGTACACAAATACTGGGTATAAATACTATAGTTAAGTGGTAATTGAAATATAAGGACACTTAAGGTGGTTAGGTGTACGTTATTACACGTAGTAGAGATCTGTAGTATATGTGTAGTATTGACAGAGATATTGCACATGTAAGACGATTGCACATAATAAAGTGATTCAGCACCCATTTAGAAAAAACTTAAGACAACTGCACATAATGTATTGATAAGACAACTGCACATAATGATGTTTCAGCACTGATAAGAACATTAAACAATATTGAACGTGCCAGAATCACAGCAAAATAATGCACATGGTAATTATAGTTGAAAACACCCGTCAGTCAATAAATAAAAAGTAAATACAAATAAGCCCCGCCCACACCATATTTGTAGCAACGCTATATAAACTCGGTAGATAGCTTTACAGGCTAACTTGACTCAGGTAACAAATAATGGTTTTAAAAATACAGAAGCGACTTGTTGAGTGTCCAAACGGTTTTTAAAAAGAGGCAAATATTGTTCCCTTTTTCATTAGCGTGTTTATTAACCCTAGGCGAACTAGCTAAACATTGGAAACTAGCCGGTTGGCTCCATTTGAAATGCCAAATAAACAAAATTAATTTGAGGTTAATTTCGACTTTTAAGGCTAATTTAAAGCTGTTTTATCTTTCTTTTTGTTGTAGCCATGGCCCTGAGCGACTTCAGTTTAATCTGTAATTTCCCGAAATGTCGAACCAAGTTGGGTGGGTTCGCCTGGGCCACGGCCTGCTCTCATATTTTCTGTGACCAGCACGGTTCTGGAGAGTTCAGCAGGACCCCTGCCATCTGTCCCGCATGTTCATCTACTCTCGCAGGAAAACTAGACATCGTACGCACAGAACTTTCTCCTTCCGAGCAGTACAAGGCGATGGTTTTAGTAGGATTGCGGCCCGAGATAGTCCTGGATATCAGTCATCGAGCACTGGCGTTTTGGACATATCAGGTTTGCACTGTATTTAAATTTCACCAACCTGGACTCATGTATTCACACAAGATACTTATGACACATATCGAGTCACTGACTACTTGATACACTTGACATGCTCCAGGTAAACCAAGAAAGGCTGCTGATGGAGTACAGTTTGTCTCGGGCTGAGATACAAGTCGCCCAGACAGAGAAGGTGATGGCACAGCAGAAGCAAACCAGAGAGCTTGAGATTCATGCTTTGAGAGAGGAGATTACATCCCAAAACAAGGTTATTAACCGTTCATTCAGTAATTATTTTTACCTGTTTTAGTTAACCTATATTTATTGTCCTGAAGAAAACATTAAAGCTTATATTGGACACAATACTAGGCATTATGGATAATCTTGAAATAAATATGAACACCATACACACTAATAAAGGTCATTGTAAAACACATACACTATATGGACAAAAGTATTGGGATGTCTGACAATTACATCAACGGATTTTAATGAAACTGCGTTCAAATGCATAGCCTAATAAAGATCATGACGTTATAAAGAGTTTTATAAAATTAACACAGAAAAATGCACAAACAAGCTTCCTTGTCAGCAAAAAATTAGAACTATTTAGTCAGTCTCATGCAGTTTTTATAGAACGGATCTTACCTCGAAGTTTATTACTCTTTTCTTGAACTGAAGAATGTTGAACACGAAT